>CM053586.1:47804773-47816516 GCA_028646515.1 Pseudochirops corinnae
CTGCCTATCTATCTATCTGTCTGTCTATCTATCTATCTATCCATCTATCTGTCTATCTGCCTATCATCTATCTATCTATCTATCTATCTATCTATCTATCTATCTATGTATCTATCTATCTATCTTTCTGTCTGTCTATCTATCTGTCTGTCTGTCTGTCTATCTATCTATCTATCTATCTATCTATCTATCTATCTATCTATATACACAGAGAGAGAGAAACAATACAAGTATGTGTGTATATGTGTGTATGTATCATAAATGCATATACGCATACCTGTAGTCTACCCCCAATAAAATGTCAGCTTCTTGAGGGCAGAGACTATTTTGTTTTTGTCTTTTGTAACCAAAACACCCAGTACAATGCCTAGGACACAGTAGGTACTTAATAAATGATTATTGATTGATTGCTTTCTATTAGAGGCAGGATGATGTAGTGGAATCTAGCTCTGTGACCAGGAAAATGTCCTTTGCCATCTATGAGCTCCACTTCTCTATTCTATAAACTGGGAATAGTGACATTTATCTCAGTAATACTTTTTTATATAGGAGTAAAATTTAGAGTTTTATTTAGAGGAAATAAAGTGCTATGTAACTGTCAGCAATAAATTTCTTACCTTTCTACCTCTTCTACAACCCAAACCCACCACATCCATCCTTCCTCTCAATTACTGTAGAAAGGACTTGGCTTTCTCCTTCCATCTAAGTCTGTTCTCTAGCCCCAGAAATCCTGGAGCCAAATCTTGCACCCAAACAGATATCCAAGCTGAGAGCCAGCTGTTCTTGTATAAGGTGAAAGATTCTGATACTGAGCATCCCACAGCTGGACTGAGAAACAGTTTCCCATGACTATTTGACACCCTTGTTTGTCAAGACTTGTATGATCCCAGATCTATAAATAGTGATTTTTGTTTGGAGGGCAAGTAGCATGAAACATGCCTTCAAAGAGCCATCTTGGCTGGTGGGTGGTGGTGGAAAAATGGATACCCCATGAGGCTACTGTCACCCATGGGGAAGAAGTCAAGGAAAGGTTAAGCCAAGAGGGAACTTATCTTTGGTATGGCCATCAGGAAAATATTCTAGTAGTTCACTATTTTAACTAATTATTATTGCTAACTAGGTTCTAGGTTTAGCTCTTTCTAAGTTGCTGAAGCACTCTGTTAATACTCTGAAAATTTTTGCATCTAGGGTGAAGCCTAGGTGGCCTGACCTAGTTATGGTTTATGATGTCCACACCAAAGCTCAACAAGCTTTTTATTTCCAAAGGCCTTAAGTGAGGCTAAACAAGGTCCATGGAGACTTCTGATAGGATTAGGGCACAAGTAGAGGAAAAGGGGGAAAAAGCATAGAAAGATAGGGAAGAGGAGGAGAAAAGAATAAGGTGCTCTTCTGGTGGAGAGAGAGAGAGAGAGAGAGAGAGAGAGAGAGCGCAAGCCATCAGCAGTTGCCTCGGGTACCACTCGGTGGCTCCCTCTGTTGCAGGTTGTAGACCGTCCTCATGCATTTTTGCCAAATCTACCAACATTTGGAAAGCTGCAATTAGACTCTCCACCTAAAATCAATAGCAATAAAGCTTAGAGGGAAAAAATCTAACGCTTTCAATCTCAAATCTCACACCAGTCAGTGTCAGAGAATGGTACTGGGGAGCTGAGGTCCTAAGTAAGAGAAGGAATAGGAATCAAGGTATTAAGTCTTGTAATTAAATATAATGGTTACAAGATAGAGTATTTCTCTAAGATGTAAGTATGGAGTAGTATAAAGAGCTCTGGATTTAGAGCAAAGGGACTCGGGTCCAAATATTAAAGGCTGTGTGGTTCAGTACGGTGACTAGCAGGCTGAAGCTGGAGTTGGGAAGAACTGAGTTCACAGTCTACATGTGATGCTCCAGAGCTGCGTGACCACAGGAAAGTCACTTACCTTCTCTGAAGGTTAGTTTGTAAAAACGGATAGAAGAGCATTTGTAGTAATGACACTCTCAGCGTGATGTTGAGACTCAGATAATGTTTGCAAAGGGCCATGATAGTTAACATTTAGTTTTAAAAAACATCTTTATAAATGTTAGGTCCTTCTTTCTCACAACAACCCTGGAGGTAGAAGCTATTGTTATCCCCATTTTATAGATGTTAGTTTCCTCAGTGACAAGAGGCAGACCTAAGTGACTTGCCCAGGGTCACATAGCTAAAAAGCGTCTGAGACTAGATTTGAACTCAGTCCTTCCTAACTTCGACTTTAGCACTTTATCCACTGTGCCACCTAGTTGCCTTAAAACTTTACAAATTTAAAAGTGTTATTTAAACATTACTTATTATTGTTATTTATGTGAGAGGTCACATGGTATAGTGCAATGGTATTAAACTCAAATAGGAATGAATCTCTAGGGGCTGCATATTAAGTTAGAAAACCACAAATAAACATTATCTGTGTTGTATTGTATTTTTAGTCAGCTAGGTGGCACCATAGTGCATAGAGTGCTGGGTCTGGCATCAGGAAGACTCCTCTTCATGAGTTCAGTCTGGCCTCAGATACTTACTAGGTGTGTGACCTTGGGCAAGTCACTTAACCCTGTTTGCCTTAATTTCCTCACCTGTAAAATGAGCTGGAGAAGAAAATGATAAATCACTCCAGTATCTCTGCCAAGCACCCCAAATGGGGTCATGAAACAGTTGGACAGGACTGAAAACAACTAAACAACGACAACAAAAATTGTGTTTTTATTTATTTTGTTAAACTTTTCCCAATGACGTTATAATCTGGTTCAAGCGCACTCTTGGAGTTTTATGAAAGTTTGATTCCTCTGGATGGAGAGCTGGCCTCAGGGCTAGGAAGACCTATCCTGAATATAGATGAGCAGATCTTAAAGGTAGAAAGACAAGGGCTCAGTTCTAGCCCCGCCCCCAACACACGCTCTGGCTCCGTGACCCTGGCCAAGTTACCTTCCCTCTCAGTGCCCCCAGATAGGTCTACGAGACTCTAAGCTGATGTTCACAGGTAGAGAATGTTTCTTTCTGCTCTAAGTACGATCTCTTTTGGAACTAGAATAAAATTCCTCTCTACCTAGCCTGACCTACCTATAAGGGAAAACAACCTTTTTTCCAACTTGTCCTATTCCCATACAAGCTCAGCTCAGCAGACACCCAAACAGAGCCAGGCTTTTGCCCAGCTGTTCTATTTTGGGCATGTGCAGTTAATTTTGAGGCTTCACTGCCTCTCCCTCAGTCCCACAGCCCCGCTCCCTCTCCCTCCAGCCTGGTCGCTTTCGTTGTTGCCTCTCCCTCCTCCTGTTCTGTGTTTCTTTGAAGTCATTCTGTCTGAGCCTCCTTTCGCCTCATTGTTTCTCTCTTCTCTATTCTCTTGCAGGTGCCAGGGCTTTTCTGGGCTCTTGAGATCATTTGCTCACAAGTGTGTTTGGAAATAAAATCAGAAAAATATGTATTCCATAACCATCATCTTCCTTTCTCCTCCTTTTCTTCTTCCCTTCCCAGTTCCTACCTGTGATTGATGAAAGAGGCATGAGGCTCCAAACTCATCAATCCCACTGTTTTAAATATTCCCTTTCCTCCTCCTCCTCCTCTTCCTCCTCCACCTGAGCTCCCCATTTCACAGATGGAAAAATGGAGGGGAGATAATACCATGGAGTCAGAGGATCTGGGGTTGTATCTTAGCTCTGCTACTGAATGTGTAGATGGTCCATGGGTCAAGGTGGATGATTACCTTGTTCAAGTCATTTCCCTTCTCCGAGTATCAGTTTTCCCATCTATAAAATCCTGGGTTTGGAATAGGAGACTCTTTAAGATCCCCATCAGTGACCAATCTATCACAAAACCAACTCATATTTATATAGCTCTTTAAGATGTATAGATAGATAGATATAGATATAGATATATGTGTGTGTGTCTGTGTCTGTGTGTATATATGTATATACACACACATATATACATACACATATACATACATACATTTACACACACACACACACACACACACACACATACACATATACTGTCTTCATACCTAGCAGGAGTGCTGGACTTGGAGTCAGAAACACCTAGGTTCAAGTCTCTCTTCTGACATGTACAAGCTGTATAATTATGGGCAGGTCCCTTCATCTTGTATGAAGGCTCATGCCCATCATCCCCCCTTCAGTTGCAAGATCAGTCAATGCATTGGAGGAAACAGGCTAGATGTTGGGGATACAAAGATGGTCCCTGCTCTCAAGTAGCTCACAGTCAAATGGAGACGTCAGGTAAATAACTCTGTGCAAACAAGCTATATACAGGATAAATTGGAAATAATCAACAAAGAGAAGAAACTAGAACCAGAACTAGAAAGATTTCCTCCAGCAGAAGGTAGGATTTTAGCTGAGACTTGAAGAAAGCTAGAGAAGTCTGGAGATGGAGGTAGGGATGGAGAGCATTCCAGGCACAGAAGTCAGTCAGTGAAAATGGCCAAAGTCTGGAGATGGAGTCTCTTGTTTGAGGAAAAGCAAGAGGATCAATGTCACTGGATTACAAGGTAGGTATGGGGAGGGGGTTAGTTGGGATTAGAACTCAGGTCTTCCCAATTACTGTCATGTTCATTTTAATGTATGCTTTAAAAACAGGTTGCATATAGTAGAAACTTATAATTTCGCATATGATACATTTATTATGTTCCTGTTTGTTGATGTTGGTTAAGCTCGTCAAAAATGAAAATTTAAGAATTGAAAGAAAAATATTTGATTATGATAATGAAAAGAAAATAAACCCTGAAAAAATGGAAGACAACTGACATTTTGGTAGTATTTTATAATGTACAAAATACTCTCTATAGACACTGTCTCATTTAAGCCTCATGCCAACCCTGTGCAGTAGGTAGTATTTTTATGCCCATTTTACAGCTTGGGAAAACAAAATGGGGAAGTGATGAAGGGCACACCGCTAGTAAGTAGAAAGAGGGGAATTTCAACTCAATTCTCACAACACCAAATCCTGTGATGTTTCCTCTGTTCGGGCACTCGCGTGTGTGCATGCCTGCAAGCACACACAGCACTTCTACGGTATTTTATACAGGATTTTTTTCATAACAACCCTATGAAGTAGGTAGGAAAGGATTATTATCATTTCCATTTTACAGGTAGAATAATAGTAATAATAATATAAATAAATAAATATTCAAAAATGTTCAATGATTTTCCCCAGGGGTCACACACTTGGTATATAGTACGTGGTGCAGCTGAGGTTGAAACACAGGTCTGAGGACTCCAAGTCTTGCTCTGGTCCTGCTATACCACAGCACTGTTCCATCCCCCCTCCCCACAAGCATTTATTAAGCACTCAGTATATGCCAGGCCCTGGGATACAAAGCAAAGCAAAAACAGTTCCTGCCCTCAAGAGGCTTACATTCTAATGGGAAAGGCAATGTGTAAACAGCTAGGTAATGACAAGATACTTACAGGGTCGATGGCAGAAAATCTTAGAGGGAGGCACAGGGGACCAGGAATGTCCTCTTAGAGGAGGGGGGACTTGAGGAGAGTCTTGCATAAAGCCAGAAGAGCCAGGAGCGGGGTATGAGAACCTAGAGACTTTCAGGCATAGGGGACAGACATTGAAAGTGCCCAGAGTTGGAAGACTGAATGTTGCCTATAAGGATCAGGGTACAATGGAAAAGGGCCAGGCTTCAAAGAGTCTTAAAAGGCAAACAGGAGAGTTTATATTTGATCCTGGAGGTAACAAAGAATCACTGGAGTTTATGGAGCTAGAGAGTAACACGGTCAGGCCTGAGCTTTAGGAAGATCACCGACAGAAGAACGAAGGATGAACTGAAATAGGGGGAGAGACTTGAGACAAGGAGACCAGTAAGCAGGCTATTGCAATACTGAGGGTCTCGGTTGTCTTAGAAATGAACCTGATTAGCATCTACAGCAAGAGAAACACCTTCAAGGTTTAAGGAGACTGGAAGGATGGACCCAGAACCATACCCAGTCCTTGGCACTGGAGGTAATCTACACAAAGGCAGCAGGAGAGTGAGGGCCAGTCCAGTTGAGGTGTTTAGCAGGAGGGCACATGAACCATTGGCTAGAAATAGATATTACCAAACACAGATACCATAGATCTAAGGAGCCAACTCATTCTTGCTTCTGTTTCTCCATGGACTTGAAGGCTGATGATCTCAGTTTGCATCCCAGCAGTGTCACTTATGTGACGATGACCAAATCATACCATTTCTCTGGGTCTGAGTTTCCTCATCTAGAAAACGAAGGTGTTGTGCTAAGTGATAGGCTCTGACTCTCCCCTGAACTCCCACTGGAACCCTCATTTCTGGTCTCTCTCCCATGACTTGCACACACTGGGCAGTGGAGAAGATGAAGAGATTCCCACAAAAGCCAGAGCAGTACAGGGAATGAGCCTAATGATGGTGCCCTTCCGCTGTCCTGTAGGTGATAGACACGGAGCCAGGTGGACCTCAGAGTTGATCTAACTCAGGTCTGTACAGCCTGTGGCTCTTGGAGCTTACACCCCTGCACCACTTGCAGCATGCCAAAGGATTTAGGAGAAGCCTGCAAACAACATAGAGGAAAACATCCTCCCCATTTTTGCTGGTTGCCCAAAACCCTTTGTTGTGCCTGCTGGCCGTGAGTGAGCAGGCGTGGGTTGTGCAAGCCTGACCTGGTTGAATGACTTCATTTGACAAACAAGAAAACTGAAGCCCAGAGAGTACAGGTGATTTATGATTGTATGTATGGAGCTGAGAGAGACTTCAGAGGTCATGTTGTCCAAGTCCTTCATTTTAGAGGTAAGGAAGTAGAGGCCCAGGGATGTTAGGTGATTTGCCCCAGGTCATACACATAGTAAGTGGCTGGGCTGGATTAGAATTCAGGGCCTTTGAGTTCCAAGTTATTTCACTCTCCCCTGCATTGTGCTGCCTGGCATTTACTAGACTCCTGGGCAAGGACCCAGAAATAGAGAGAAATTCTGGCCCACTCCCACCTCCCACCCCCAGATGGGAGTTAGTTGCCACCTCTGGCTTGGGTCCAGAGGGACTATGCTGGTAATTGACTAGAACACAAAAAATAGAGATTCCCATGAGCTGGTGAGTTTCTAGGGGCCAGAAGTCAGAATGTGGGGTGTCTGTGTGTATGTGCATGTGTGTGTGGGTGCCTCAAGAACTAACTTCAGAATGGCTCAAGAAGCCATGGCATCTTGAGGCTGGCAGCAAGAGATGCCCTCCCTAGCCAGCTTAGAGAGGGTTAAAGATCCCCAGGGGAGCTCTCCAGGGCTCCTCAGCCTGGTTGAGAGCTCTCCATAGCAACTCGGGTGCAGCCACGGCAGGGAGGGAAGGCCGCTATAGCAACGGCCTCGGATGGCTACTCTTCTTCTTGGGGCCTCTGAATAGATGGCATTAAACTAGAGTCCCCGGTCGTGGGTTGAAAGGACACAGAGAGAGAATAACCCCCACATTTTTCATCTTGAAGTTGGGCTAAGGGAGTTATCATAGTGGTTGAAACCCAGGGCCAAGTCTCAGGATCTGGAGCAGGGGTCCCAGGTGAGGAATGGTGATGGCCTTGGCTGCAGGGGGGGAAGGGGAGAGTGGAGAGTGGACTCATATAAAGATGAATCCAGTTTGTTTTTCCTCATTTGAATCAGGGGAAAATGCTCTCAGAGCAAGGGGTGTGTGTGTGTGTGTGTGTGTGTGTGTGTGTGTGTGTGTGTGTGTGTGTGTGTGTGTGTTGGGGTTGGAGGTTCTTCTAAACACCAGGAAAGTGAGCTAAGTGTCTTAGGGGAAGGAGAGGCAGTAGAAGCATCCAGAATATCTTGACACTCAATGATTTAGGGGATGTGCTAATATCCCAGGAATGACAAAAGCCATGTGAGTGAACAGAGACTTTCTGATACTTTTGGTATTTCTTTCTCTCTTTCTCTTTCTTTCTTTCTTTCTTTCTTTCTTTCTTTCTTTCTTTCTTTTTCTTTTTCTTTCTCTCTCTCTCTCTCTCTCTCTCTCTCTCTCTCTCTCTCTCTCTCTCTCTCTCTTGCTCTCTCTCGCTGTGTCTCACTATCTCATCCAGGCTAGAAGTACAGGGCACAGTTCCATTCTTTCACCTGCTCCTCTTCCAAATAGGCCGGCTCCCCCTCTTTAGGCAACCTCATGTCCCCTCAGCTGCCAAAGGGTTGCCACATCCATGCTGACCTTAGCACCAACTCCTGTTCACCTCAGAACTCCCAAACCCAAGGTATCTGCCAGTCTTAGCTTTCCTAATAGCAGAGGGTACACTTTTGAGGTTAAACTAACTAGTGGGTCCACGATGACGGGCTTCAGGCTGGAGATAGTGAGGCACAGGGGAAATTTTGCTGTGTTTGGAATGAGAGGATCTGGGTTCAAATCTAGCTCTTTTACTTACTACCTAGGTAACTTTGTGTGTCACTCAGCCTCCCCTAGCCTTGGTTTCTTCATCTGTAAAATGAAGGGGACTGGCCTCTAAGGTCCCTTCTAACTCAAAATTGTAATCTCTCATTCTACAGGTGAAGAAAAATGGGGATCAAAATTAACTGACTTGACCAAAGTCACATTCACAGAATCAGAATTTGAATCCAAACCCTCTGACTCCAATACCATGTTTTATTCACTTTATCAAGTTGCATCTTTGAACCTGAGGCTTAGAGGTCAGTATGAGCTCAGGAGAACCTCCAGTCATTCAGTCCCATATCAGGTTCCTCAGACTAATGAGGGGAGCTTAGGAGATGTAGACATTTCAATTCAACAAGCATTAATTAAGAGTTTGCTGTGTGTAGAACACTGTACTAGGCTTAGGGGAGATACAAAATTTAGATAAGGCACTATGCATGTCTTCACAGACCTCCTTGAATTCAATTCCATGACCTGTCCTGGCCTTCAAGGAGAGGTGCTGATCCAGGCCAGAGATAATTACTAGGATCTCTGGAATCTGGTTATGATTCAACCTTCCCCTTCCCCTCCTCCTCCCAACCCCAGCAACACTAAGTCATAATGAACAGGGGATATAATGGATCCCCCCAAAAAGTTAATGCCGCGTTCAACTTAGGTCCTACTCAGAGAAACCAATCAGGATGTCCTCCATGCTTTGGAGTGGGAAGGCAGTGTTTGGAGGGACTAAGGGACCTAATGTTGAAATTACAAAATCAAATGTTTTCTTTCACTTTTTTTCAGTCCCATCCTCCTACCCACTTATCCTCCTCATTGCTCTATTCTCCTCTTTCTCTGCTTTTCTCTTATTATTCTCCCCCTCTTATAGAGTTCCTCCTCTTTTTCTCCTCCTGTTCTGGGGATCACAGATAGAATGGACTTCCAAGCCCATCTAATCCAATTGATACAAGAACCTCCCACCCCACCTCAACATACCAAACAATGGTCACCCAGCCTCGACTTCAAGACCTGCAAAAAAGGAAAACCTGCTCTTTCCTGAGGCAGCCCACTCCACTTTTGTGTAGACTTTATTTTTAGGAAGTTTTTCCTTATACAGAACATAAATCTGCCTCTTTTTAGCTCCCACCCATTGCTTCTAGTCCTGTATTCTGGGACCAAGCAGTACAAATTTAATTCGCCTTCCACTCAATACTCTTTCCAATATTTGAAAGCATCTTTCATGCCCCAGACTTGCTATAAGTTTTCTTTTCTTTGACTAAACATTCTTAATTCCTTCAACTGATCTTCATGCGACACGAGCTCAACACCTTTATCCGTCCTGATTACTCTCTTCTGCTGTCTTCTTCCTTCCCTCTCTCCCTTCTTCCTTTTCCTCTGTCCTGGTCCTCTTTACTGCTTCCTTTTCTCCCCCTTTCTCCCCACTTTTCTTTCTTCCTCACTACCACCCAGTTTTCCCAACAAGAAATTAGAGAATCAGGACAAAAGACATTTCTTTTTAGTGCCTGGGTACTTCTAGGAATGCCTTAATGGTGAACAGATTGAGAGACAGATCTTTCACTTTTATATAATGCTGTTATGGTACAAAGTGCTTTCCTAACAACAATTCCAAAGTATTATTATCTCCATTTCACAGAGGAAAAAACTGAGACTCCACAAGAGGTTAAGTGATTAGATTCAGAGCTAAAGAGAAGTTAAAGAGGGTGTGGAGAGATAGCAACCACTGGCTCCTTGGTTCATCTCTCCCACCAACTGAGAGTCAGCATGGCTTCATCAAGCCTGGTCATGCCAGACTAACCTCATTTCCTTTTTTGACAGGATTACTAGACTGATATATTAGGAGAATGCTGTAGATACAGATGCCTAGATTTCAGCAAAGCCTCTGACAAACTCTCTCATCCTGTCTCTGTGAACAAGATGGAGAGATGGGAACTAGATGATAGTACTGTTAGGGGGATTTTGAACTAATAGGATGGCCCCAAGCAAAGAAAAGAATCATCACTAAGGAGTTGCTATCAACTTGGAGGGAGGTCTCCCTCCAAGAGCAGAGTGCCTCAGTGGAGTGTGTATTTGGTCGTGTGCTATTTTGAATTTTTATCACAACTTAGATAAAGGAATGGAAGGCATGCTTATTAAATTTTCCAATGGCACAAAGTTGAGAGGGATAAGTTAACACACTGAAAGAACCAGCATCCAAAAAAAATATTGACAGACTATAACAATGGACCACATCTAATAACAATGAAATTTTAAAGAAATAAATATAATCTACTTGGATTAAAAAAAATTGCTTTCACAAATATACAAAAATCAACTTTACCATATCCAGGAACTGGAATCAGACAGCCTGTGTTCAAATCCCAGCTCTGCAACTTACCACCTGTGTGATATTGGACAAGGCAGGTAAACTCTCTGAGCCTCAATTTACTCACATGTAAAATGAAGGAATTGGATAAGACTAAGAGTTGGAGTAAATTGTTGCTGTTTAAACTGTTGGCATAGCCTAGCCTCCCCAACCAACTTTGGTCTTGCCACTATAAGGACACTACCAGGAAATACCTGGAGAGTTTCCTCCCCCAGTGGCCTTGACTTCCTGGAGTCCTGGTCAGGAAAGGAATCCCTTAGGGTTCCATTGAACATTCTATACTGATGTCTCTGACTCCCTTATGTCTAAATTTCTAACTCTAAATCTGTAATTCCTATGATCTGAGGGGTATATTGAACCTCAAACTCAAAACATGTCAAAAGCTATGACCTGGAGGCCAAAAGAGCTAACTCAATCTGATATCAGGTGACTCAATGGACAAAGCTCTGGGCATGGAATCAGCCTGGCCTGAGTTCAAAAGCAGCTTCAGATAATTACGGCTGTGTGACCCTGGGCAGTGTACACTCTCTGCCTTAGTTTCCTAATCTGGAAAATGAAGATTGAAGTAAAAAAAAAAACCTCCCAGGGATGTTGAGAGGATAAAATGAGATCCATTTGCAAAGCCCTTTGCAAATCTTAAAGCCCCATATAAATGTTAGTCATTATTATTATACTGCTTTAAGAGAAAATGTAGTGTCCTAAACAAGGGAGGTGATCATCTTGGGTTCTTCCCTCGAGCTCACTTAGACCATTTATATTGAGAGGATATTTATAAGCTAGGATATAACAAGAAGGCAGCGGACTGATACGGTAAGAGGCATACGAATCATAGCATTTGCAGATGGACTGAGAGAGCTGGAGATGTATAGCCTGGAGAAAACATTTAGGGGATACATGATAGATTTTTTTAAAATCAAGCAAAACTAATTTTGGCATTGGCCATATAAAAATATGTATGTGTATCTATCTATCTATCTATCTATCTATCTATCTATCTATCTATCT
>CM053586.1:47816616-47882082 GCA_028646515.1 Pseudochirops corinnae
TCTCTATATATTTTTCTCTCTCTCTATGCAGATATATATATATATATACATATATATATGACACAATTAATTGACGCTCTGAATCCCCCACCTCTCTGTCAGGAGAGGTGTAGTATGTTTCATCACAAGTCCTCTGGAATCACGGTCAACCACTGCTTGGATCAGGGCTCTTAAGGCTTTTGAAGCTGTTTCGTCTTTACTGTGTTGCCCTTATATGAATTGTTCTCTTGGTTCTACTCTCTTCACTCTGCCTTGGTCCCTACAAGTCTTCTCTCCCCATTGAAGTCCTTCCCTGAAACCATCCCCTTCCTAGTTTCTCATAGCATGATAATATTCCATCCCACTTATATCCCATCATTCGTTCAGCCATTCCTTAACTGATGAGAACCTCCTCCGTTTCCAGTTCTTTGACACTACAAAAGATAGAAATCTTAAAATATTTTAAGGGAAGTCATGTGGAAATAAATATTAGCCTTATTGAGAAATACTGTGATGTAGTGGATAGCATACTAGAACTGTAGGCAGTAAGACCTGCTGTCAAAGACCTGACTGTCACTCTCACTTGTTACATGACCCTAAGCAAGCTATGGAAAAGCTCTGAACTTTGGTTTCTTTATCTAGAGAAACTGGCAAACTATGGTGGGGGTAAAGAAGGGGAATCTAGCCTACCACTTGTTTATAAGCCTATGAGCTAAGAATAGTTTAAAAATTTTTTTAATGAAACTTTATTTGAAAATGTAAAATCCATTCTTAGTTTGCAGTACAAAGACAGGTTCAGGCAGATTTAGCTTTGTGGGCCAGTTTGCAGATACCTTAACAGGCATCATAATACCTCTAGTACAGGTCTCACAGATTTGTTGTGCCCATGGGTAATTGCCTCACCTTCCTCAATTTCCTCAGCTGTAAAATAGGAATGAGAATTCTTATAGTACCTACCTTCCAGAGTTGTTTTGAGGCTGAAATGAGATGACAAATGTGAAGCCCTTTGCAAACTTTAAAGTACTATATAAAAACAGTTATGATTATTATTCTGTTGACCTCAGAGGACAGAATAGGGAGCAATGGATGAAGCTGCAGAGAGGTTGGTTTAGTCTTAATGCAAGGAAAAAAACTTTCTAAGGGATCTGCCTGCAGGTGGAATGGGTAGGTCCTCAGGAAGGGAGGTCCCCCTTCCTGGAAGTTTTCAATTGGAAGGTGCATAACTATTTGTCAGGAAACCCGAGGAAGACTAATTATTCTTCCTACATGAACAAGTGTTCAGGTAACAGCTGGACTAAATGACTTTTGATTTCCCTTCCAATTCTGATATTTTGTGTGACCTTGGACAAGCCACTGAACCTCAGTCCTCAGTTTCCACATCTGTAAAATAAAGGTGTTGGACTACTTGGCCTCAAAGGTCCCTTCCAATATCTATCAGGTGAGACACCGCTAATAGTCACACAAACACTAGCTAGCATTTATGCAGCAGGTGCCATGCGCCAGGCATTGTGATATACACTCTACAAGCTCTCATTTGATCCCCAGCATCTGGGGCTGGATTTGAGCTGAGCTCTTCCCAACTCCAGGCTGGGCACTCTGCCTCCTCAGCCACCTCGCTGTGAAGGATCTCAGCCTCCTTTCTGTTGTGTTAGGTCCAACCACCCTCTGGATCTCAGCTTCCTATGGCTCTCTGTGGAGAGCTTCTGTGACCTATAACCATTTTAGGGACAGCTTTACCCTACAATATCATCCGTCCCAGACAGTCACCTTACACCCGAGAGAAGGCCAGCTCCTTGCGGTTGTTACCCTCAGCAAGTCCTGTTGACAGAGGCTTAGCCTTGGTCAAGCGATCCAGATCCAGGTCTGTGTGTACAAAGCATGGTGACTGATGCTCTTGGGAGACATGTGGTTAGACTGGTTTTCCCTGTCATGATTGTCTTGGTTTGGCACCACCTGGGGCTCAGAAATGGGAGCGAGGGTGTGACCAGAGCCACAGAAGTGGGGAGGAGGGAAGACCTTGAGAGCCCCATCTGGGTCTGTCATTGACTAGCCTCCCTCCTTTCCCCACGCCATCCCACTCCCTTCATCCAGTGAAGACCCAGAAGAGGTGTGTGTCCCAGAGCATGCTACAGCTTTGTACTAGGCTCCAGAGTGATGCTGGGTAGTCCAGAGGTATCACAGAGTCATCCGATCATAAAGGCAGACCTGGAAGGGACCTCAGGAACCACTGGGTCCAACCCCATCTTACAAATAAGGAAGCTGAAATTCAGACAAGTGGTTTAATAATAACAGCAAGCATTTCCAGTTTTGCAGAGCTCTGCACATATTATGTCATTTGATTTGATCGAGGTCACACAGATAACAAATTGCAGGCCAGGGGGTGTGTGTGTGTGTGTGTGTGTGTGTGTGTGTGTGTGTGTGTGTGTGTGTGTATACACATGTGTACCTTATCTCTTTGTGTCTGGGGCCTCTTGTATGGAACATGTTAGATGAAGGCTCAGGTACAAGCATCCATATGTGTACGTGTGTTTACCTGTGCAAATATGTTTAGAGCACCAGTTCTCAACCTGTGGGTAGCGACCCCTTTGGGGGTCAAACGACCCTTTCACAGGGGTCGCCTAAGACCATCGGAAAACACATATTTCTGCCCATATACAGATACACCCACATACAAGTATTAAAGGGTCCCAGCATTAGGAAGGTTGAGAACCACTGGTTTAGACTATCAAGATGGATAAGGGTCTTGTATTTCATCTTGGGAAATGAAGGGGAATAGTTTTTGCCATTCTTTACAATGGGAAGAAGGTCTAACATACATCACTACCCCTATTTTAAAGATGGGGAAGCACCCCATCACCCAAAGTCATTCATTGGCCAGCCAGAGACTAGATGTTCTAACCGTCTCATCTGGTTTGGGAGATTGGGTGGGGTAGTGAGGAGGGCTAATTGCAATGAATGTAGGAAGGATAGGTAGGAAGGTTTAGGAGGAAATTCCACCCAAAATTTAGCATGTTAGAATTTTTCTGGCAGGGTAATCTGTCTCTATAAGGTACAAGTGGAAAGAACACTAACTAAACCAGGAGTCAGTAAAATTGGGTTCTAGTCACATTTCCTTTATTAACTAGCTATGTGGCCTTGCACACATTGAACTTCAATTTCCTTATATATAAACTGGGAGTTGTAATTCATGCTCTGCTAACCTAACATGGGTGTGGCTGTGAGGTTCAAAATGATCTATTCTTAATGATGTAAAAACATGAAGAACTGATCTTCCTAATGGCCTTTCCCCTCCACTCTCATCAGAGAAAGGGGTGGCTCCGAAATCCCAGTCCTGAGACCAAATGATCCCTCAGGAAGAGGAGTTGCTTTGCCAAATCAAACATGGCACCTGGGGCTAGAGTGAATTGTTGCCTTTCAAATCAGCATCGGTATAGCCTGGCCTCCCCAACCAGCTCTGGTCTCTGTATGCAGAGACCTGGAAATGCCTGGAGAGTTTCCTCCCTGGATAGACCAAGCTACCTGTGGCTCTAGTCAGAAAGGGGGTCCTCTGGATGTTCCCCTAAACACACGGCTCCACTCTCCCCAGCCTCCATAGGCTTGAAGCAGCCAGGGTTTTGTTGCTGGGGTATCTGCCCACAAGGCGCAGAGAGACCTGCTGCCAGATCCCAGCAGCAACCCCTGGGTCTCACTCTAGCATCAGGTGCCCCAAGCCTGCTGGGCTCCCAGCCCCAGTAAGGAAATAGCTCTGCATCGATCAGCGAAAACCAGCAGCAATTTTGGACATGGGCCCTGACGCTTAATATCGTTATGAAGCCAGCAATGCATTCAATCCCATTATCAGCCCGGTCATGCAGCTCCACGCCAAACCCAGTTGCAAATGGCCTTCTCTTGTCTGAGAGGGCCAGAGTCTTCTGTGGCTGAGAGGAGAGATTTTATCTTTAATTGACAACTGGCGGTCTGCCATCTCCTAGAGGCTGGCCTGGGCTGTGAGCATGGCTTTTCTCTCTCATTTCAGGAATAGGCCTTTCCCCTAATCCTGCACCCTCAGCCCCTCCCTGATATTGTCCCTTCCTCTCCCGACACTGCCCCCTGAGCCTCTCCCTGACACTGTCCCCTCAGCTCCTCTCCACCACTGTTCCCTTAACTTTCATCTGAAGCCGCTGCCTCAGCCTTTCCCCTGATACACTTCCCTCAGTCCTTCCCCTGATACTGTCTCTTCAGCCCCTCCCTGCCTACTCTCCTCTGGTCTGTGATGATCAGGACAGTTTCAATCAACCACTGGTGTTATTTGGTCCTTCCCTCATGTGATCCAGTCCCGAGAGGCTCCAGGACTGAGTGCCATGGCCTGGTATCCACGTCATTAGTGTGTAAGTAAAGCAGAAGAAGGAATGGCAGGGAAGGGTTAATGGACACCATGCTGGGCCTGAAATCAGGAAGACCTCAGTTCCGAAGCTTTATCTAATACATGCTAGTTACGTGTGGGATCCTGTCTGGAAACATCACTTAAGTGTGCTCAGACTCAGTCTCCCCATCTGTAAAATGGCCATAATATTATTGTAGCTCCTACCTTACAGGGCAGTTGTGGAGATCAAAGGAAATAATAAATGTCCTGTATTTTTGCAAACCTTGAAAGTGTTCTATAAAGGCTGATAATTATTATTAGCTGTTATGAATACGGTGGGGGGGGGGGGTGAGTGAAGTGCAAAGGAAGCCAAAGCAAGGGGGAAGGATTAAGAGTTGGGGTGTCAGACAAAACCCAGTTTCTCCCGTGCTTCCGTCCCTGCCGTACCCTGGGCAGGGGGCTCCCTCAGTTGGCCCCTTGCTTGCATTCCCCTCCAGAGGGGATGTGACTTTTTTCCTGTTTGCGTTTTGGTTCAGAGAGCCATCTGTGTGCTCTGTCCTCGTTGTCAGCCCTACCTACGTAGGCATGGTGTGATTTCAGGGGGGCCAGGAGGGCCCCCTGCTCAAAATAGTGCTTCCCCTCCTACTGCCTGATGCCTGTATTTCTTTTAATAGAGGAGGGACAAAACCTTTGATTCCACAATTACAATACGATGTAGTGAGGGGGCAGTGAGGTTTCATGAAACAAATAGGGGGAGCCATCCTGGGAGCCGGGAAAATTGAGGTCTAATTCCAATCCGGTCATTGGCTAGTTGAGTTACCTTGGTCCACATCCATTACTCACCTCTTGAGCCTCAGTTTCCTCATGTGTGAAATGTAGGAATGGTACTATTGTAGCTTTATTTTACCTCAAGACAAGTCGGTTTTTAAAAAAAATTTCCTTGAAAAAATTTCCTTGATATCACTCAGGCTTAGGATTATTGGTAGGGGTGGAGGTGGGGGTGGGGTGGGGTTCAGAATTATGAAAGGAAAAAAGGAAGGAAGGAGAGAAAGGGAAAGGAAGGAAGGAGGATAAGAGGGGATGAAGGAAAGAAAGAAGGAAGGAAAGAGAGAAGGGAGGAAGGAGAGAAGGAAGGAAGGAGAGAAAGAGAAGGAAGGAGGAAAAGAAGGAATGAAAAGAGGGAAAAAGAAGGAAGGAAGGAAAAGATGAAAGGAGGGAAAGAAAGGAAGGAGGAGGGAAGAAAAGAATGACAGAAAGAGAGAAAGAAGGGAAGGAAGAGAGAATGAAGGAAAGAAAGAAGGAAGGAAAGAGAAAGGGAGGAAGGAGAGAAAGAGAAGGAAGGAAGGAGGGAAAGAAAGAAGGAAGGAGGAAGAAAGAATGACAGAGAAGGAATGCGTACTATGTACCAGACATTGTATTAAGTGCTTTACAAATATTATACCATTTAATCTTCACAATAACTCTGGGAGGTAGTTGCTATTATCATCCCCATTTCACAGTTTAATAAACTGAGGCAGACAGAGATCAAGTGACTTGCCCAAGGTCATACAGCTAGTAAGTGTCTGAGGCCAGATTAGAATTGAGGTCTCCCTGACTCTAAGTCCCACATTCCACCCATTGCACCCTCCAATTTTCTCTCCATGGAGAGAGACAAATTTCACTGTCACTAAGCCTCTCAGTCTTTCAGTCTCTCATCTGAAAAATGGGGACATTCCCACTTATAGTACTTGCCTCACAAGATTATTGAGAGGACCATGCTTTCCAAGCTTTAAAGCATTCTACTTGTGAACATTTTTCCCCCTGAGGTTATTGTGCAAGAACTGAAAGTCAGAGGAGGAAGAAAGGTCAGAGCAGATGACCCTCAGGGGCCATCTAGTCTGATTTATTCCTTTTATAATAGAGGGAGCTCAGTGAGACAGGTAGTAAACTTCAGAGGCTGGATTTGAACCCAGATCCTCTGACTCTGGAGCCAGAGTTCTTTCTCCTGTCCCATACTGCCTTCCTATACGATATTGCTATATGTCAATGTGTGAGGAAGAAGTTGACTTCTTTCAGTTTTAAAATTTGATTCAAGCAAACAAACATCTGTTCTGTGCCTATAGACTCATACTCAAATGGACTTCTGATCTCATCGACTTGGATGGTCTCTTCACCCGTGTAGATAGCCACCCATTCATATCCGCCTCTAAAAAAGAAGATTGGCTTATGGCCACACTAGGGTTTATGAGAGATGAGTTCTGAAGGGCAGTTCTGAGGAGGAGAACACTTGGCTCATCAAATTGTGGAGGAGGAAATATCATGAGATAGAATAGGGAGGTTGGGACCCCTCAGACAAATTCTGTCATAAGATTATCGACCTATAAATGCCTCAGAGTACATCCAGTCCACCAGTTTAATAGATAAGGAAACTGAGTTCCAAGGAGGTTAAGTTGCCTAAGATTATGCAGTAGGTAGGATTTGAAACCAGTCCTTGGACTCCAGTCCATGTCCTCTCCTCCTTTATGATTGTCCGAGCCTGGCCCTCTTTGTGTATGTCAACCTTTAGATTGTAAACTCCCAGAGGGGAGGTGCTGGATCCCAGCCCATCTGTATGTGTGCCAAGTGTATGAGTAAAGGCATTCCCCTGGTACTGCAGAAAGGAAAGGGAGAGGCCCATTCACACAGTAAGGGCATCGAGACAGCTCCAAATCTCTTTATTGGGGCTTGACCACAGTATAACAGCCAGAGGCATGCGGACAGACCAGCAGCTCCTGGCCGGAATATTGCCTTGGACACAAAGAGAGGTAACAGTTTTAGAAAAGTACTGACAGACACTAGGGAAGATTGGTTAGGGGAGAGGGGAAGGGGTGCTGGGGTGAGGGGCAGAGGCCAAGGCAGAAGGGACAGCCCTGACTCTGCTATTGCACACGTCCCCTGGCCCAAGGTCAGGAAGTAGAGTATTGCAACTCAATCTCATTTCATCCCGAGGCTTCCGTGGGTCCTCGGACCCCTGAGCCAGACGGACAAACAGACACCCTTCCCCATGAGTCCGCCTGGCAGCATCTTTGAAAACAAATGGAGAGGGAGACAATACACAGAAATACAGTAACAAAGATGACTCCTGTCTGTGGAGCAGATGTGGCCAGGACAACACTGACCCCAAGCCATAGGGGTAGGAGTAATGGGTCCTTCTTGAAGGGGGTCTCAGGGTGGGGGGTGGGCTGGCAGTCTGAATTTCTGTCAGGCTCTACCTGCCCCTGATACATGTGGGTTGGGATAGGAAAACAGATGGACACAGAGTGAATGGCTAAACCCAAGTCAAGACTGATGTGGAAGCAGGAACCACACCAGCTGACCAGCCAGTCTACAGCTGGAATTCTACTGGTAGGTTCTGGACACTTCAGAAAATAAATATGGAACTGGGAGCAAGAAAGGCAATGGGACCCTAGTACTTCGGGTTGGTGGGGAAGAGGAGGGGTAGCAGAGGCTGACACAAAAGACAGACCACCAAGCAACACATGCACTACAAACAGGGGTACAGCATGTAAGAATATAGAATATATATGTATATATATATGCATATAGATCTTTTAATGTACAATAGAATAAACCATCAGACCCATCCTGGGCCATAGGTTGTGTATGAGTGTGTGCGTGCATATTTTTTCCAACAGTCCTGCACAAACAAGGATTTCCAATTCTTTCCCCGTGAAAGATCCTTGCCTGGTTTCCAGGGTTTTCCCTAAGCCTCTCTCGCATTGTCTCTCTCCATGCTCCCGGCCTCCACGTGAGCCAAACTTTAAGAGAAGGTGAGGACCTCGGCCTGGGCATAATTGGACGAGAGGACGTCTTGGCAGGTCTCTGTGTTTAAAGAGCACAGGTGTGAGTCACCGGTATGCACACTTTCCCATCAACATTGCCTTCTTTTGGGATAAGGTGAAAGGCAAAAACAAATTAGAAGGGAGAAACCCACAACCCACAGGTGATGGGCCCAGTGGAGAGCATCCAGGTGTTCAGTTGTATGTAATTGACAAAAGGCTTTCTGCATCTGGGCTGAAGGACTTGGGAGGAGCTGGTAGCAATAAAATATTAAAAACAGCAGCCCTTTCCTCCTCTCCTTATTCCCTCTTCTTTTTTCATACTCACACATCTCTCATGGCTGACTCTGCCCTGGGCCACTTGGCCAACATACAAGGGGCTGGGAATATAAAAATAAAATTCAAAACATTCCTACCCTCAAGGTGCTTACAGTCTACCTACTGACATGTATGCATATAAGTATAAGATACAGTAGAGAATGATAGAAAGGACAGACATAAAGTGCTCTTGGAACACAGCTCCCTACCTCCAGATCTGTTGAGGCACCTATCTATATCTAGAAGTTCCCCTGGTCCCTCTAACCATGGACAGCCCCTAAAGGAGATGAAAGCACCACTTGGCAGACTTAATCATATTGGGGTAGCCTTTGAGCTGTTAGAGGTTCCCACTAACCTCAGTGGAGCTATCCTACAATGTGCCCTGACCCTATACAGCCTATATACCTATAGGGTGTGTCCTACCAGTCTGATCTCCCACCCTAGCTGGTGCACAAAGGAAATACCTGCAAGTAATTTATTTCCCACAAGAGACAGGGAACTAAAAAAAACAACAACATATGTCCTGCCTACTTTCCCTGTCAATGCATGGAGGGCCAAAAGCCGATGAGGAACTAGGCAGATATCCTGTGAGTTGGAAAAATGACAGATGCAGGCCTTGGGTAGTCCCATTCACACCTCATTCCATCTTTCAGGACCCTTCCTGCAACTCTTCATTTCCCACTAATGTCCTAGGAACTGTGTGAATCCAGACCAAAAGTGGATCCAAGATGGCATCTTGGGGATAACTTCCCCCTGCTGTCAATCAACATTTCTTGAAGGCTAGGGGTTAGGCCCTCCCCTTGCCCTGTACCTGTCTATGGAGGACCTGCACAAAGCTGGGTGGTAAGACAAAGGTTTATGCAGTTCTTTCCTCACAACAGCCCAATGAGGTAGGGAGTGTGGATATTATTATCTCCCTTTCACAGAGGAGAAAACAGGCTCTGAGAGCAGAAGGGATTTTCCCATAGCCATATAGCAATGATGTGCTAGAGATTTAAACCGAGGTTTCTTCTAACTCCACGACTAATGCTCTTTCCACTAGGAGATGCAATTTCTCCAATGATCCAAAGATATCCTTCATTGTACAGGACCCCATGCCTAGTATTCCTAACCTAGGATCCAAGCCTCCTTCAGGTCACCAGGTACCCAGGTCCCTCCTCCTTGTCTCAGGCACCAGGAAGACAGTGTCACTCAGAGGAAAGAGCAAAAAAGTCATCCCAGACCTGTTATTTCCTACATGGGTGGGGCCTTAAGTAAGTAACAAGCTCTCTGGGGGTTGGACTGACTGACTTCTGAGGTCTGTTCCAGATCCATGACTTTCATGGGATCATAGCTACAGAAGGGATCTCTGATCCCTTCATTTTATAAATGAGGCATAGGGCATTTGCCTAAGTGACTTACCCAAGGTCACACAGGTGAAGGCCAGAAGTGGGATTTGCACTATTCTCTACCTGTATCACAAGTATTCTTTCCACTGTACAGTGGATGGACAACAAATTCCACTTTAGCTAACCCAAAGCAGGTTCCTCCTCCTGTCAGGCATAAAGGAGATCGAGGAAGGCCTTCCAGCCTGCTCCCAACTCTGTTACACTATTTTATCCCTTCTCTCATCTTCTACTGAAGGCCAATGCCATGGGGAAACCCCCTGGGCCAGGCATCAGGTTTTAGCAGGGGATAAATGAAGAGACTCCCATTGATCTGAAAGTTTACCTACATACTCCCAATCTCAAACACTCCCAAGGCAAGGCTGTGTGAAAGATAAAAGGAAGCAACTTAGCTAGGCTAAAGGGAGGGAGGAAGGGACCTGGGGAAAGAAGATAATAAGGTAGAAGAAAGAATCCACGCTGGACGTCTGGCTTTGTTACTGCTAGTGGGACTTTCAGCAAGGCATCTAACATCTCTGAGCCCCAGCTTCTTCATTTGTAAAATGAGAGGAGTTGGACCAGATGGCTTTAGGGTCCCTTCTACATTTTTAATCCTACGGAACTCCTCTGGGTCTCATCTGTTAAATGTGGGAGTTGGACAAGAAGGTCTCTTCAAGCTGTAGATCTTATGCTCTAGTGCCCCCAAAGGATACTACTGCTCTCAGCCCCATGATTCTTCCCCTGGGCTATCTGATAGAGTAGAGGAGTACTTATGAAGCCCCTTAAAACAGAGAATCCCCATTCTGGTAGCTTTGCCTGCCTAGTTGACTTTCCAGAAACTAGAGATGAGCTAAGTGAATAGAAGCAGGAAGAGAACTGGGGCCTCCCTGGAAGCATTGTTCCTTGTTCTTGGACACAATGAAAATGAACAATGTACTGTTGGTTTACTAGCACTGGTCCAGGTGCCCTAATCACTCTTCCTCTGTCTTCTGGATCATTGGTCTATATGATGCCCCTAGAAAGGATTCCTGACCAGTGATATGGCCAACCCTGAATCCATACCACTTTCCTCTCTGACTTCAGCAATGTATTAGAGGGAAATAGCTTTTAAAATCGTAGGGCTCTGTCTGGCCCTAGAGCTGCCTCTCTCAACAAGACAGAGGACCATGAAAGGGCCCCTCCCCGCCATGTTAACCCTAGTACTTTGGTCCCAAGTACAAAGCTTATCTTGAGACCCCACTCATCCTCATGTCAGGACTGGAGAGCATCCTGTCAAATACTCAAATTGGAGAAAACAAATCCTGTACCCAAGAGAGACCAGAAGGCTAGTGGTCAACCCCAGATGGGTAGGTAGCTGGGTAAGGAACCAAGATAGGCAGCATCCTGTCAAATCCTCAAGCTGAAGAGACTGAGTGATGAATCCAAGAAAGGCTAAAAGGCTAATGGCCAATCCAGATGGGGGGAAGGCAAAGCCCAACAATCCCTCCTCCTATCTGAAGGGCCACACCCCAAACCTCAGTGATCTGAACACCCCAACAGACAGTAGATAATGTCCTTTCAAGGCTGACGGGCACAGAGAATGTACCCTGAAGACTCTGCATACAGCCAGCACTCCGAGAGTGCCAGGAAGTTAATTCAGTCCCTCCCCCGCTCCACTGCTAATGCCCCAACAATGTTTTAATGAAGACAGATCTGAATTTAACAAATGTTTATTCTATGCCGGCTGCGCCCAGGGCATTGTGTGCTGGGGAAGACACAAAGTCTGGGTGAGACACTGTCCTTGCCCTCATGGAGCTTACTACTTAAGGAAGAGAACAGCACATGTTATTGTATGATATACAGCATATAAGCAAATGAGAGGTGCCAAACAAAGTAACTCACGTTATCTGAAGAGGGAAAGGTTATTTTTTTTCTGATGAGGGACTGCTTCATAGAGGTAGTGTTATAGTAGGGCTTTAAGGACTGGGTATTAAGGGGAGGCTGGTATTTCTACTAAAGTAGAGACAGTGGACACAGCCAGCCACAATTATGCCTCTTACCTTAGTGTGGGCCTGTCTCTGTTTCCCCCATAAGAGCCCCTACAGATCTTCAGGGTGGGCAGGGGGAGAAGGAGGTACAGAGACCCCAAGATGTTACCTAGCTATGAATTAGGTGCCATTATGAAATTGCCAGGAAGCAAAGTTTGTGAGCCAGCCTCAGCTCAGCACCAGCCCAAATCAGGCTGCCTGAGGCCAGCTGGACCCATGATAAAGGCAGCTTGCTCAAGGGTGGTGCCCCAACAGGGGCAGAGGGGGTGGGGGAAGTACTGTGGAAACTTGGGTTTCTGACAGCTCCTGAGGTCACCACAGAAATAGCCAATTCAATTCTCTGAAACAGAGAGTCAGAGGAGAAAATAGCTATGCTTGGATGGGGGTTACAGTGTACTCACAGCTCATGCTGTCCCAGGCCAGGGCCAAATTAGCCCCCTGGCACCCTGGGCTTTCCTGCCCCCCTCCCAGGAGACTCTCTGCATGCTCCAAGGCTGTCTGCCTTGTTTCTCATTGGCCCTTCTTATCCCTAAGGGCATTCCTTCCCATCTCTAGAAGACTCATGGATGGGCACACTCTCAACCACTTTGTGAATCTTAAAGTACGGTGTCAATGTTGACTATTATTATGATTATTGTTATTTCTGAAGACCACTGGGAAAAGCATTCTTCAAATGCCTCCCCTTGATCCCTCCAGGGAGCATCACACTCTGGGGGGTGAGGCTGGGGGGGAAGCAAGGCACAGACACCAGCAACCCCCCGAGAACCTACACCATCCAAGCAGCTAACACAAGGCTTATTTCCAAGGGAGCTTCTGAAGCAGGAACCCCTTAGGCAGAGGCCTCATTCCTCCCAAGAAGGAAAGTCCCCCACCTTCACCCCCCAATTTCTATCTTCCAAAGCTTTCCAATTATCATTGCTGCTCCACACCCAGAACCTGCCTCCTTGCTGTAACTCTGCCTCTGCCAGCTCTGGAAGGAGCAGAGACGGATGGTTAGTCATTCCCACTAAGTTGCATAATACCAATTCTAAAAATTGCCAAGCACATAGTTCCACTGTCAGATCTAATCCCCATCAGGTAGATCATGAAGTGTCTCCGCTGAGAAGTTTCTCGGGTCTTTCTGAAGGCCCAGGTGCTAGACGAGCTTAGGAGCTCCAAGGGTCGGGAGGACCCCACTGGAAGCCTGGCTCAGTTGGCAAGATTTACATGCTCCCCATGGCAGGCACAGTACCGCAGAGGCCCAGCCCCAAAAGGATAACCCTGTCCTTGGCTAAGTGGCAAGTAGGGACCAGGCGGGAGATCAATTCTCTCCTGTCTCCTTCAGCTGCGACTGAGGCACACACATATTTACTTAGTGACTCACAAACCTGTTGTGCTCCCAGATCGGGATCGTTAGGTAAATGAATACACTTAATTATAGAAATTAGATGAGTCTCTGCTTCTGGCAGAAATAGAGAGAGAAGAGGCTGGGTGGGAACACTAGGTGACTCAGAGGCAGGCAGGGCGGGGAGTTTGGCAGGAGAGGAGGGGTTTGGGGAGGGAGGGGACTGTATTGAGAAGGGAAACACAGACATTAATATGGGAATTAGATGAAAACAGAGGAGTGGCTGGGCTTCTGATTATTGTTCTGTGGCCTGGCCTGGGAACCCAGCAGGAGTATGTGGGGAGTGGGAAGGGGGTTGCCTGGAACAGCCAGGCAGAAGAGGGGGGGATCATATGAAAGCTGCGCTTTCTGTAGTTCATCCTTGAGTCATCAGTCAGCAGAGGTCAGGGTAGAGAGCTCCAGAGGGCAGCCCACTCCTCCTCCATTACCACAGGGTTCTGTCCCTGGTCTAGTCATCCAGGATGGAAAGCAACATGACTGAGGGCAAAGTAAAGGCTTCTAAGCCTCCCCCACCCTCATGCTACCTGAGAGACAGAGACAGGCAGAGAGAGAGAGACAGACAGACAGACAGACAGACAAAGAGACAGAGAGAGAGAGACAGAGACAGAGAGAAAGGGGGAGAGACAGAGACAGAGAGAGAAAAATGGAGAGAGACAGAGAGAGACACACCTACAGAGGTACAGAGAGAGAAACAGAGACAGAGAAAGAAATGAGAGAGAGAGAGAAAGAGAGAGAGAGAGAAAGAGAGAGAGAGAGAGAGAGAGAGGGAGGGAGGGAGGGAGGGAGGGAGAGAAAATGATGGATCTGGGGAGAAGAGAGGTGAATGAAAGACTGTTTATGGCAAGGCAAGCGGGCCCATACTCTTACTAGGAGACAGACAGACAGACAGACAAAGACATCCTTGCATGGATTATTTCATTACTGGCTAAAGGCAGCATGGAAATGGAATGTATTTGTTGCAATTAAAAAAATAAATGTCTAAGGTAAGAAAGGTGCTAAGGCCCCAGCATAGTTCAGCAGGCTCTAAGATATATATGTATGTGGGCACCACCTGGGTACGTACCCACCTGGCACTGCCCAGAACAAAGTCAGCAGGGAAGAACAGGGAGAGAGGGAGCCCTGAGAGAGACAAGGGCCAGGGGCTGGCTCTTTGTCCTCTCAGGATGAACCTAGAATCTGAGGGGAGCAGCAGAGTGCAGTTCTCTGCTTTTGGTCAATGACTCCAGATCTGGAAATTCTAAAGAGTCGGATGCTGTTGGAGTAAGGAGACCCAAGCAGGCCAAAGTCTGCAGGCTGTTCTGCCTGAGCAGGGGAGGAGTAGGGGCTGGGAAGGGATAGTGTAGGGGGCTGGGAAGCATCAATATGGACAGCATGAGTCATGGCGAGGAGAGGGGGAGAGGCAGGCATGGGGGAGGCAGAGGGCGGGCGAGGAGGATGAGGGTGAGTTGCAGCAGCCTTGATGCACGGTGGCGCTGGAGACAGGTTGGTTAAGGAGCAGCGTGTCCATGTGTCGGGCCCGTTAGAGTATGGAAGGGGTGGGAGAGCAGGAGTTTTCTCGGAGGGTAGGGTGAGCTGTAGCGCGATGTGAGTGGAGAGAGCCCCAGACTTGTTCCTGCTGTTCCGGATATGTTGTTTAGGCTTCGGGACTTTTCACAGCCTTGGTGAAGAAAAGGCAGACGTGTGATGAGAGAGAGGCTTCACTGCCCAGTTAGGCTATGCAGTATTTTCACCAAGGGGCACTGAAGGGGAACTCCCAGGGCTAAATGTCCCCTGGTTTACCAGGTCTCATCTCCCACCTGGAAACAAATTCTTCCCCTCCCAGGGAATATGTATGAGATAAATAAAAGAGAACTTGGCCTGCTATGATTCTCATACTCACTAACCCTCTGGCTTGCCCCACCACCTCTGCCACATCATCATTCCTAGATAGGCCTCTCCTGACCTTGAGTATCCCTTACTCAAATCACATCCCTCCTTTTCTAATAGTGGGGAGCAGTGAGTGGCATCTCTGCTGAGGGGTTCTCGTGAAGTCAGCTTGCTTGATGCTATGGGCCAGGCTCCACGGCTGCTCCCCACCATGCTGTTTCCAAACTGGGCTCGGGTACTAGGTTCAGGGAAAGTTGCCGAGCATTGGGGGTTCGAGAATGCTAATTGCCATGCTTGCTTAGCAGGGCCTGTTTCCCAGCAACCCACCTGTTCCCTCATGAAGGTCACTCTAATTGGCTAAGCAACGTATTTGTTACCAAGGAGCTGTGTAGAGGCATCTCGCAAACACGGTAGCTGGGTCCAGTGGGTACCCCAGAGGGCTCTTCTCCCTCAGGCACAGGCTGTGTTGGCAGCAGGAGGCAGGTTTTCCCTTCTCCACAAACATATACACACACATGGAGCACTAGCTCTTACTACATGCCAACATGTGGACGCCCCCAGAGCCAGATGCCACTCCCCCAGCTTCTGTCCCCATCCAAGCACTGATGCAACCTTGAAACACACACTGTCTCTGATACCCTTCCATGTCCGCTATTGAAACAGAAGCCCACGGAAGACCTGTTTCTTCTTCTGATGTCACTCACACACAGGGGTATCACACATGCTGCAGAAAGCACATGTCTGAACACATCCTTGCACATAGACCCATATGCACTAAGGCACTCACTGGCTCCCAAATTTCCTGCTGCTTGGGGCAGTACTGTTTCCTTGTGGAAAGGTAGAAAATCATAGGATCATAGACATACAGCTGGAAGGGACTTGGAGGCCATCTCCACCTCTCTCATTTTATAGATCAGGAAATAGAGGCCCATGGGAGTAAAATGACTCGCCCAAGGTCATATAGGTGGTAAGTGTCAGAGGTAGGCTTTGAACCCAAGTCTGTTCTCTGTACTGAAACCTAGGCCCTTACCACTGGGATGAGATGCTATATTTGGGAAAGAAGAGGGGAAAACCTTGTTTGGGGTGTGCTCATTTCACCCTTGAGTACAAAGTCACTAAGAAGAGGGGCAGAGAAAAGGGTCGTAGGGGAGGGCTGGGGCAGCTGACTCAGATGGGAGAGGAGAGAACCATCCCCTCAGACAATATTTACCCATGGGACTGAAACTGGGGACACTTCCTTCATGTGGCCAGAAACCCTTAGGCCTCTTCTTTCCCTGAGTACAAGGGTCAGTCACCTGATTATACCCCAGTCCCCAACTTCCCTTTCATTCTCTGACCAGGAGGGGGACACCTGGGTCCTGGAAGCAGAGCAGGCGCTAAGGAACAATTTCCTGTGAGGACCTATCCCCCCACTTGCCAAGAGCTCTGGGCTGATTCTTAATGGGGATAATTGTCAACCCCGGGAATCTAGGGCTAGACTCACCACTCTCAGTACATTGCAGACCACTATTTCTGGTCCCTATTTCACAGAAAACATCACCAAGGCAAAGAAACAGCAAGCGATTCCCCTAGGGCAATATAGCAATTCATTCCGGTGCCAAGAATGAATGTCTGATCTAGGTACCAACTGGTACCCCTTTCTTGCATGGGGGCCAGGTTGTGCTTCCAGCCTGACTAAGGAGGCATGTTGCCCAAGGGAGCTGAGTACAGGACTCAAATAAGGCTAAAATAAATACCCCCCCCCCCCCCAAGGTCTGATTGTTATCAATTCAGCCTTAGGACTTCCTTTCTGAGCAGCTCTAAGAGTTTCAAACTGCAGGAATATGCCACACTGCCACTGTTAACTTGTTCCATGAAAAGATGAGTTTGGGAAAAACAATATTACTGCGGGGCTCCTAGCTTAATATTCATGAAACATTCTTCTACATGGAAGGTAAATCCCTAGAAGGCTGGGTGAAAGGAGCTGGTAGGCACCTGGGCAGTTAATGGTATGGCCCTGGGGGGTAGGGGGGGAGGTGGGGACAGGTTAAGGAAAAGTACTGGGACTGAATGATGAAGAACCAGGGACTGGGTATCCTGGGGCCCTTGGATAGAGAGGGAAGGACAGGGAAGGACTAAGTTGAGGAGAAGGGGTTTAGGCAGTCCTGCTGACCAGGGATAAATGGTCAGGGCTGAGCTGGAAATAATAAAAATTAGGACAGGAGAGGTCAGAGGCATAGAGGATATGGGGCACAGGGTGAAGAGAAGAGGCCCAAGAAAGGAGGCACTCCCTGCTGGGACGACATACAAGAAATAGCCCAGCTTAGAACATAGAGCCTCCTCCAGGCAGACTCAGTGGCTGGGCTCAGGTGTATAGGATACAAGGGCATGGGTGCGAGATGAGTTGTTCCTAAGCCTGGTGTCAGAAACTGAACTCCATCTTCAGCATTAACAAAGGGGCTGACAACATTTAAAGTGGAGATTTGGTCATGATATAGAAGCAATAGTATTGCCAGGTGTCATTGACAGAGGCAGCTTTTTGATGCATCACAACCATTGTTCCTTAGATCCCCTAAATTGGCTGTTTGAATCCCCAGAGGCCTGGAGCTGAATCCCCACTGTCCTAGGGAGACCTAGGAAATCCAGGGAGATGATGATGGTGAAGAAGATATCTTAGCACCAAACCTAGCCCAAGGTCACAGGTGTCAGAGGTAGAATTCGAACTCATGTCCTCACCAGAGTCAATGCTTTGTGCTGGAAGGCACTTGGGTATGGGCTAGCCTGGCCCAGCACTGGAGACACTGGCAGACTAAGGAAGGCCTCCTTGGTGGCTTCTTCCTCTCTGCTTGACTATTCCAAACTATGAGGAATTTCTGGGCTAGCCTCTGTCCAAGGTCTGATCCCTGTCCAGAAGTTGAGCATGAGTTCCAGAATCCAATTTTAGATGGTTCATTCTGTTTTTTTATTCTTTTCTCATCCTGCCTTTGAAACAGTTGTGGACTCTACTTCTGGTGGGGGTTATCTAGGAGAAAATGGCCTGGAAAATCTCAGCAGACTGGAAAGACATTTCAGGGCTCCAGAAACATCTCATGCCCAGACCAAACCTAGCCCAGAGCATCAAAAATGGATTGGAACCTGACTAGGCCCCTAAGAAAGTTGAGGCCTAGAGTTGGTGGTGAGGTCAGAGGTGAGGAAAGAGAGGAAAGAGAGGAAAGAGAGAGAGATGAATGAGGAAAGTAGGGCTATGCTTATGGGGATGGAGGTGGACCAAACCGAACTTAAGCTGTTGGTACTGGGAAGGGTCAAACAGCTAGAGTCAACAGTATAGGAGGGCCAAGAAGTGAAAAATGGAGGAAGAAGGAAGGTAGTTAAACTGGGGTTTAAAGACAGGAGATACATCCCTGGAAGAATAGGCTTAGGGTGGGGTACACACTAAAGCTGGTGGTCAGTATAAGGAGGTGGAAGAGAAGGGGGCAGGTATGACCACAAACAGAAGGGCTGGGGGCAGATAAGCCTGAACCTAATTCAAAGCCTTGGAGATGGTGCTATCATATTGAGAAGATAGTGGAAAAGACCCCACCCTGGGACCCCCTCACCCAGACTCTGGCTCGCTTGTCCCTAGATGCCCTCCTTCCTACCTCACACTGGGCAGCAGATCCTTCCTTACCTTTTCGGACACTGCCATCAGCACAAGCGTAGTCTCCAGCACTGAGCAGAAAACAGGTGGCAGCTTTCTTGTTCTTGTCCCTGGTGCTGGAACGACGCATGGCCCTGCGTTCCTCTGGGGCTGAGGCCAGGGGCTGGGTAAGGCAGGCCCCCTCCTCATCTGACAGCACCACATTGGCATCTCCATTCTGTTTAGAATCTGTTAAGGGCAGGGAGGAGAAGGGAAATACGGTACAGATTAAAAGGTCCGCACTCATGGGGGAGGAAGAGGTGATGTTTCTTTTGCCTGAGGTGGATCAGTTGCTGCCTGGTGGACCCCTCCTCATGGGGGCTTGTTCCCCTTTCCTGGCACCTCAGATCCACCTGGAACTCATGGGTCAGGGCCTTTCAGCTCTGGGCAAGGAGCTGTCCTTATGATACCAAATCTCCTCCTGCCTCCCATTCTGGAGACAAAGGTCATGTTAGAGATAGTGTACTAAAGCAGATAGACAAAGTCTTGGAGTCAGAAGATCTGGGTTTGGATCCTGCCTCAAACACTTACTAGCTGTATGACTTTTGGTAACTCATTTAAAATCTCTAGATTCGGGTTTGCTTAACTGCAAAATGAGAATTGGACTTGATGACAAGCTCCCCAATATCTCTAAGTCTATGAGCTGATGAAGCCATGACTTTCACCATACATTCAGGGATAGAGGACATGACCCTCTTTCCAGGCCCCTAAATCCAATGCTAGTGCTAGCTTTTCAGCATGACTGGTGCTTCCTCATCTTCTATCACCTTCCGTGGATGAGAAATCATGACAAAGATGAACTAAAAAAGTGGATAACTTCTTTGTGACTTGAGAATGTCTCCTGCAATTTTTGGTAGCTTTCCAAGAACCATTTACTTCTGGGTGGGCCCTTTTTTCCAACAATCTCCCCCTTTTCTTTAGACTTTCACTCCAGTTTCTCCCTCCTTGACCTTCTGGTGAGTCTAGCAGGGCTACCTACCTCCCAGACTACTCATGAGGCTCAAAGGAGATACTAGATGGAAAAGTGCTTTGGAAAGGTTAAGCCTCTTTATAGATGTAAGGGACTGTCATCATTATTATTCTTTTTTTTTCCTTTTTGGAGGGGGGGAAGGCAGGACAATTGGGGTTAAGTGACTTATGCAAGGTCACATGGCTAGTGAACTCAGGTCCTCTTGATTCCAGGGCCAGTGCTTTATTCACTGCGCTGCCTAGCCACCCCCATCATTATTATTCTTAAGAACTTCTATTATCTCTCAGCCAAATTTATACTGTATTTGTCTTATATATATTTGAATATAATAGGATAGATAGATGGATGGTTAGAGAGATAGATGAATAGAGAGATGGATAGCTAGATAGATGGATACACAGAGACGGATGGATAGATAGAGAAATAGGTAGAGAGATAGCTAGAGAGATGGATATATAAAGAGATAGATGGATAGATAGTTAAAGAGATAAATGGATGGAGAGATGATGGATAGCTAGACAGATGGATAGAGAGATAGATGGATGGATAGATAGAGATAAATGGATATATAGAGAGATGGATGGATAAATAGGTAGGTGAAAGAAAGAAAAAAGGAAGGGAGAAAGAAAGGAAAGAAGGAAGGAAGGAAGGAAGGAGGAAAGAGAAAGAGAGAGAGAGAGAGAGAGAGAGAGAGAAAGGAAGAAGAAAGAACGAACATAAGGTCATTAAAGGCAGGGGTTATTTCCTTTGTATCCTTAAAACCCTGCACAATGCCTTCAACCAAACGAATCCATGAATCAAATAAGCATTTGATAAAATTAGCTAATGTTAGCTATAATTTATATAGCACTTTTAAGATTTGTAAAGTACTTTCTATATGTTAACTCATTTATCTTCAAAACAACTTTGTGATGTGGTTTCCATTACCTTCTCTCTTGTGCATTTATAAGGTATCTATTGTGTGTCAGGTTCTGTATGTATGAGCCCTTAATAGATGCTTATTGAATAGTTAGCTGATTGACAAGAGAGATCAGGGAAGCTTTTATTTTACAGTACTATAAAAAAAGAAATATTTCTTTCCAATTGTTATATAGTGTGGAGTTTCTTTTTAAGCTTTCTATAAATTTAGTTTTCTTATTTTTTTCAATTAACAGGCACTTACTTTCTCTACCTCCCACTTCTCCCATACCTTAATTGAACACAAAAAAAAAAAGAAAAAGAAAACCCTTGTAATACATATTCACAGTTTAGCAAAGCAAATTCCCTCAAGGGAGGGGCTTCTTAAGACCTAATTAATAAAGTAGCCCATAGGTAAATTGGGGTAGTTTCCATCATGCTTGGCCTGGATAAAGCCTCCACAGGAGTCTTAAAGTGAATTTGTTTTCCTGAACAAACACCTCTGATGGGTAGTAGAAGACTGTGGTTAGGGGCACTGCAAGCATGGAGAACCAGCCTAGGGTTAAACATTGAGATCCCTTCTATGTCTCAGATTCTCTGATTAAATAATGAAGGGCTAACTCTCTTCTACATAAGAATCCCAATTGGATACCAGGGCCTTCCAAGACAAATGGCTCTTCACTATGGGGCTCCCCTGTTAGAGCTGGAAGTCCATTAGAGAAACCACCTGGAGGCTCAGATTTCAGCCTTCCTGTGCCATGCCTAATTCTTGGTTTCCTGGCCCCTTGCCAGCCACAAGCTCTGGACCAGCCCTCCACGCAGTGGCCTTACTAGCTTTCCTGGGAGTATGGAAGCCAAAATCCAGTCAGACTTGGGACTGCTACAACTCCTTCAGGACATTGCTAGTAAGGACCTCCAGCTAGGTGGCCCAATGGAGAGAAGAGTCACGAAGACCTGAGTTCAAATCCTGACCCACACATTAGTTGTGTGACCCTGGGCAAGTCAGTCAACCTCTGCTTCAGTTTCCTCAACTGAAAAATGAGAATGAAATATTTCTCAGAGTTGTTGAAATGATATTTGTGAAGCTCAAATGAGATAGTAGATATAAAAGTACTTTTAAAAGGTTAAACTTCTTTACTAATGTAATGGATTGTCATCATTATTCTTAAGAACTGCTATAACCTCCCTGCTAAATTTATAGTGTATTTCTCTTGTATATGCTTTAAATATAATTAGATAGCTACATAGAACATAATCTCCTTGAGGACAGGGGTGGTTTCATTTTTGTTTGAACCTTTAGCATTCAGCACAACATTTTGGATAGTGCCTAGAATAGCCTGGTGGCTAAGCAATGACTCCTTCCTTCTAGTCCTTTGGACTCTGGAACTATGATTCTCATCCTCCCTTGTCTGTTCACAAGCTCCAGACAGTATTATGAGATGTCTAGCAACATAACTAATTAAATTTTAAACCAGGTAGAACCTTGGATAGCAACTGTGGCCTCTCCTCATTCTATAGACAAGGAAACAACTCTAAAAATGTCTTGTGATTTGCCCCAGGTCATAAGTCAGAATTGGAACCTAGGGTGACCTCCCACCAAACCATACTCCACCTAGACTGAAAGTGATCGAAATGATGGTGATAAATTCCAGAGCTGATCCACATCCAGAGAAAGAACTCCATAGAGTCTGTATGCAGATAGAAACATACTATTTTCTTTTCTTTTTTTCTTTCTCCTGGTTTTTCCCTTTTGTTCTCATTCTTCTTTCACAATATGATTGTGAAAATATGTTTAATATGATTGTACATGTCTAGCCTATATCAGATTGCATGCCATCTTGGACAGAGGGGAGGGGGTGGAGAGGGAAAAGTTTGGAACTCAAAATCTTATAAAAGTGAAAGTTGAAAACTAAAAATAAATTAAAAAAAATAAACTATCAGAGTTAGAAAATACCCCAGAGATCAGGGCTCTTCAGGGTGGGGAAGGGGACTTGATAAGTAGCAAAGAAACATCATTCTAATACCAGCTGTCATTTTATCACCTGTGTGACTTTGGGCAAGTTACTCTACCTCAATCTCCTTATCTTTAAATCCTAAGGGATAAGATTGTTGACTCTCACCCAAAGATACAATGACATGAATACCCTCTGAAGCTGCCAGACAACTGAGATCATGCCAAAGGTGTGGCTTCAATGCCACACACAACAATGAGGGACTAGCCTGAGGGACTATCAATTTTCTCTGAGTTCCTGACACCCCTGAAGACAGTTTAAAGGGCTCTGATACCTTGGGGTGTGGGGCAAGGAACCAGGGATTGAAAAATGAGGAAGTGGGATGGGTGAAGGACAGGTGAGGGAAGCCTTGAAAATATTATCCTACTTTCTAAAGGAAGACAGAGCCAGTAGGGTCCACTTACAAACTCAAAAGTTCTTATAGTGGGGATTATTTCATTCATTGTGTTTGTCACCCCAGTGCCTGGTATATCTCCTGGAATTTGGTAGGTACTTAATAAATGCTTGTTGATTAAATTAACTTAGGCAGCTCAACTTCTAACATGTACTACAGGCAAAGGCCCTCAGACCACTGTCTCAGTTCCCTGCCTTGAAGGACTCTCTCTCCTAGGCCAGAACCAAACCACTCATTTACCCCAAAGACCAAAGAAAGTCCTGGCCAACCCACCAGCCAATCTTCCTGCCCTCAGCAAACCAGAGACATGGGCTTCATAACCTCCTCTAGAAATCTACTCTAATACTTAACAGTCAAGAATAGTTTATTGTAGCCAAACCTGAATCCATCATGTGCTGAGTTTTCTCTTTCAATCCTAAGCAGAGGCAGAAACCAACTATTAAAACAGCCTTTCCTATCTTTGAAGAACATGAAGGCTACCCTCAGCCTTCTCTTCCCAGGCCACTTGATGCCAGTTCCTCTAACTTTCTTTCACCTTCACAGTATTCTCACTGGTTGATTATTTCCTTTAACTCTCAGCTTATCATTACATGAACCTCTTCCATTTTCCTCCACCCATTTCAAAACCACGAGACCAAATCTGGACTCAGGACCCCATGAAGGCTTGGTCCAGGTTAAGCATAATGGAAGGCAGCCTTGAGTTACCCTTACTGACCTTATTGATTAGGTTTTGAGATGCCCCCAGGAAATATTTGGAAGCAAGTGTCTCTTTTGCTGATATACCTTGGAAGGTCAGTGATTTCCCCTTAAAGAATAGATAATAGCTGCTGTTTATATAACCATCAGATTTACAAAGTATTTTATACACATCATCTCATTTGAACCTCATAACGATCCTGTTTCATCATTTTAGAGATGAGAAAATGAAGTCTCAGAAAGGTGAATTGATCTGTCCACAGCAAGGGAGTGTCTGAGAGAAGATTCAAACCCAGATCCTACTGACAACAAATATGGCTGTCAATTCACTACATCATGCTGCCTTTCTAATCCCTTACTCTGGTAAAGTGGTTTTAACTTTTCAAATCACTTTCCTTTCTATTATCTCATTATATACTCTCTACTGTCTGGGATGTAAAAGACATAGATATTTTGCAGATGAGGAGAGTAAAACCCAGAAACAATCAGTGACTCAGGAAAGATTTAAATCCTGCCAGAGTTTAAGCTATACTAGACTGATACAGGGATAAAAGCACTGATTTGGGGGACCTGGGCTCAGTTTCCTTAGCCATAAAAATGAGGGGATTGGGGGGAAATAAAATAAAAAGTGCCTAATAGAGAACAAAAGGAAACTTAGAAGGAAGCATAGAAAATCTGGGTAGCTTTGAAAACAATGTGGAGTATTTGTTACATAGGTGGTTTTTTTAAAAAAAAGGTAAACAGTTTGAAATGGAAATTTATTGTTTTATACTGAATCTTCTATGTTCTGTTGTATACATAGAAATGTCATTTTTTTCCTTTTCTCATTTTGTATTTAAGTTTAAAATGAATATTTTTAAATGAGGGGGTTGGTCTAGATGGCTTCTGAGCTCCCTTCTAAATCTAAGATCCAGGTTGCCTTTCTGCTCTTTCTACTATACATCATTGCTTCTCATCTATATACATATTGTCTCCCTCATTAGAATGTAAGCTCCTTGAAGGCAGGCACTGTTTTTCATTTTTGTCTTTACATCTTCAGTGTTTTAAATGATGTATCCTTTTAGATAACTTTCATCTACTCTGTTTATGTCTTCTATTGCCTAGTTACTTATACATTTGCTCCCTGATTGGAATATGAGTTCCTTAAAGGAGGGACCTTTTTTTCTCCCTATCTCTGTATCCCTAACATTCAGCACAGTGCCTGGCATACACATTCTTGTTGACTGGCTGATGGTGGTAGGCACTAAATAAAATGCTCTTGGAATTTAATTGCCTAGTAGAGGAGTACCTGCAGCAAACCCTAGGGAACTCACTCCAAGTCCCCCAGAGTGGCAGGCAGCCATATGACATGGAGCAATCTGATGCCAATGTTTTCCATTCCAGAAAAGTGTATCTCATAGCCTGGTAAATAAAGTATCAAGAATCAACAACCCTAGAAGGACCTGAGCCAGAGCCATTTTCTCGGTCCCCTTAAAATCTATGCTCCAGGCCCCAAGGCAGGAGATTCCTCTGAAAGCCTTAACTTCACCCCACCAGCATCCCCCATATAAACCTCACCTGCCCGTTTCCTCTCCACCACGCCTTCTTCCCCCACTGGGGGGCTAGAGTCACTGAAGATGCTATCTCGAGGTGATGTCTCCTCCGACTTGCAATAGGCTGGCGACTCGAGCTGGGGGGGTCGGGGCACATGTTTCTTCCTCTTCTTGGGCAGCTTCTGCTTAGCCATAGCGAGGGAGTAGTACATGCCAAAGTTGTTGACAATGACAGGGACAGGCATGGCGATGGTGAGTACCCCAGCCAAAGCACACAGCGCCCCCACCAACATCCCTGACCATGTCTTGGGATACATGTCTCCATAGCCCAGTGTTGTCATGGTGACCACAGCCCACCAGAAGCCAATGGGGATATTCTTGAAGTCAGTGTGGTCATTGCCTCTTGGGTCAGATGGCTTGGCCCCAATCCGCTCAGCATAGTAGATCATGGTGGCAAAAATGAGGACACCCAGGGCCAGGAAGATGATCAGCAACAGGAACTCATTGGTGCTGGCTCGGAGGGTGTGGCCTAAGACTCGAAGGCCCACAAAGTGTCGGGTGAGCTTGAAGATACGGAGAATTCGGACAAAGCGGACCACGCGCAAGAAGCCCAGCACATCCCGGGCTGCCTTGGAGGAGAGTCCACTCAGCCCCACCTCCAGATAGAAGGGGAGGATGGCCACAAAGTCTATAATGTTCAGCAGATTCTTGACAAAGTCCAGCGTGTCTGGGCAGCAGATTATTCTCACCAGAAACTCTAGTGTGAACCAAAGGACACAGACACCCTCAATGTAGGTCAGGATGGGCTCCGTCTCCACCTCCCTCCGGAAGCGCACACTGGTGATGTTCCCCACTCGGTGGATTTCCGTCACGTTGCGGTCAATGTTAAAGGCCTCATGCGTCTCCAGGCAGAAAGTGGTGATGGAGACAAGGATAAAAAATAGAGAAGCAAAGGCCACAACCTGCAGGGCAGGGAAGGAAACAAAGGAAAGGGGGAAGGAGGCACCAGGTTACATCACTTTGGCTGGTTCTGGTGGAGTTAGGGCAAATGAGACGAAGCTATACTTCCCTGGACTGGACAGGCATAGTGTAGGGGGCAATGAATGTAGCCTGACATAGAGGGGTAAGAGGAGGATCCCAGGATGGGCGATGGAGTTGGGGTGCAAAATGCTCATCTCAGGAGATCTCTCTGAACATTAAAATCCAATCTGCGTGGGGCACTGAAGATACAAAGACAAAAGAGAAATAGACCCTGCCCTCAGGGAGTTTATGTTCTACTTCAACCAACCTTCCCATTCTTAATTTCACATAACCCTCTTCATGCACATGATGCTCCAGTCCAACTGGATTCTACTGGCTGTTCCATGATTTGGACATGCCATCAGTAGATCAATAGTCAATAAGCATTTATTACATAGTCATGGTACTATGTGCCAGGCACTGTCCTAAGTGCTGTGGATACATAGAAAAAGTGACGAGGGTCCTTGACCTCAGAGAGCTTACTTTCTTATGGGTAATAATTAATAATATAAGAAAAAATGCCTTCTAAAAAGGGAAGGCATTTTCCTGTTTCTCTGCATTTATACAAACCATATACCCTGCTTGGAATATACTCCTTCTTCATCTCTACCTTTCAGAAGCCTCTTCATCCTTAGAGGTTCAGGTACCAGCATCTCCGGGAAATTTTCCCTGATTCTCCCACCATACATTCTTAGTAGTATTTTCTTCCTCCTCAGATATTTCCAGGATACTTTGTCCAATGTGTCTCTTGCCTCTCTCCACACCCTCACTAGTATTATATCTATGTCTATGTCCATATCGCATCCCCATTAGGATGTAAGCTCTTTGAAGGCAAGCAAGTCTTGATTTTAGCTTCTGTACTCTTCATTGCCTACCACAGTGCCTTGTAGATGTGCTTAATAAATGCTTGTAGAACCAAACAGAAACTACAACAAACATTAAATGCTTGCTGTGTACAGTCCCACTGTCCTAGGTGCTGGAGGAAAGACAAAATTTAATTAAGAAAGGGTCCTTATTTTCAAGCAACTTGCAATAATGTAAGGGGATAAGGTACCTAGAATGCTTAAAGGCTCTGCTTAGAAGTAGGTGGATAGAGCAAATGATCCTTCTGTTTCTCCCTGTATGAAGAATCTGTTTCCTACATAGATCTATGTATGATACCACTGTCCCTCAGTCTCTCCCTCACCATGTCCTCTTCTTCCAGATGTTGACCTGAACCCACAATGAAGGTTGATCTGAACCCATACTGAAGAATAAAGAGGTCGCCTCTGAAGGAAGGGATGTGAGGAAGGAAGGGAAGATGAGAGCAGACAATATGATCACTTCCCTGGGAAGTTCAGTTCATGAGGAAGGGCTGAGGGAGAGAGGGACACACCAAAGGCTCTGCCCAGTGACAATGACTGACCCACAAAGCTGTCAGAATGATGAGAGCAGGGTTCCGCTGAGTAACTACTGGGTTTAAGTGTCCAATCATTACGAATGGAGATGAAATGCATGTGTAATAACACCAATTATGGAACCTTTCTCTGTTATTCATGTGGCTGCCATCCACCATCCGTCAGGATCCCAGCTGCTCAAGGCCAGCCAGCTTCTAAACTCTCACATCCCCACTCCCCTTCCCCCCAAAACCTTCCATTTCCACCTGCTTATGCCTACACTTCCACCCACTTCCCTATTTCAGCCCCCTCCAGTGCTGGATGAGGAAAAGACTCATTCAGAGACTCCTCAATAATAGTAACAGCTGACTTTTATAAACCATTCGAGAGTTTGCAGTGTGCTTTACATGAGTTATTTCATTAGATCCTCACCACAATTCCTGTGCTGTAGGCAGGGCAGGTATTTTTTAAGAAGAAATAAAATTTTAATTTCTATTCTTCCTAATTGTTTTGCTATTGATACTGAGGTTTTCATCACATATAAAGGGGTACTAGCTTTCCACAGGGGTAAACTCAGGAGTAATCTTAGTAATATTCCAAGTCTTTGCTATACTTTTTAGTATAAGCACCCATTTCGGTTTTTTATAGATTAATTTATTTTTGTTTTCAATATTCACTTGCGCAAGTTTTAAATTTTCTCTGCCTCCCTCCCCTTCTCCTTCCTCAAGACAGCATGCAATCCGATATAGACTCTCAATTTACATTCCTATTAAACATATTTTTACATTGGTCATGTTGTATAGAAGAATTAGAATGAATGGGAGGAACCATGAGAAAGAAAAAACAAAACAAAGAGAGCAAATAGTCTGCTTCAATCTGCACTCAGACCCCATATTTCTTTCTTTGGAGGCAGATAACATTCTCCATCATGAGTCTTTTGGAGTTGTTTTACGTGTAGGTATTATTATTTCCAATTTGGACGGAAAGGGATCTAAATCTGTGATTTCATTGGGGTAGAGAATTCTTAGTGAGGAAATTTTCCCCATCAATGGAGATAAGAATCTGCTCAAAAATTTCGGATTTAGAGACTCCTTGAAGGTGAGGTGGGGGTGGGGGGGACTGGAGTTGCACATGTGTGCATGCATGCACGCACACACACACACACACACACACACACACGAGTCCCCACCAGATTAAGTTCTGTGTATGTGTGTGGGCAAAGGGAGAAGGGATTGCTACCAAGGACAGAGAAAGGGTCACAAGAACCTGATTAAGTGATTTGCCAGGATCACTCATGCAGCCAATAGGCGTTAGATGTAGGACTCGAGTCACATCTTCCTGACCCCAAGGTTGGCTTTCTATCCATTATGTGGATCCTATATTTCTATCTCCATTTTACAGATAAGGAAATAGAAGTTTAACTCAATTCAATTCAATGAACATTTAAGTGCCTTCTATGTGCCAAGCCCTGTGCTGAGTTAAATGATTTGCCATCCCCCCCACACACACATGCACACACAATCACAAAGGTGATTTTGAGTAGAAGAGCAAGGATGTGAATCTAGATCATGTAGCATTTTAAATTGAGAGATCTTAAAGCTCATATGATTTAGAGCTGAAAGGGGTCTTAGAGCTTATCCAGTCTACAGATGAGGGTACTGAGGCCCAGAAAAGGGATTTGACTGGACCAATGTCATACATACAGAATCATTCCAACCCAGGTCTTTTGAGTACAAATCAGACATTCTTTCTTTTGCCTCCCAATTGGGCTACTAAGGAGCTGGGGTCGGTGGCACATTTTGAGATGGGAGAAAAGGGAGGGTCTATGATTAGAGGTGAAAAGAATCACAGACTGTTGAGACTGTGAGACATAAGATGCCTTAGAACACAAGGAATCACGACAAGCCATTTGCGGCAGCTTCCTGCCCCTGGACTAGATCCCTGGGGAATCTTGACTTTCCCTTGAGCCAGAGTGAGAGGCAAATGAGAAGCTTCAGGATTCCAGTATCACAGCCTACCCCTCTGGCATAAGTTCTCATACTGGGCAATGACTTCTCCCTCTGTCCTGTAGAAAAGCCAGCCTGGCGCCTGTGGGACAAATATTTTTCTAAAACAGGACTGATTATCTTTATCCCCAAACCCTCCCCTCTTCTGAACTTTTCTATTACTGTCAGGGGCACTACCATCCTTCCAGTCACTCAGGTTCAAAGCCTTGGTGTCACCTTCCACATCTTGGAATCAGCTCACAGATCCAATTGGTTGTAAATCTTATAATTTCTTTCTCTACATCTTGTACACTCTCCCTCTTCCCTTTCCTCATAAGGCCACCCCCAGCTCATTATCTCTCCTAAACTATTACACTAGCCTTCTCCTTGGTCTCCCTTTCTCAAGTTTCTCCCCCCACTAATACATCATTTGCTCAGTTGGCAGTGATTTTCCTGAAGTACGGGGCTGACCATGTTATTCTCCTGCTCAATAAACTCTATGGCCCTGGGATCAAATATAAAATCCTCTGTTTGCCATTTAAAATTCATTACAACCTGACCCCTTCTTACCCTTCCAATCTTCTTACATTCTTCCCTCTTTGTGCATGCTGTGATGAATCATCTTGACTTCACTGCTGTTCCTCACAAGGATGCCCCACCTCTTGTCTCTGCTTTGGTGCTGGCCTTTCTCCATTCTTGGAATGCTCTTCTTCCTAACCTTCCCCTCTTAGAACCCTTAGCATCCTCTCATTGTCAGCTTGAAGGCCACTTCTCTTTAGGAGGCTATTCTTGGTCCCATCCCTGCCCCAGTCCCTAGTGTCATCCCTTCCAAGGTTCCTTCCATCTACTCTGTAGATGATTCATTTGTGTTGTCTCTCATCCATTAGAATATAAACTCCTTGAAGGCAGGGGCTGCTTTTGTTTTTTCTCTATATCTCCCATGCTTAGCACTGTGGCCTGGCACAATCAACATTTATTGACTGGTTCTATACAAGCTGGGGTGCAGTGAAGCAGTTTGACAGGCAGGGAATGTACAGGACATTGACTGGGCTGTATTTCCTGGTATCCCAAGAACTCCTTGATTCATCACGTGGTGATGCTATCAAAAGGAAAGTGGAGATCTAGGAGCATTAGTGCAAGGAACTCATACTACCTGGGAATGAGGCATTAACTCACCCCCAAATGACAGGTGGTAAGTATCAGTCAAGATAAGGAAAAGGATTGTCTCCAAGGGCTTAGAAGTGAGCAGAACAGGCAGCTGCCAAGTGGTACAATTTCAGTGTTGTGAGGTAATCCTGCCACCAGAATACCTTTACATAATATTCACTGATAACTGAACTTTCACAGTCACACTTTTGTCTTAAAACTTATTCTCTTGCTAAAATGTGAGTGTTCATAAATTGTAAGCTCCTTGAAGGCAGGGACTGTCTTTTGCCCCTGTTTGTATCCCCAGCATTTAGCACAGTGGTTGGCATATGGTAGACACTTAAGTGTTTACTGATGGATTAGGGATCATATATTTAGAGCAGGAGGGACTTGAGAGGTCAGCTAATCTAACCCCCTTGTTTGACAGATAAGGACACTGGAGCCCAGAGAGGTTCTGATTTGCTCCTCAGGTAGTAAGTAGCAGCATTGGCATTTGGGCCTGATTCCTAGGGACCCTGAGACAAGTTCCTTTCACTACCTCGCCTTGTTCGTGGGCAGGACAATTGTTATGACTTTTCATTTATTTATAATGATCTATGGTCCTTTCCTGAGAGCAAGGTTTGCTCCTGGGAAGGGAGAGAAAGAACACAGTAGATTAAGCTCCATGTATGTGTGTGGGCAAAGGGAGAAGGGATTGCTACCAAGGACAGAGAAAGGGTCACAAGAACCTGCTTCTGTTTTACCTAAAGTTGACATTTAGCTTCCAGGCTCTGTTCCACTTGAGGCTCAAGTTTCTTTCCCAGGCCTCACTTTTCTCACCAGAAAAATGGGCAGAAAAAAAAAAGTCCAAAAGCTGGACTCTTGGAGATGGCTGAGTAGAGGCTGAGCCTCTCTCTGTGGGCAGGCACTGCACGGCTACAGAGACAAATGGGTGATGAGGTTGCTGCTGCTTCCTGAGTGGGGAAGCTGGCTCATCTGGGAGCCAAAGCTTTAAGTTAATTAGTAATTTGGAAAAAACCAAGTTCAGACAGAGGAGCCAAGAGGCTGAGTTCAGCATAAAGGAAGGGGGAAGGAAGGGAAAGAAAGAAAGAGATGTCTTGTGCTTTCTCAGGCCTCAGTTTCCTTATATGGCTAAAGACAAACCCTGTCTGTTTCTGATCAGAGCTGGGCCATTATCAAATGGACCTTGCAAAGCCCAAGCCACCAAGCTTACAGGAATGGCCTTTTTCTAGTCTAATGAAATGTTATTTAGTTGTTTTCAATCTTATATGACTCGGTGACCCCATTGGGAGTTTTCTTGGCAGAAATACTGGAGCAGTTTGCCATTTCCTTCTGCAGCTCATTTTACAGATGAGGAAACTGAGACAAGCAGGGTTAAGTGACTTGCCTAGGGTCACATAGTTAGTAAGTGTCTAGGGCCGCATTTGAACTCAGGTCCTCCTGACACCAGGTCTGGTACTCTACCCCTGTGACACCTAGCTGCTCTGTTTGTATTAGCACTTGTATACAACCTTTTGCTTTTGGGGTATTTTTTTCAAGGCACTTCCTCATTTAACCACTTCTTCTAAGCCTCACAATAACCCCTATGAAAGAAAGTAAGCCGGACAGCTTACTGTATCCATTTTACAGCTAAAGTAACTGAGGTAGGGGCGGCTAGGTGGCACAGTGAACAGAGCACCAGCCCTGGAGTCAGGAGGACCCAAGTTCAAATTGGGCCTCAGACACTTAACACTCGCTAGCCATGTGACCTTGGGCAAGTCACTTAACCCCAATTGCCCTGCCTTGCTCCCTCCAAAAAGTAAAGTGAGGCATCCAGAGGTTAGGTGACCTGCCTAGGATCATGCAGGTGGTTAAGGTATGGAATTCAAGTTTCTTATCCTGACTCATGGGCTTGTTTGTTTGTTTTTCATTTCTTCTACTAAATCACTCTTCTATCTTAGGGACCTCAATGGCTCAACCAAGGGAAACTTCTCCAGCTTCTTGAACACCAAGCCAAAAGAATATACTCCACTGCCCATGAGAGCTGGGATGGGAGCTTTTCTCTCATCTGCCACTTCCTCTCCCCCTAGGAACATAATCCTCTGTTCTCTTCGGCCTAAGTGCTTTCAACCATTTCTAAGCAATAATCATCTTCTGAGGGACCAGGAGTCAGGAAACCTGGCTGGAGACCCCAGCTCTGCCCTTTTAGGGTTAGGTCTGTGACCCTGGCGCAGAGATCTCTTCAGAGCCAGTTTTCTCAGCTGTCACACGAAGGTTGCGGTTCTTGCCCTACCTTATGGGGCTCCTGGGAGGAAAAGCACCATGGAAATGCAACTTCTTATTATATCACCCACTGCACAGCAAAGCGTTGTAGATTGGATAGAGAGCGTTCACATGTTTTATCTTGTTAGATCCTCGCCAAAACACCATGAGAATGGCAGCTGTTGTACCTTCAATGTCCTTTCATAGGACGATAAAGCTGTCTCTGATGAATGTAAATTTCTTGAGGACAGGCATGGTTTTATTATTATCTTCATGCCCCTAATCCTAACAGTGGATGGATAGTAGTCTGAACCTGGGATTTCATTGTAGTAAGGAAGCTTCTAACCCTTTTCATCTCAGGCATCCCACTCTGCAATTAGACTCTAGAAGATTGAATCCTATCTCAGACCTTTCCTCACTAGCTGTGTGACTCTGGGCAAATTACTGAACCCCTCTGAGCCTCAGTTTCCTCAACTGTAAAATGGGGATTTGTCGTAAAGAACAAATGAGATAACATATGTAAAGTGTGTTGTATACCTTAAGGCACTATATAAATGTTAGCCATTAGTAGTAATAGTAGTAATAGAATTGTTTTCTCTATAACGTGTAGTCTTAGAAAGCTGAACTGAATGAACTGAAGCATTGTGATTTGTCCCTGGACCCCAGCTGATGTATGCAAGGGGCTGGATTTGAACCCAGGGCTTTGTGCTTCCAAGACCAGCTGGTCCTCCCATTGTAGGTATTTAATAAATGTTTGTTGAATTAAATCACAGAGAAGGAAACGGAAACTTAAAGTGACTTGGCCAAGGGAACAAATACTAGATGGTGAAAGCAGGACTCCAATTCAGGTCTTCTGCCTCCAAGGCTGGCATCCTCCCCAGTGCCCATCACTGCCTCTACAGGAAGCTCTTCTGGAAAACAACCCGATGTGCCTTCGAATGAACTGTTTCCCATGCAAGGCTGACCTGGTACTTTTATGTTTTAAAATGACTGAGTGATTTGGTACTTTGCTTCATGAGCAGTGGTGAGGATTCCACTTATTTCACAGCCTAAGGGGTGTTTTTAGCTGCACCTCCACCCTCCCCCAGAAGCAGTCTATATATCCTGGCAAGGAGGGGCTTCTGAGGCTGCTGGGAAGCAAGGCTGGTTTAAAGATCAAAATTCTTTATCTCCATCTGGCCTTCAGTTAGGAACAGCCCCGTGCTGCCCATCGGCACTGAATGATGTGGGCACTGCTCCTCCTTCCCCCTTTCCTCTCGGTTTCCCAGCTCATCAGCCAAGGTGCTGGACTGATGCTTCCAGGCACAAATAACTAGGTCTCTTTTGGCTCCCCTACCTTGCCCTCCAAGGTATTGATGAGAACTAGAAAAAGCAGCCTGGAAGGGTGATGGGAAACCTGACCTGACCTTTTCTGATCTTGAAGAATTGTGATAGGGTGGGGTAAGATGAAAACCCTTCTCCCATTCTCTGAAAGGCTTTAAAAAGTGAGTTGGGTGGTGTGTGTGTGTGTGTGTGTGTGTGTGTGTGCGCGCGCGAAGTTTCCACCAGAAGTTTTCTGTCCAAATCTCTCTTAGGAAGTCATTAGGCTCTATTCTGTACTATGGTTATTGTGCCCCTGTCTTGTCTCCCACATGGTGCTATTGGAAGCTCCCTGAGGGCAGGGACTGATTCTCATTTATCTTTACAGTCAAGTTCATACTTTGCAATAGGAGATGCTTTTAATAGATAACTTATCAAGCTAAACTAAAGACCAGTGAATCTCACAGTGAGAGAAGGCTTCCTGCCAGATTCGGAGCCTGGTTAATTCAACTCTCTTACTTTGTTTTACATATATACACACACATACATACACATACATGCATGCATGCACACACATATGTATATATAGAATATACACACATATAAATATATAATCTAGAAACACATACTCATACAAACATATGTATAAGTATATATGCATATATATGTGTGTACATACAGATAAATAAATATTTTATATATGTATTTATCTATTTATTTATTTGAGACTATTTTACCTATGCTAGAAATGCAGAGGCTACTCATGGCCCAGCCCCACTCTAACCAGCTTTGGTCTGCTCCATTTCTGTCCTGGGCTGGTTTGTCCCTCCATAGGCAGCCCAGTGACCTCCCACTCCTCGATAGAAGGAGGGATCAGAGAAGGGGGTGCTCCAGGGTGATCTTCAGTGTGAAATTCCAGCCCTCTGTCATCATTCCTGGCCAACCCAGAAAAGGGGCTACGTCTGTCCATGCTTATCTTGGCATCTTGTCCAAGGCTGGCATTAGGAACAGGACAGTCTATGCTGGGCTGGGTTCGCCATATTGGTGCAAGAGTTAGTATGCACTCTCAATAAGCTTTAGCCCTCTACAGCAGCTCAAAATTCCCTGATCTTAATCTATCTACCAGGCTCAACCTCCCTGGGGTAGCAGGAATGACAGGCATGGGCCACCACACCTGGACCAGTCCCCTCATTTTACAGACAAGGGGAGAGATAAACTGATTTACCATAAGCTCACATAAAGAGTTAGCGCTGCCCCCCCACCAAAAAAAAGGTTAGTGGCAAACGCACTGATATCTGGCTCAGTATGCTTTTTATTATACCAGGCCACAGGTTGCTGTAAACTGAAACCGAGTCATAGATACCTACTGATGCTCCCTGTATTGGCTCCCCTGTCAGACAAGGAAGAAGAGAAATAGAACCTCATTTCCCAGGACCCCAGGGGATGGGGAGTGGGGGATGGGGGAATGAGGGTAGAGCTGTTCAGCTCTAGAACAACACAGTGTCTGAACACTGAGTTTCTGTTCTGTCTGCAGATCTCACAGAAACAGTAATTGGCAACATATAGATAGGTGCTGATGGACTTAAGATAGGTCACCCTAAATTTCTGCCAGAAACACCTAAAGGCAGACATTTCAGCAGGTAAATAGGTATACCTTTCCATTTACCAGGTCTGGATTCCTCAGTTTCTCCTGGTTTAAAGCAGCTGACAGAACGCTTTCACCTTAACCTATTTCCACCAAAATTGTGTGCCCCAGGGCTTCCCAAAAGTGCCCAGATACCGAGTATGGGAACATACTAGGCAGGGAGGGAAGAGGAAGAAAAAGAATCATTGGATTATAACACTTTGGAGTTGAAAGTGGCCTTAAAGATCATTAGTCCAACCAAATTATTTTGCAGATGAGGAAACTGAGGCCCAAGAGATTGGTCTAAGCCTCCTTTGAATTTGGGAGCCTTGATCTTTAGATTAACTCTGATACACTTGCTCCTAGTGAAGGTCATTTGCCCATGCCACAGACAAGAAAAACGAACCTTGAGTGTCAAAGATATCCCTTTGGTCCAAGGAGAGAGAGTCAGTCTCTCAAGGCCTTTGTATCTGAGACTCTGGTAGACTGGTCTCCTCTCCAGTAACTAATGGCAACATCCACTGGAACTTCTCAGCAGAAAATGGTCCCTAAGAAAAACTGGACCTGGGACTCATGAGAGAGATTGCTCTCAGATACCAGGCTTCCATTAGCAGCTGTGCACCAGGGTGATCTTCGGTGTGAAATTCCAGCCCTCTGTCATCATTCCTGGCCAGCCTAGAAAAGGGGCTACGTCTGTCCATGTTTATCTTGGCATCTTGTCCAAGGCTGGCATTAGGGACAGGACAGTCCATGCTGGGTTGGACCCTGAGCAGATTCAATGAAAATCTTCAACACTCCAAGGGACCCAGGTCAGATCAGGTCATGGTCTCCACCACTTACCCATGAAAAATCCCAGAGGCTATCTCCCTGGGGTTAGCCAATGCTTTGATCACCTGTGCAAGGTTAGCAGTAGCTGAACAAGACTACCAAGAGGCTGGATGCCAACTAGCTTGTTTTGTATTTTGAAGCCAAAAAGTAGTACACCAGGACTCAGGCCCTGATTACTCTCCTCTTCCCCCCACTTCCCACAACTTGGGAAGGTAAGGGGTGGGGGGAGTGGAAGCCACAAGGACCTACATTTCTAGCTCCACCTCCTCTGTACCTCTCTCTACTTTCCAAAATAGTCCAAGTTTATTTTCTCTACCCTACTCCCACCACCCCCAAACAAAAAACCTTTAAAACCCCAAAAAAACAACACAAACACCTCACCATCCCAGAAACAAGATGTTAAAAAAACAAATGTTTGTCTGCTTAGAGGGAGGAAACAAAAAAAAAGACTTAACTAGACAATTGCTTCCGGGCAAGGACTCTGGAACTTGGAACCCAGGTGTAAGTGACCCAGGAGTAGGGCCCAGGAGATCTGGCTACTGTCTCCCTCCCCTCATGGAGGTGACTGGCTCAAAGCAGAAGACACAGTCTTTTAGGGGTTTGTTTTTTCTAGCAAAGACTGGGCAGCCACCAAAAGCCCAGGAGGTCCAAGGACCAGGCTCAAATCTGCTGTATCTGTTTCTTGTAGCAGATCCCCGAATCCTTTTAAGTCCCAGGCAAACCTCTAAGAAGCATAGCTCTTCTTGGGGCAAGACTGAGGGCCTCAAGGTAGGCAGGCTGATGGCATTCCAGTTAGTTCTTAGAATGATTTTCTTTTATGCCACTTCTTTTGAGGGTAAAAGCCACCCCTGGGCCTCCTTCAGAGCTCTTTCTGTCACCTCCCCCTCCCTAAAACTCCCATCTCTATCCCTCTTCCTGACTGTACTCTGAGCTTGGGCTGTGTCTTGGCCTTGTAGGGGGCAACTTTGGGAGTGCCGTTGGCAGGGATAGAGGGGCATAGGAAACTGAGTAACAAAGAGTTTGGGAAGGGATTGGAGAAGAGAAAAGGATGAAAAGAACCACTTCCCTAACTCTTTCTGCTCACTAATGAGAAGCCACATGAGCAGGGGAAAGCCAAGTATTAAATTATAGCCCTAAAATACAGAACCACCCCCATCTTTCCTGGGCAAATCTTAGTGCCTTCAAAGTGGCACCTCGGACCAGAATCTATCAGCCTTCCCCACACTAGAGCTCTGGTGTGTCAAAATCCAACCAGGACTCTGCCAGGGCCAACCAATCCGGCCTTGATATTGTCTTTCTCCCTTCTTCTGGCTGGGAGACCTAGCCAGCCCTGCCAATACCACCTGAGGGAAGCCACTGCCCACCGTGAGACTGTGATATCCACTGGAAGGACAGGAGAAAGGGATCCCACTAACAATTCTCATGGGCCAGAAATATCAGGGAAGAAGCTGATACTCCTTCATTCTTCCATGTCCTCAAAAAGGGGATCATTCCATCTATCCAGAGGGGCTTATTTAGAAATCACTACAGTTGAAAGAAAAAAAAGGAGCAAGATTTTTATGGTGAGAAGTCAAGAGACCTAGGATATAATCCTCATTGTCCTACAAATTGGCTAGTGACCTTGGGAAAGTCATTTGACCTCTGCATTTCAGTCTGGATTAGATGACCTCCAAATTTTCTTTCAGTTCTGCCTTTCACTAGAAATTCTAGTCGTTGTCCTAGGGCACCCCCAAACATCCTGGATGATCCTTCCGGTCCCCAGTGGCTCTGACATTCTATTCTCCTGTGACTCTATATGGCCCCACAGAAAACTGGATACAGTTATTTTTGGCTCGGGAGAGGGGGGTTCTGATTACTTGGCTTGCACAGCTCAATCAAAACCACCATTAATCTAACTTGGGTCCTGAAGCCACACCAAGAAATATGCTTACCTGCGCTGGGAAACAGGTAGGAATGTGGCAGCTCCCACCAAGGACCAGACCTGTTAGCGTTACCAGAGAAGTTTGCTGCCTGGTACATTAGCAGGCAGGAGTTGAGACAATTCCCATGTTCTCAAGCTGGGCTCCAGAAGCACCTTGAAGGCAACAGATCTCCAAAAAAAAATACAGCATCTACCTGGATTTGAACTTATATGGGGCCCCTGCCAGGCCTGTAGCTAAGCAACAGGCTCTTCTAACCAGCTTTGTTCAATTGTAATTTATTTCTCTTTTGCTGCTGTTATAAACCACTTCTCACATGACTGGGCTTCTTAGCTGCTTTCTGGGAGAGATGCCCTGGGCTCAGAGTGGCCCTTCTCCTCTCCTAGTTAGCCCTGTGCTCTTGACTTCTACTCCATAAGTCCCCACATTAGACCGGATTTCTGCCCTAGGTTTCCTAGCTCAAGATCAGGGCCTAAACACCAACGTTAGGAAATTCAAAAGGGAAGAGGATGATTGCACTTCCTTCCCTGGCCCCTAGGTGGTCCAGTGTTCTTTCCACTAGAGTCAGGAAAGACCTGAATTCAAATCTCATCTCTTAGACAATTATAAGTTCTGTGGCCCACTTTAACCTTTGCTTGCCTCAGTTTCCTCAACCATAAAAGGAAACAATAATAGCACCTGCCTTCCAGGATTGTTGTGAGGATCAAAAGAGATAATGTTGCTTGGTGGTACAATGGATAGAGCTCCTGAAATCAGGAAGACCTGAGTTCAAATCTAGCTTCAGACACTTACTAGCTGTGTGACCCTGGACGAGTCACTTAATCCCAATTGTCTCTCTCCAAAAATGAGATAATATTTGTAAAGTGCTTAGCACAGTCCCTGGCACATAATAGGGGCTTAATAAATGCTTGTTCTGCTCCCCTTTTCTCACAGCATACCTTCAGTGGTTTTGAACTCCTAAAGAGGTGACATTTACAGAATTCTTCCAAGCATGAAGTAGTGAAAGGAGCATTAGATTTGGAGACAGAAGTCATGTGTTTGAATTCTGGATTTGCCATTTAACTAGTGTGACCTTGGGTAAGTTATTTTGCTTTTCTGGGACTCATTTCTCACACCTGTAAAATGGGCAGTTGGACTGGATGACTTCTAGGTCCCTTCCAGTTATAAAATGATGATACCTCACACAACTATGTAGAAGTAGTGCCAGGATCGTCCCATTTTATAGATACGGCAACTAAGGCTTAGAGAGAGCTACTCAAGGTCCCACAGTTAGGAAGCCGCAGGTCTTCTGACTCCCAAGGCCAGTCCCAAGGTCTGTTTCAGCTCTGAATGCTATACGATTATGCCTTTCCCACTCCAATGGTGTGGATCCAAGAATCTGAGGCCAGCCCTGCTGAAGCTCTAATCTTGGAAGGGTTTTTCACATCCTAGTTTCTCATTGGACACCCCCATCTCAATGAGATAATATATGCAGTGTTTTTGCAAGCTTTAAAGCACTTTTTATGTCAGTTATTATTAATTTTCAAGAAGAGATACCTAAGCCCTGGACATGTTCATTTCAAGTTGGGGATCAATGTTGATGGGCCCCACTATAGAACCATTCTAGCTGGTGCCCATGACTATCCATAACATTGAATGTCAGAGAAATTTAGTTCTGCTTTGGGATCCTTGAGAAATTTAGAAGAGATATCTGAAGTTCAGCTCCTATACAGGAAACCCTGTGACGGCTCAGGCTGGAAGGAATACTCTGCTCAAACAAGAGGTCTGGTCCAAGAACTTAGGAGGCAGATACTGTCACAGGGAAAGGAGCAGTTCTGGAGGGATGGGTAAGAAACCCCCAAAGGCCTCGGCTGGCTGGAAAATGGGGCGTCTTGGCTGTTAGCTTAAGAATGGGCTGAATCTAGACCCTTTCTTCAGATCACCAGCTTCCTGCCTCTTAGGTGGCCTCCTCACCACTTCAATCAGAGCCATCCCATCATCCATAATCCTCTTGCCTCTTCATCTCCACTTCTCGACCCTGAACCAAATGGAGGCCATTGGGAGGATTATCTTACTTTGTAGGTTATCCTTGCCTGACTGACCTAACTGTAGTGTCCTGGCACCTTATTCAAGAAACTTGTGTAATCAGCTTTAACGAGGGATTTCAGAGACCAGGCTGGAGGAATGGGCAGTCCCAAAGACCCCAGGATGCCCAAATATCCTCAATAGATGTTTTTCTTCCCTTAATCTTGGACTTCAGGTTGCTTAAAGAAGAAACCAGCACATGCCACAATGAATTTTCTTAGTTCATAGCATGGGTCAGGAATCCCTGCTGCCTAGATTGGTGTACACAAATGTGCATGACACTCTCACAGGATGGAGGATCACCCTCTGGCCCTGGCCCTCCCTTCCTTCTGAGTAAAGATACTTTTTTCTAGTTAGGATGCCAACTCAACCCCACCCACTCATTACTCCACTACCATCTCCTACCCTGTTGATTTCTGCTCTGCTCTCTTCTCCCCAGAGCAGGGAAATGGAACTTTTCAGTGATTGAGTTGAGGTCTAGAATGGGAGGTACTGGGCATGGGGTGCAGTGAGGGAGGGTGGCTGCCTTATAAGTCTCATTAATAAGGCAATTTGGGATTTCTAAGGTGACCTACCACTCCCAGAAGGAAGCATTTTGCTTTTCCCCACTTCAATTCAGCAAGCAGTTTAAAGTCCACTCACTATGTACAAGACACAATGCTCTGTGCTAGAGTGAGGGGTCAGGGTAGGAGGATAAGCGTAAGTGCTTTATATAGAACCACAGCTGGGGAAACCCTGGGCCAAGATTATAGCTGGTTGGGTAAGGGTCCCTGCCCCATAGCCAACTACAGTTATTTTAAGAGCTAAACTCCATTCTGCCACGATTTCCAAAATTTTAGTCATATAAACATAATGGTGTGGGTAGGAGTCTTACCCTTTTTCTTCCCTCCAGGGAGAGAAAGACAGAGAGAGAGAGAGAGAGAGAGAGAGAGAGAGAGAGAGAGAGAGAGAGAGAGAGAGAAGCTTGTGTGTAGAGACTGGGATGATTTACTGTCTCTCCCTCTCCCTGCCCCCAGCCAGGGTAGGAGAGTGGTAGTATTCACTCAAAGTACCCTGGTTCCTCTCCCCCCCCCCCCCATAAAACACACACACACACACACACACACACACAGAGCCATGAATAGGAATGAAGAGGTACAGGCACAAGAACTACAAGCAAATCTGCTGCCTAACGGGCTGCCAAGTCATTTGGGGTCAGGGAAAGTGGGCACTCTTCCTGTCTAACCCCCAGTAAAGTCAGAGATCAATGAGACTTCAGATTAAGCACAGACTTGATTTAGAACTCTAGGCTTCTCTGTGGTATTTCCTTAAAGGTCCAAAAACAAGTGGGACCAAACCTGGCCCATCTCCTCTCTACCCTACCTTCAACCCTGCCCTGCCCTTGTTTTCTCACTCCTTCCTAGCCTATGAAGAAATAAGTCATTATATAGCTGTCCAGCAGCATCTGTTGGCTCCTATGTATATTGGAACTGGTAAAGAGAGTATATGTGTCTATTAGGTGGAGGAATTTTGTACATAAGCAGCCCCAGAAACAGTTAAAGGCACAGCTGAAGGCTTCTATTTGGGGACAGGCCAAGGTAACACCCTCAAATGGCTTCAGAATGGGGAGTAGGCCAGGACAAGCAGGTAGGATGGGGACACAGTCACTTTGGGGGATTAGGTGAGAGTGGGGAGGAGAGTTAATAATGTCCAGGGTCAAAGATGGGAAAGAAAATACACAGGTGTAAATCTTTTGAGCAAGTGTGTTATGTGGGTGAATAAGCTGATCAGAAAGTGAAGCCGGGGGTGAAGAGAGAAGAGGTAAAAAGACAAAGGGTCACCCAATGGGGAGAAGGTCCAGGCCTTAGTCCCAAAACCAACTTCTCTTACATCACACCTCAAAACTGGGTTAAGACACGACCTCCCTTATATCTCTGGTTAGGGGAATCCACCTGAAGAGAAGGGGTGAGGGATCTACTCACCCTGGCAGCCCGAGACGAATAGGGATCCTCAAAGAGCGCCCACATCCGAGGCTGCCAACCCTTGCAGGCACCTGCTCCTCCAGGGCCGGCTCCACTGCCACCCTCGTGAGGGCCCAGCCTCTGCAGGGCCAGCTCCCTCTCGTCTTCCCCCGCCTCCTCCCCGACTGCAGGGCCGCCGTCGGGGCTCTCGAAGATGTCCAGTGCCTCCTCAGCATCTCGGTGCTGACGGTAGGTCATCCAGCAGCAGGGCTCCACGTCGGTCTCATCGATGCCCCAGAAGGTGAGCTCCTCCTCGAACAGCGGGCCGCACACGTCGGCGGGGCAGTGCAGTTTGCCGGTGCGGTAGTAGTTGAGGACATAGGCGAAGACGCCCGGGTGCCGGTCAAAGAAAAACTCGCTGCCGCTGCCACCACAACTACTGCTGCTCCCTGCACGACCGCCGCCCCCATTCTGCTCCTGCCGTCCCCCTCCGTCGGGGTCCGCCAGCCAGGCGAGGCGAGTGCCAGGCAGGGTCCGCAGGGTGCTGCGGTATGTCTCATGTCGCGTGCCGCCCACGTTGATAATGATCTTCTCCGACGCCTCGCCCTTGGCCATCTCTTCCTTCAGACATGTTTTGGACGGAGGCTTGTTCCCAGACTTACGCCCGCGGTAGGAGGATACACACACCGAGCTGATCATAAGAAGCGCTGCGGGGCTCCGGCTTGGGGCGGCCGCTGCCCTCTAAACACCCTTCCCGAGGAGGCAGCGTCAGACTGAGAGTGGGGGGGCGGAGAAGAGGAGGGGGAATGGGGGGGTGCAGGGAAGGGAGGAGGAGGAAAGAAGCAGGCAGCCCCCTCCCTGCGGTGTGCCTCTGCCCCTGCCTCCCCCCCAGGGCACAACTCCCCGAGGCTCCAAGGAAAGGAGTTAGGTTTCTCAGATGCACAGGTGGTTGGGGCTTTGGGGAGGCAGAGCAACCAGGGAGAGAGAGAGAGGGAAAGAGGGAGGGAGGGAGAGAGAGAGAAGAGAAGAAGGGAGGGGAAGCCAGGCAGCAGGAGGGGGAAGCGGGAACAGGAAAACTGAGGGCCAGAATAAGGGACACAGAGAGGCAGGGGCACGCGCGCGCACGTACACACACACACACACACACACACACACACACACACACACACACAAAACGTGAGTGCGCTAACACACACACACCGTCCGTACAGGGGCACACTCACACACACCCTCCTTCCCCCACCCCGCAGGGATACACACACACACACACATACACACACACACACACACGAACGCCTGGGCAGACTCGCAGGGATCCGAGACACACCCCCACCCCCACCACCCCGCAAAGGACAGAGAAGCGTCCAAAGCCGCACCAGCTAGGGCCGGGGACGCTCGCACACACAACCCCGCGAAGCCTCACTCCAGTAGCCCGACCCTCATGCCCGCAGCTCCGCGGAGCCGGAGCCGCACTCTCGCAGCCAGACCCGGACCCAGCCCCGGGAGTGCCTCCTTCCAACTAGGAGCAGTAACGCCGGTGGCCGCGGTGGCGACAGGGGCAGCAGGGGCAGCGGTAGCGCAGCAGCAACAAGTCCTCGCAGCAGAGGCTGCCGGGGCCAGGTCGATGCTCTCACGGCAGCGGCTCCGCCTGCCCAAGCTGTTCTTGGTCAACACGAGGCAGCAGCACCAGCAGCAGCAGCAGCCCCGGCGGCGGCGGCATGTGGCCTCTTCCCCCCATTCATAAATCCAGCGCAGAGAGGGGGGAGGGGTGGGGGGAGGGGCTGCGCTGGGCAAGGCGGCGGCGCCTGCAGAAGGAAAACAAGCCGGTGCGGGTAGGACCCGGGGAGGCTCGGGTCCCTGGCGCGGACTGCGAGCGGGATTCCGGGAGGCGGAGTCTGGGTGCAGCGTTGCGGGGGCCGGACTGGGGCGGGCGGGGGAATCCGACGGGGCGTCCTGCGCCGCGCTGGGCTAAGGGGCGGGGCAGTAGTGCTGACCCGAGCTGTCGGCGCCCTTAGAGGATTATCCGGGTAGATCTAAGGGAGACTGGAGCGCTGGCACCTGAGCGCTTCTAGGATTCTAGTGCTGGAGGACTGCGCTGGGGAGGTGGCCTCAGCGGAGCGCCCCGGCGCCGGGGCCCTGGGATCCAGCCGCAGTGGGGGCCTCGCCATCCAAGCTTCTGCCCATGTCGGGATGGGGGGAACGACGTTTGGCTCAGAGAGAAAGTGGGGGGGGGGGGGAGGGCAAGACTGACCGAGCCGGAGGGTGAGACCGAAGTGAGGGTGGTCCGAGGAAGTCGCCTCTCTAGGAGGAGACTCTGCAAGGATCACTGATGCTACGGCTTAGGCTGGGGACCCAGACGTCCGAGAACCTTCTTTTCTTTCACCAGGGCTCTGGCTGCGGACTCCCAGTTCCAGAGGCTTTTCCTGACGGCTCCGCCTTGCCCAGGCGCGCCCTTAGTGGGGTGGGGTGGGCGGGGCGCGGGGCGCTGCGCCTGGACCAGGAGGGGAGAATGAGGTGCCGGGGCGCGGCAGCTCCGGGTTTGAGAGCTGACTTTCTCTTGGAGCCCAGGCTGAGCCCGCAGCTGCGCCGGGCCGAGTAACCCCGTCACTGCCGGCGCTCAGCCCAGCGTACTGCTTCTGTTTGCGTCCCTCCCCCTCGCCACCCTCTCAGGAGATGGCTCTCTAATCGGCAGCTCCGCCCATTGCAGCCTCAGGGGCCGAGAAAAAGGAGCTTTTGATCCTTGACCTATCCCCCTTCTCCCAGTCTCCAGTGTCTTCCTAGGCAGAGCCTTCTAAATCACTCCCCTCCCCCCACTCATTAGCTGTACTGTTGGTGTTTCGTGGTTACCGAAGGTATTCCCCAATGGTTAGGACTAGAAAGAGAGGTTGTCTTGAGTGAGCCATCCGTAAGATATTACAGAAAAAGAGATCTTTTGAATTATGAGCTTCGGCTACTCACAGCCTCAACCCGGGAATCTGAGTTCGGAAAGGAGCGTCTCTGAGGTTATTTGTATGTTTTGTTGAGAGCCTGATGCAACAGTCACCAGCAGTCATCGCAGGGACTGAATCAGGACATCGAGGAGACGTCTCCTGCTGTTCTTGTAGTTTGCGATTGGGAGCATAGTCCCTTGGTAGCCTTGGGTAAATGGGCTCCCCACAGATGGAATAAAGCGACAGTTCTGGAGCTGTCCAGGGTGGTGGCCGAGTGAGAGATCTTAAGAGAACACAGTGTAAGGAGAAAGAAGCAGAAAGAATGAGGCGTGTCTTTTGGTGAGACAGGGACTCGAGTTCTATTCACTGAGACTAACCAATCCGTCCTTTATTCCCCTCTCCCTCTCCCTTGCCTGAGGGCTTTGTAATAAAAGGAGTTTGTGCAGCTGCAGTAGGCCCATTCCATAACAAAACTCTTCACTGTGCCCAGTATGAAATAAGCGCTCAAGCACTGCCTGGTGGCAGTTCTTAACATTGTCTCCTCTGTTATTTATCTCTTATATTATTATTTAATTTTTCATGCATTTATGTCTTTTCTACCAAAGCTAGAATGTAAGCTCCTTCAAGGCAGGGAGAGCAACACATTCTTTTTCATTTGTTTCCCTCACAGTACCTGTCACAGTGCTGGGCACATGGCAAGCTCAATAAATATTTATTGAACATTGAAAAGATAAGTCTCATCAAAAGTACCAGTCACTTTCTTCTCCAATAGTCTCCCTATCTGGAATTTGTAAGGTAGATTTTGAAGAAATTACCTTACATTAAGAAGCAGAGTGTAACCTAACTGTAGCTGAATTTGCCACAATATCTGAATAGACCAACCATGAAGGTAATTTTTCCATTGATGCAGACCACTACCTATTCACAACTTCTCATCCTATGCGATTATTTTCCACATCCTTCCATAAATCTTCCATAGAGAATTGGCCCAACATAGTATTGGCCTTCCTCTAGGTCTCTGAACATTTTCCAACTCCTAGCAACACCCTAGCGGAAGCCTGATAAACACTTGTTGATCGACTATTTCCATGGGTCCCAACCAACTGCAGTGCTGGAGCTGTCCAGCTATGATCTTTGGCCCTTCTTTTTTTTTCTAATTATATATGCGGTAGATGACATCTTTGAGACCATTTCTTGAACACAAAATATTATTAGTATTATGAGACAGTCTGCTTATGTCCATGATGCCTCCTTCTATTGTCCTTTGGTGCTTATACTTCTGATTCATTGGAAGCTGTTCCATGGTTCAAAACCATGAAATAGAAATATGGAGGGGGGAGGGAGGGATATCAGTGTTTTTTAAAATGGGTTTTTCTGTCATGGAAGAACTTGGATAGTGCTGAACACTACAAAGTTCCCCAAATGCTTTCCAGGGTCCCTTTTCCCTCCTATTCATTTATGAGTGTAGCTTACTGTTCACCTGCAGTGTCTATCCCAAGTATAAGTACAGATGTAGGTCCTGCACTTACAGTATCAATGATAAAGTGAAGGTGGGGGAGGGAAGCAAAATGTCAGAGTTCTTTGAGAGAAGTTTAAACATAATACGATAGAAGATGTTAGCACTTTGTTATTTTCAGCATCTATGATTTCCTTGGTGTGGCTTCTTTCATTGACACAGAGTCCAACCCCCTTTTTTTTTTTTTTTGCCTTTTTTTGGGAGGGCAATTGGAGTTAAGTGACTTGCCCAAGATCACAGGCTAGTTTTTGTGTTAAGTGTCTAAGGTCGGATTTGAACTCAGGTCCTCCTGACTCCAGGGCCGGTAGCCACCCCAGAGCCCAACCCGTTTGTAAGTTAAAAGATGATCTTGGAGACTTGTCTGGTTAAAAAACAGTCATTCCCCTCTGGTCAGCCTGGGGATGAGCTTCCTCCACTTGGGCTCACTCTCTGAGGATGAATCTGCCATGAGGTCCTGTCTCAAAGACTTTCAAACGTGGTAGGAGAAGCCAAAGCTTGTGTTTGCCTGGCACAGTCTTCCAGAAAGCAGAGTCATGATTTCATGTCCATATCATAAAGAAAAGACAATGGAATAGCACTTTTCTGTGAAGCTACATATTATTATCATTAGCAAAAAAGAGAGACTGATAACAGAAAACTAAAACCTATTTAACAGTTCTCATAGAGGTAGATGCATAAATAATCCTCAATTCTTTGTGTAGCTTTAGACCTTAGACAAGCTGCTTTATACCTGTTAAATGTTAATGTACTTGGAGATGTTACTCTAAAGTGCCTTCTAATGCTAATATCTTATGAATCTATAGACTACAGGCTGACATATAGTCACAGAAACCTTACTGCCCCTAGCTCAATCTGACTAAGCATTCAAAATTTCATAAGTTCATACTATGGAGCTAGATGGGATTGCAGAGGCCATCTATTCCAACTCCTTTCTTTTACAGGTAAGGAAACTAATGCCTAAGGAAGTTAGGTTATTCACCCCACAATCCCATGGGTAATAATTATTAAAGAGGGGATTTAAAACTGGGTCTTCACATTTCAAAATTAGTGCTCTTTTCATTATGCTGTACTTCCTCATTAGTTTCTAACTGGTTTAGAGTCAAGAAGATCCCTCAACTTATTTTTATCTGAAAACAGAACAGAAATGTCAAAGGACAGGAGTGAGTCAAAAGGGGTGGGTGGAGAGCTAGAATGAGTAGTGGGGAGAGGGGAGTTTGATAGACCAGGGCAGGTTAGATGATCCACAAACTGCATAACTAAGAATTTATTTAAGTTAATAAATAAAATTGTCGTAATAGGAAAGATCATTTTGTAATTAGATGCCCTACACTAGAATTTCAGAGAAAATGCCAAGGGACTCTCTCATCCCTTAGAGTTACCCTTCCTGTTACTCCAAAACCAGCCTTTTATACCTCAAAAAACTATCAATGAACAGCTTCAAACCTATTCATAGGCTGGCTGGGACTATGCCATTTCCCAAAGTAAAGGGAATAGAGAAAGGTGAAAAATTAAAAGTGGTTAGAAATGGGAAGGAAACACTACCTGGCTTGATGGAGCCATTCAATACCTTTGTTGTTCATAGAACTGCAGCCTTAACTCAGGCCCTCATCACTTTATGCCCAGCCTATGGCAAGAGTTTTCTGCTGGTCTCTCTGTCCCCAGTCTCTCCCTACTCCAATCTATCCTTTACATGCTGCCAAAGTGGTTTTCTTAAAGCACGAGCTTGGCTATGTCATTCTCTCCCTCAACTAACTCCGGCAAGTTCTTACTAGCCCTGGAGTCAAATCTAAACTTCTCTGTTTGGCATTTTAAAACTCTTCTATCATCACAGCTTTTTCCTATCTTTGTAGTCTTCTTACACATTTTTCTCCTCCTTGGATTTTATGGTCTTGCTATATTGTTCCACTTGTTGTTCCTCACACATAGAACTCCATTTCCCATCTCTTTACCTTTGTACAGACTATCCCACATATCTGGCATGTCCTCCCTCCTCACCTCTATCTCTAAGAATCCTTGTCTTCCTTCAAGACTCAGCTCAAACACTACTCTCTAAGAGGTCTTGCCTAGTCCCCCTAAATGTTGGTGCCTTTCCCTCTCAGGTTACTCTGTACATATCTAGTTCAAAGGATCATAGGTGATGTCTTCTCCATTATAATGTGAAGTCTTTGGGGGCAAGAATTGTTTTTCACCCTTCTTTGTTTCTCTATCACTTAGCACAGTGTATGTAGCAAGTATGTACACAGTATGTAGCAAGCACTTAGTAAATGCTTGTTTGATTATTGATGATGGTGGTGGTGTTAGTTGTGATGATGACAATGATGAACAGGGAGGTCATGGCCAGAAATAAGGGAGGAAATGATCGAACACGAAATTCAAGAGGTACCAAAGAAGAGAAGTAAGCACAGAGGGGGAAAAGGTTATATAGGTAAGAAAAGACAGAGGAAAGAGGAAGGGCAAAGAAAACAAAAGGAGAAGTCTCTTAAAGAGAGGCAAAGTAGCCATGGAAAGGGTAAAGAAAAGAAAAACAATAAAGATCAATTTTAAGGGTCAATCTATTCATTCTACTGCCCCTTCAGCTGCATAGCCCTAGTGTCATGCAGATGTGGATTCATTTCAGCCAAAAATCCTCCCAGAGAAAGAGATGATAACCTTTATACATTATTTTCCTTACCTATTTTTTTAACTACCTTTAGTTCTAGAACCATCATCATCATCACACCACCCTCCCTCTCCCCACCCAGTCCAGTCAGTCTTCTTTCTGTAGGTCTAGCTCATTTCTTCTGGACAGATCCGCAGATGAGAAGTATGGGGGTATAGTAGTATGAGCTCTGCAGAGAGATGACCAGAGGTGAGGAGAAGGTAAAGCGGACCAATAAGAGGAGTGATGAGAATGGAAGGAAGGTGAGAAGAAGGATGTGCTGAAAGCGACCTCTGGTGAATAATATTAGTATAGCACTCCATTACAAAATTGGCTTCAGGAGCAGAATTTTAGTACTAAAGTAATCTTAGGTGGTATAGTCCAAACCTTACCTTTTATATATGAAAAATGCTGAGTCCAACAGAAGGGAAGTGAGTTGTCAAAAGGCACAGATGGATTAATGTGAGACAAGTAAAAGAAATAGAAGGAAGGAAACATAGACTTCATTTCTCTACTTCAATACCTTTCTCCAAGATCAAACTAAGTCTCTCATTAGTGATAACATAATAACTAGCATTTATATCACTTTAAAGTTTGCAAAGTGCTTTACAAATATCTCATTCTCTCCTTACAACAACGCTGAGTGGTAAGTGCTATTATTATCCCCATTTTGCAGATGAGGAAACTGAGTCAGAAAGAAGGTAAGTGACTTGCCTGGAGCCTCATAGCTAGCAACCGTCTGAGGGTAGATTTGAACTTAGATTTTCTCAATTTTAGATCTGATGTTCTATCTACTGTTGATCCCCTCCTCTTATCACTCTATGCTTTTTTTTTTTATCTTGGTGTGTGTTTAGTAGTTTCAATAATTACGTCTATGTAGATCATTTCCAACTCTATACCTCCACCCTCAACCTCTACTCCAAACTAAGGATCTGCTTTCTCAAATATATTTTAGATATCTCCACCGAGTTGAGGAGGAAGGAAAGTATTTGGTAAGGAGAAGGATCTGGGGCCATGGTCCAGATGGAGAAGAAGGTTAGGAAAGGATTAAAAAAGGAGAGAAGGGGAAAAACTGTTTTGTGCAAGAAGGGAAGGAGATGTGAAGGAACAGAAGGGAGGTCAGAGAGTATTTCAGTATAGTGAGAGGAGGCTAGGACAGGGAGCCAGAATTTGATCCAGAGTCCTCTGGGTTTGATAGAATAAGTAAATGGGAGAAGGGCACAGGGGTGGAGATAAATAGAGAAAGCAAGGAGAGATAGGGGGAGTCAAGGGAGAAGGTATAGGTCATTGGGGCACCAATTAGAAAAACCTCCCACTAGAGTTTGCATGGGGTGATACAGAGATGTGCTTTATAAAGTGCTTTGGCATCTTTGGCATCAAGGATAATTTAAAGAGGGAAGGTGCAATTAAAGAGCAGAGAAAAGTGAGGTGGAGGTAGGACAAGAAGAAACTACCTTAAAGAAAAGGAAAAGAATAGTCCCTTTCCTATCACTGAGTCAGAGGCTGAACAAGCTGAAGCCAGGTTAATGTCAGGTGGTGAAGTATGTCCAATTCTGATTCTGTCACTGATTAGTTGTATGTTGTTGTTGAGTCATTTCAATCATGTCCAACACAGTTGTGACCCCATTTGGGTTTTTCTTGGCAAATATACTGGAGTGGTTTTGCCATTTCCTTCTCTGGTTCATTTTACAGATGAGGAAACTGAGGCAGACAGGGTTAAGAGACTTGCCCACAGTCTCACACAGCTAGTAAGTGTCTGAGACTGTTTGAATTCAGGTCTTCCTGACTCTAGTTGTATGACCTTGGGCAAGTCAATTAATCATTCCAGCACTTAGTCTCCTTATCTGTTTAAAAAAAAAAAAAGGAACAGTAATAGTTAGTGGTGTTTGTTTTCTGTTGTTGGTCTCTCTGCCTGGAGTCTCTCCCCATTTCAATCCACCCTCCATTGAGCCATCAAAATGATCTTTCTAAGGCGCACTTCTGCCTATGTTACCACCCTCTGCCCCATTCAGTAAGCCCCAGTATTTCCTTATTAGTCCTGAATAAAATATAAAATTTCCCATTTGGCTTTCAAAGTCCTTAATAACCTGGTCCCCTCCCACCTTTCCAGTCCTCTTACATTTTACTCCCCTTCACATACTCTACTTGACTCAAGGATATTTGGCTTCTGTGCTGTGCTTTGAGCAGGACGTCACCTCTCCCAACTTCGTGCTTTTTCACTGACTGTCTTTCATGCCTGGAATTCTCTCCCTCTTCATCTCTCCTTCCTGGCTTCCTTGACTTTCTTCAAATTCCAGCTAACATCGAAACTTTTCCCAATCCCTCTTAATGCTAGTGCCTTCCCTCTGAGACTATCTCCAGTTTATCCTGTATGTATCATGTTTGAACATAATTGTTTGCATATTGCTTCCTTCATTAGATTATAAACTTCTTGAGAACAGGTATTATATTTCCCTTTCTTTGTGTCTTCAGCCTTAGCATAGCACGTGTCCCATTGTAGGTGCTTAATAAGTACTTGGTGACTTAAGGACTTTTTTTTTAACTGCAAGACAACTGATGTCTACCATCGAACTTGTCAAAAATCATACATCCATCCATGTTGGAATGATTTCCTTTTGGGTGAGATCAAGGACAAAGTCATAAGGCATGCACATCTCAGTAATGGAAAACATATTTCCATGTTAGTCAGTGAAAGAAGAAACAGAACAAAAGGGGGGGGAAACTCACAAAAAATACAAAAACAGAGTGAAAATAGTATGTTTTGACTTGCATTCAAACTATATGAGTTCTTTCTCTGGATATGGACAGCATTTTGTATCTCAAGTCTTTTGGAATGATCTTGGATCATTGTATTGCTGAGAAGAGCTAAATTATTCATAGCTGATTATCATGCAATGTTGCTGATACTGTATACAATGTTTTCTTTCTTCTGCTCACTTCACTCAGCATCAGATCATGTAATTAGTTTCCAGGTTTTTCTGAAATCTACCTGCTCATCATTTTTTTTCCTTTGGTATTTTATTTTTCCTCAGTTACATATAAAAACAATCTTAACATTCATTTTTAAAACTTTGAATTCTAAATTCTCTCCCTTCCCTCTCCACCGCCCTCATTGAGAAAGCAGGCAATTTGATATAGGTTATATATGTGTAGTCATGCAAAACTCATTCATAATAGTCATGTTGTAAAAGAAAACATAGACCACAAAAAGCCTCAAGAAAAATAAAGTAAAAAAAAAAATGTTTCAATCTGCATTCAGACACCATCAGTTCTTTGTCTGGGGATAGATAACATTTTTCCTCATAAGTCCTTCAGAGTTCTCTTGGAGCATTGTATTGCTGAGAATAGCATGAAATGTCATTCACAGCTGATCATCTTACAATGTTGCTGTTATTTTGTACACAGTTGTAACTTTGCATCAACTCATATAAGTCTTTCCAGTTTTCTCTGAGAGTGTCCTGCTCATCATTTCTTATAGTACAATAGTATTCCATCATAATCACGTACCACGACTTGTTCAGCCATTCCCCAATTGGTGGACATCCCTTCAATTTCTAATTCTTTGACTCCAGAAAAGAAATGTTACAAATATTTTTTGTACATATAGGTTCTTTTCCTTTTTTAAAAAACTTTTTGGGAACACAGACCTAGTAGAGGCATTGCTAGCTTAAAGGTATGCATGGTTTTATAACCCTTTGGGCATAGTTCCAAATTATTCTACAGAATGGTTGAATCAGTTCACAATTCCACCAACAATGCATTAATGTCTCATTTTTCCCACATCTTCTCCAACATTTGTCATTTACCTTTGCTGTACTGTTAGCCAGTCCAATAGGTGTGAGGTAATTGTTTTAATTTGCATTTCTCTAATCGATAGTGAGTAGAGTATTTTTTCATATAGCTATAGATAGCTTTGATTACTTCCTCTGAAACTGATCATATCTTTTGATCATTCATCAACTGGGGAATGACTCTCATTTTTGTAAATTTGACTCAGTTCCTTATATGTTAGAGAAACGAGGCCTTTATCAGAGAAACTTGCTTCAAAATTTTCACATTCTCCTTTCTTTGATTTTGTTACAAAATATTCCACGTAGGTCTCTTCAGCCACTGTCTTTCACAACGAGTAGTCAGTAGTTAGCTCCAATAGTTGACAAAGAGGCAAGTTTAGGCTTAATATCAGGAAAACCTGATTTTTCCTAATTAGAACTATGCAGTAATGTAATAGGCTCCTTGGAGAGGCAGAATTCCCTTTGACAGTGTCCTTCAGTAAGATGCTGGATGGCCACTTATTGGATATGTTGTAGTGGAAGTCTTTTTTTGTGGAGGTGGAGTAGGACTAGCTGGGAAGACACTGAGATCCTTTTCAACTCCAAAATTCTAAAAAAATCAAAGGATGTGACATTGCCTTGTTCGTGTTTGGAGTTTAGTTTGGTTTTGAATGTTATTTAATATCATGTAAGTTACCATTATCAGTTATAAAATAACATTTAACCTCATTTTCCTGGGTTCTTAAGATAATTTGAAATTCATTATTTCAAAATTGCTGATCTTCCCCCCTACTTTTATTAAGATACAAGCAAATACTTTTCTTTGAAATTTTAAATTCATAAATTCATTCATTAATTTATCTACTGCTGCAACTGATACTCACATACTTTTAGAGGGTGGGAAAGGGCTCTGATAATATCTGACCTGCCTACATCAGAAGGTTATTGGGATAATCTAATGGGACTGAGATAATGGATTTAAAAGCACTTTGAATGTTTGCAATAATCTATAAGTCCAAGATCTTTATGTATGTGCCCTGAGATTACCTGCTAACCTACACTTTCTGAATTTGAACTGGGGCAAGGGAACAGCTGTGATTAGATTTCCTGAAAACTCTGCCATGGAAGCCTTGAAATAGTGTCCAGAGAGAATCCCTACAGCTCTTTGTACAGAGTTTTTCCATTTTTCCTCTTGTTACCACCAGCCCTGGCCAGACTTGGAAGAGAATTCTCTTGCTCCTCATTCACTCTCTAGGCCTGGTCAGCAGCAGATTCTGTTCAGCCTGGTAAAGGTTAAATAGCTTGCCTAGAGCATCAGAAGAAAAGTAAAACAAAACCTTCCAATACCTTGTTTGGGAAGCTCAACCCCAAGTCCTTTCTTATCAATAATAGAATCATGAACAAAAGGAGAATAATAAAAATAGGATAATAGATTTAGAACTGGAAGGAATGTTAAGAGACCAGTCAGTCTGACTTCCTCATTTTATAAAAGAGAAATGTGAAGCCTGGAAAAATTAAATGACTTACCCAAGGTCACACATTGTGTTGTGTGACAGAAGCTGGATCCACAGATTCCAAAGCAAGTATGCTTTTACACCCCCATAAGCTGCCTCCCAATAATAATCATTCCTTACACACTGATAATGTGCTTTTTGTGAATAAGAGGTGAAATAGCGAAGTGGATAGAGTGCTTGCCTTATAGTCAAGAAGATATGGATTTCCAGTTCTACTTCTGACATTTATTTTCTGTTCAACCCTGAACAAATCACAGCCTCTATGTGACACTAGCAACTCCCTAGGACTTATCTACAAAGTTGTAGGTGCATTGTGTTCTGCTTTGATGAAGGAAGTTTCCACAATGGGAGTTTTCACCTTAACAAAATCACAGGGCCTTCAGGAATTCTAATGCTTAGTTGAGCTGGTCCTGCGTGGACTCATGAACACTCCATCCCTGGGCTCCCTCAAGGCCTTTCTGGCTTGGTCAGGCTTAGAACAGGGCTTGTACTTTGCTGGAGAGATCACCTGCATGAGGTCTTTGAGCCTCTAAGCTCAGAAGCATTCCTACCCAGAAGGTGAGTCTGGAGGTGATGATGTTTTCAACTGGATCTGTTGATGAAAAAAACATCAGGAAAAGCAAAGGTCTAGGGTTGGTGAAAGAGGTTCCTACACCAAGGGAATCATAGATCTTTCAAAGCATCAAAGCATAAAATGCTTTAAGATTTGCCAAGTGCTTTCCTCATAAAAACACTGGGAGTGGGTAGTACAAATATTGTGTTCCCTTATTCTACAGAAAAGGAAACTAAAGCTCAGAGACATTCCATGACTTGCCCAGGTCACCTGGATAGTAAGTTTGGGTGCTCGAAGTTAATTCCAAAAGGATCAATTAATCCAATCCATGTTTGATTTTCCCTTCAGCAGTCTGGACAGTGATGGTTATGGTTCTAATAGCTGACTCCTATAAAACCAATAACCGGCATTAGTGCTTTAAAGTATCCATAGCACTTTACATATGTTTTCTATATGAGTTTGGTGAAAAGTCTGTGAAGTAAGTATTATTGTTCCATTTTATAATTGAGAAAACTGAGGCTCAAAGAAATTAAAATGACTTTCCCAGGGTCATACAGCAAGTAAGTTTGAAAGGCAAGATTTGAACCTAACTCTTCCCAAGTCCAAAAGAACACTGTCCTCTCAAGGAAGATAGTTTCCCTTCTCTCTATACATGCATTAATATATCAACTAAGAGTGCAGAAAGAAAGCGCACAGGGCTTTGGAAAGCTCTCCAAGGCCATGTTCTGAAGACACAATGATAAACAATTTCAGTGGAGCAGAAAAAAGAGTTGTCCAAAGGGACCAATATAGATGACTCTTAAAAGATATGGACAGAAGATGGAAGTGGGGGTTGGTAATGGAGGATGAATACAAAAGCATGGTATAGTCTTGTAAGAAAAGTGTCAGGAAGGCTGAAATCTACATTGAGCTGAAACTGCTAATGAGTTCTAAAGACAACAAAAGGATATTTTAAGCTCTATTTGGAGAAAAGGAAAGGATCAAGAAAGCTTTAAAATGAGAGCTTGGACTGGATGATAATGAGTGACAGAAAGAAGACAGAATTACTCAACTTTTACTTTATTCCTCATCTTTTTTTCTGTGTAAGAGAACTTTTTTTTTTTTCCTGCTGGAAAGGACTGAACAAAAATGGCTAACATGGGGTTGAAAACAAAGAGGAGAGAGATAATGAAAATGTGAAGCTTCCTTCAGACTTAAGTAATCAGACCCAGATGAATTTCATTCCCCAAAGCTGAAAGAAATGAGAGGTGTTAATGCAGAAGCACTATTAATGAGGCAGGATTTAAATTCATTTCTTCTTGATTTTTTCCAGCTTGCTCTGTACTCCATGAAAGATCTCTGAGATCAAAGTAACAAAAATTATTTTATAGAACTAGAAAAAATAATAACAAAATTCATTTGGAAGAACAAAAGGTCAAGAATAAGAAGGAAATCAATGAAAAAAGTACAAAGGAAGGTGGTCTAAAAGTACCAGATCTCAAACTGTATTACAAACTAGTAATCATCAAAACAATTTTATATTGCTCAAGAAATAGAGTGGTGTATCAGTGGAATAAATTAAGTATACAATAAACAGTAGGAAATGGCCATAGTCATTTGACAAACCCAAATATTTAAGCTTTGGGGATAAGAACTCACTATTTGACAAAAATTGCTAGGAAAACTGGAAAGTGGCTTGGCAGAAACTAGATATGGATCAACATCTCATACTATATACCAAGATAATGTCAAAATGGGTACAATATATCTAGATATAAAGGGTGATGTCATAAGCAAATCAGGGGAGCATGGAAAATTTTACCTGTCAAATCTATGGACAAGAGAAGAATTTATGACCAAGTAAGAGATAGACAAGATCATAAGATGTAAAGTGGATAATTTTGATTACATTAAATTAGAAAGGGTTTGCACAAACAAAACGAGTACTACCAAGATTTAGAAGAAAAGCAGGAAAATGGGATCTGGGGGCGGAGGAGTCTTAGTGGGCTCCATACTCTACATGCACCAATATGGCAGCCAAAAAGCTAATGAAATTTCAGACTCATGAGAGATGTGGGTCGAGGACTAGAAAGATGGTCCTGCAGGAAAGAACTCCTACCCCACCCCTGTCAGATCACATCTGGAGTGATGTGCTTACTGCTAGGTGCCATCTTTTCAAAAGAATGCTGATAAGTTGGAAAGTACCTGGGGAGAGCAAAAAGGATAATTAAGGGTCTTGCAATCATGCTATATGAGGACCCATTTTGGGTGTTGAATTGTTTAACTGAAAAAAGAAAGTTTTGGAAGCTGGGTAAAGGTATTTGAAGGTCTGCTACGTGAAATAGGAACTGTGGGTTATAATGTCCCCAGAGGACAGAATTAGGATCAATCGGTAAAAGTTGCAGGAAGGCCGATTTAAGATTGGTAGAAGAAAAATTTTCCTGATAAGTTACACTTTTGAAAAGTAGAATAAAATGCCTCTGGGAGTGGTGAATTCTATCTCAGTGGAGGTCTCAAAGTAAAACCTGGATGGGAAGGGAGGACGTTGGAGTGGGGATCCTTTGGGGGGCATGGGCTGGACTAGACCTCTGAGGTGTCTTCCAGCGCTTAAATTCTGTGATTATTTTGTTGTTGTTGTTTTTTGTTTGAGGGAGGACAGGGCAATTGGGGTTAAGTGACTTGCCCAAGGTCATACGGCTAGTAAGTGTTAAGTGTCTGAGGCCAGATTTGAACTCAGGTCCTCCTGACTCCAGGGCTGGTGCTCTATTCACTGTACCACCTAGCCACCCCTTAAATTCTGTGATTCTATTTCTGTGAATCGCTTAGAGGCCCAGTTCTAAGCAACAGCTCACTGGCTGTGAGATTAAACATGGTGTTGATGGCCTTGGAGTCAGAAAGACCTGAGTTCAGTTTTCACCTCCGATGTTTACTAGCTGTGTGACCATGAGCAAATCATTTACATTCTTAGGTTTCTGGTTCCTTATATGTAAAATGGGGATAAACAAATCTGTCCCTGCTACCATAGGCTATTCTGAATGAAAATATATGTAAAATGTGTTGCCAACTTTCAAGTCCATATAAATGTTTGGTATCATTATCTTAAATAAATAACTCATTAGTTCTGACCTTCAGTGACTTCATCTGTTAAATGGGAATAGATAACAATTCTTGTACCACCTACCACATTGAGTTGTGGAGAAAGGGTTTTATGGATCAAAAAGGACAATCTAAATGTGAGCCAATCAGACATGGAGGGGACACACAGACAGGGAAAGGATAGACAGACACAGGGCAGCAGACAGGAACATGATGGAGGGGCATCTCCCAAGTGCCTACCATGTGCCCGGCTCTATGCCAAGCACTTTTCCAAAACAATCTCATTCAATTCTCACAGAGTACAATGTTACCCTTCTAAGTACTATTAATACCCCCCTTTTATAATTATTGGTACAGTTATTGAGCTGCCCTATGGGAAGGACATAGAAGGGATAGACAGACAGATCCGAGTGTAATCAGACATGGGAAGAATGGACGGGGTGGCCAACATGGAAAGGCAGCTGAGTGGCTCAGTGGATAGAGAACTGGACCTGGAGTTGAGATCTAAATTCAAATCCAAACTCAGACATTTACTAGCAACATGACCCTTGGCCACTTAACCTCTGTCTGCCTTAGTTTCCTCATATGCAAAAAATAAGCATTTATAAAAAAAAAATTTATAAAAATAAGAATAGGTGCCTACTATGCTGCAGGCATGGTGCTATGCATTTCACAAATCTCTTTAATGGGATTAAATTTAATGAGATTTAAATCTCATTTAATGAGATTAAGATGAGGATAATTACTCCTTTCTCTCAGTGTTGCTATAAGGATCAAATCATATAAATCCAAGCTATTGTTTTTAGATAAAATACATAACATATTACCTTTACATTATGAATGCTTTCTTCAGGAAAAGATGCAGTAGTCGATGAATGTGTCAAGCATTGAATAGCATCACCAAAAATGAAATTAATTAGATTTTAACAGGACAGGAAATGATTATTACTGATGTGGGTGTCATTGCTGAATCAGCTGTCTGAGTACAGTCAGACCAGTGACTTTTTAGAGCAAAGATCAGAATTAATAAAAAGTTAAAAGAAAGAAAATCAGGGGAAAAGGCATGACGTGTCATTGAAACAACTCAATCCTGAGCTATTTGAACAAGTTATTGCTCATGAAAAATGGGTAATTGGCAGCATAAGCGACATCAACACTGATTATAATAACTTCATGCAGAAGTTTAACCAATATGAATCAATCTGCCATAAAAAAGGAGATCAAAAGTGCCTAAAAATTGCCTTTGTCAGCAAACACTTGACTCACTTGCTGAGCAGGGAGAAATGAAGGCCAAAGGCAACACTGGTTTAGAATACAAATTAATGTAAACTTGTTTGTAAAGTCTTATGGAGAAGGATGATGGATGGTTATAAGCAGCATGGACTCATAAATCAGAGCGGAGCAGCAGAGGGAGAAACCAGTTTAAAGAAAGCTTGGTGAGAGGGTCAAATAGGCAGAGTCATCTTTGATGGCATTTAAGCATGAAAATGGAAGGGAGGCAACAAACAGCAGAACACTGGGGAAAGACTACAAAGATTAAAAAAACCAAAATATGCTAACCATCAAGGAAAACTGAGTCATGATCCTCGCATTCCTCTTTCCACGAACATTAGCAGAGGCAAGAGTCCCACAGGTGTGAGCGACAAGTTGGAATGATGGGTAACAACGAATACCATTAGAAAGTCAAAATTAGTGAGATCACAGATGGACTGAACAATTGGGGGAATGGCTTTCTTTCACCTTGGGGAAGGTGAGGAAAGAATAAAAGCCATTTATTTCTTTGCATTGAGATTTCCCCAAACTGAGCCATGTGGTTCAGAGCCAAGGGCTAAATAAACAGAGTGGGAGGGTGCTGCCCCCTAGTGGTACTGGGCAAGTTTGCTTGGCTGTGTTCATTCAAAACTTGGACTAGTCTCTAGGTCAGGGAGGCCAGAGCTGCCCTTCTTGGTGGACCCCAGAGTAAAAGTTTGGGAAGTCCATCAGTCCTTTGACCTAAGTCATCTTCACCAACTAAACACACTCCCAAGGACCTGTACTTCTGTGTCAGATTATCTTCCCCTCTTTCTTCTCTATGTATTTTGGGCTGCACCTGGGATTTGAGGAAGGAATGGGTTGAGGAGAGAGGTTGGAAGACAGAGAGACAAGAAGAAGAGAGACCCTGGAACTTTGGAAGCAAAGTCAATCTTGGAAAATTTTATTATTCCCACTTTACAGGGAGAGTGGCTCAGGACCACAGAGTGAATGTGTTGGGAGCTAGTTCTTAATTAAGCAGGTGTGAGACCAGTACCATTAGCAGCAAGGTGGTGCACTGGATAGAGTATCGGAGCCAGAGTCAGGAAGTCCTGAATTCAAGTCCAACTGTAGACACTTGCTATCAGTGTGACCTTGGGCTAGTCATTGAACTTTTAATCTGCTTGTGTCTCATCAACTGTAAAATGGATATCAGAATGGCACCTACCTCCCAGGGGGGGTTGTGAAGATCAAATGAAATTATATTTGTAAAGCACCTGGCACATAATAGGTACTTCAGAATGCTTTTCTTCCTTCTATTAGAAACTCAAATATTACCCATCCCAGAAGTATGGGCACACTGGAAGAGAAAGAGCAATCTCTGATGGTGTAATTTCAGGCATCTGTTAGAAATATTTCGAGGCAGGGGAATCTTTCTGGATTCTTCAAGTTTGACCATAAAGGCAAAATTCTATTGGCTTATTTGTCAGACCAGTTCTATCTTGCAGAATACTTTATCTGAAAGTATTTTATATTATCTTCCTCCCCTCCCCCTTAGGTTAGAGGGTTAATTGTGGGGACTGGGGAGATCTTGGTGCCAGCAGCTCATCCACCCAGCATAGATGCCTGAGCTTGTCTCTAGCTCATGCATTTCTCCAGGAGGCCCAAAGAAGCTGGGACTCATCCTGACTGCCAGGACCCCCAGAACTTCCTTTTTTTCCTCCTAAAGACCAGACCATACAGCCAAGATCAGAACCAGGGAACTCTCGCCAGCATCTTCCAGAATTGCTCTTTGGATCCATTCTTTCCCAGAATCCTCTGCTTGAAATCCCTTCTCCCTGCCTGGTTAATTTAATTACTTTATCAGACTCCTTCAGTCAGGCTGAAGGTAATAGACTCTTCCCACACAGAGACTCAGACCAAGACTTTATCTGATCATTTAATTAGCTCCTCCTAGCCTCCTGTGAGGGATTTCAGTCTATAAGATGAATTGGCAGGTTTCTTAGGTGGGATTAAGGTCAGGGCATTGATCTTTGAGAACATTTCTTTGGGAGATAGGCTATTCATGATGAGGATATGGCCCTTATTATACAGAATTGGGGAATGACAACCCTGGTAGGTTTTTTTTAATTAATGAAAAGGTTTTTTTTTTTCTTCTTAGTCTGCCCTATCTCAATGCAGGAAAAATTCATCATAGATTTAGAGTTAGGAAGGAATTTAGAATTTATCTAGATCAACACTCTTATTTTACAGGCAAGGAAACTGAGGCCTAGGGAGATTACATTGAATTAAAGACCCAAGATCACAGATGTAACTAAATTGCAGTGTCAGAATTTGGACCAGAATACTTCGATTCCAAATTCAGCACTTACTCTAATGTCCTGGCCCTTGGAGCATGGGGATGAGGAGAGGAGTACTGAGTTCCACGAGGAGAAACACAATCTCAGAAAGTCAGACATCTCTGAATCACAGTGTATCATCCCTTCCAGGGCCCCTTTCCCAATGCCTGCTCTGCACAGATGGGCAACTGCTATTACTACCCTCCAGGTTGTAGGAGTAACCCTGAAGACCTGGTGTTTCTATCCTATCACTCAAAGACCCCACCAGAGGGTTTAGTTATTAGCCAGTAGTCTTAATTAATTTTTAGAAAAGTTTATTTACTGAGATGGAATAGTTAGTAGAAAACATTCCCTTCCAACGAGGGGAGCATTCTTCCCCAATATGTACAAGGTCCCTAAGGAGAGTGGTCTCAGATTTAAGGTTCAAAGATAATGAGGCACATGTGTAGGGAACAGGAGTGGCAAAGGTATGCTTCAAAAGTCCTGACACGGGAACTTTTCTCCTTTTGTAAGAGTCTTCAAGAAATTCACCTTAGGTATAGCTCTCTACAAGGCAGCCAGGTGATCCAGTGGGTAGAGTACTGGGCTTGGAATCATGAAGACTCATCTTCATGAGTTCAAATCCTCCCTCAGACAAGTACTAGCTGTGTGACCCTGGGCTAGTCACTTCACCAGGTTTGCCTCAGTTTCCTCATCTGTAAAATGAGCTGAAAAGGGAAATGGCAAACCACTCCAGCATCTCTGCCAAGAAAACCCCAAATGGAGTCATGAAGAGTAGGACACGACTCAAGAACAACATAGCTCTCTACTAAACTCGAATGATCTGTGCTTTTCCAACGTCCATAGCAGACATTCTCTCCACTTTAGGTGCTGCTTCCTCCCTTGGGCGGGCATTGTCCCATACTTGTTTGTCTTTGTTCTTGGTATCTTTCCCTTCACTCCTAATTTTATTTGTTGTCTCCCATTGGTCCTTTCTCTCTGATAATATGGTCAGTGGAAATAGGGGAGGGGGCAGAGGGGAGAAACTCTTCTCTTCTGAAAAGTGGTTCCCTCTCAGGAATCCTTTGCCACTGGATTTAGTTGCCACACAACTGACTTCCAAATTAGCTTTCCATTTTTATGCACATCCCCATGGAGCACAACTGATTGTCTTTTACTAATCACAAGATGTTTTCTGTGTTGTTACCTGCTTTCCTCCAATGATCTAAAGTCCCTATGATCTTTTCAAATTAATTAAGGCCTTATTCAAACCTGATCTGCCTTTGATTTATTTATTTCATAGAGATGTCAGGGATTTCTGGGATTAATTGGTTTGAGGGTGGACCTCCATTCTTACAAAAGAAAATTTTCTCTTTAAAAAAAAAATCTTTATTTTCACTTATAGAGTCTCTCCTTCCCTTTACCCCTCCTCTGACCTCCTTTAAATGGTAAGAAAAATGATACCCCTTATACATATGAAGTCATGCAAAATGTATTTCTGCATTAACCATATTCCAAAAAAGTCTAGAAAAATAAAGAAATGGAAAAATATGCTTCAATCTGCATTCTGAGTCTGTCATTTCTTTGGAGGTGGATATCATTTTTCATCATGTGTCTTATCTAAATATTTTGGAGATACCCTATTTCCCAAAGCTAAGGTCCAGCAAGCAGGCTATGCCCTGAGCTTGGCATAACAATAATCCTTTGCACTTTAGATGATCTCCAAAGTGTATTGCACCAGGTATTCACTCCACCTTTTTCCCAGAGACCTGAGAGTCAACATCCAATCATGTCTCTGACATACTCACATTCTCTGTTCCTCATACTATATTCCTGTTCTTGTCACAGAGTTCTGGTTCTGTATCCCACAAAGTAATCACAACCCCCAAGATTTAGGGCAATGCCATTCCCCCAGGACCCATGGGAACAGTAACTCAAGACCTAAAAATAATTATGTCTTAGTCTAGCCCAATATATATATATGAGCACTGCCTGTACCCCAACATGGTTTTTTGGCTTTATTTTTTTTTTAATTTTTTATGATGTAAAAGTGTTGTATTTTCTTTTTTAAATTAAATTTTATATTTTAGTTTACATCATTCATTTCCACAAGATTTTGAGTTACAAATTTTCTCCTTGTCTTTCCCCTACCCACCACCCCAGAACAGCAATCCCACTAAATACCCCCTCCCCCAATCTGCTCTCTCATATATCCTCCCCCATCCCTCCTCCCACTTTCTGGTAGGGCAAGATGAATCTCCATACCCCAATGCTTGTATATCTTATTTCCCAGTTACATGTAAAAAATTATTATTATTATTATTTTTAAACATTTGATTTTAAAACTTTGAATTCTAGATTCTTTCCCTTCCTCCCTCATCACCCACCCTTATGGAGAAGATAAGCAGTTCAGTATAGATTGTGCATGTGTAGTTACACATAACATTTCCATAGTGGATATATTGTGAAAGATTGATTTCATTTCTCTCCATCCTAACCCGCCCCCCATTTGTTCTATTCTCTACTTTGACCCTGTCCCTTTTCAAAAGTGTGCTTCTAACTACCCTCTCCCCCAACCTGCCCTCCCCTCCATCATCCTCCCTCTCATCCCCTTCCCCGCTACTCTCCTGTAGGGCAAGATACCCAATTTAGTGTGTATGTCATTCCCTCCTTAAGCCAAATTCAACAAGAGTAAGGTTGGCCCATTCCCTTTTGCCTTCCTGTTCTTCCCCTCCATTGTAACAGTTATTCCTTGCCTCTTCTATATGAGATAATTTACCCCATTTTGTCTCTCCTCTCATTATATTCCTCTCTCACCTCTTAATTTCACCTTTTAAATATCATCCCTTCCTTTTCTATTGATCCTGTGCCCTTTGTCTATGTATACCTGTACACATATATACACACACTCACGTATGTATTCATATGCACATATACCCTCCTATATAGACATAAATATGTATGTATACATGTATATACATTTATATTCCCTTCAACTATCCTCATACTGAGAAAAGTTTCATAAGTTACAATTATCATTTTTTCATGTAGACATGTAAATAGTTCAACTTTGAAAAGTTCCTTATGATTTCTTTTCCCTATTTACCTTCTCATGCTTTTCTTGCTTCTTGTATTTGAATGTCAAATTTTCTATTCAATTCTGTTTTTTTCATCAAGAGTGCTTGAATGTCCTCTATTTCATTGAATGACCATATTTTCCCCTGAAACATTATACTCAGCTTTGCTT
>CM053586.1:47882582-47906948 GCA_028646515.1 Pseudochirops corinnae
TCTTGCTTCTTGTATTTGAATGTCAAATTTTCTATTCAATTCTGTTTTTTTCATCAAGAGTGCTTGAATGTCCTCTATTTCATTGAATGACCATATTTTCCCCTGAAACATTATACTCAGCTTTGCTTGGTAGGTGATTCTTGGTTTTAATCCTAGCTCCTTTGATCTCTGGAATATCATATTCCAAGCCCTTTGGTCCCCTAATGTAGAAGCTACTAGATCCTGTGTTATCCTAATTGTGTTTCCACAGTATTCAAATTGTTTCTTCTTGGCTGCTTGTAATATTATGTCCTTGATCTAGGAACTCTGGAACTTAGCTACAATATTCCTAGGAGTTTTCTTTTGGGGATCTTTTTCAAGAGGTGATCAGTGAATTCTTTCAATTTCTATTTTTCCCTCTAGTTCTAAGATATCAGGGCAATATTCCTTAAGAATTTCTTGAAGGATTATTTCTAGGTTCTTTTTTTGACCATGGTTTTCAGGTAGTCCAAAAATTTTTAAATAATCTCTTCTGGATCTATTTTCCAGGTCAGTGGTTTTTCCAATGAGATATTTCACACTGCTTTCTATTTTTTCACTTGTTTGGGTCTATTTAATAGTATCTTGATTTCTCATAAAGTCATTAGCTTCCATTTGCTCTAACGTAATTCTATTCTCTTCTGTGAGCTTTTGATATTCTTTTTCCATCTGGCAAATTCAGCTTTTTAAGGCATTCTTCTCCTCATTGTTTTTTTGGGCCTCTTTTGTCATTTGAATTAGTCTATTTTTTAAATGTTATTTTCTTCAGTCAGGTTGTTGACTCTCTTTTCATGATTTTCTTGCATCACTCTCATTTCTCTTCCCATTTTTTCCTCTACTTCTCTTACTTGATTTTCAAAATCCTTCTTGAGCTCCTCCATGGCCTATAATCAGTTCATAATTTTCTTGGAACCTCTTGGTGCAGGAGTTCTACTTCATTGTCTTCCCCCCCCCACTCCACGCTTTGATCTTTTTTGTCCCCAAAAAAGGAATCTAAAGTTGGATTCCTGTGCTTGCTTTGCTTCCTTTGCTTGCTCATGTTGCCACTCAATTACTTGACTTTTGAGCTCTTTGCCACAGTAGAACTCTTCTTCCAGAGGGGAGAGCTTTGTCTCAAATCACTGGGGTTTTCACTGCTGCCAGAGCTATTAGGAGAGCACCATCTCTGCAGCCCCCACAAACTCTGTCTCTCTGGTCACACACCTCAGGACCACCACCCAACACCACAATCCAGATCCAGGCAGGTTAAAGCAAGAGTGATTACCCTCTGAATGGTCACTTGGCCCCCCTGCAATCTGAAGGCCAGGAGCTCTGAAGCAGCCACATGGAGGCAGCTGCAGGGCTGCTGCACCTCCACCACTTCTAGCTCCAGGGGCAAGGGCCAACCTGCTCCTCCATCCCCACCAAGTTTTAACAGAGTTTTACACTGACCTCTCACTTTTTCTTTGGCATTTATGGGTTGATATTTCTGGAAACGGCCACAGCTACTGGTGATCCAATCTCCAGAAGTCCACTCTAGCTGCTGCTGGTTGGGGCCTCCCTGGCACTAAAACCACAGGCTCATGCAAGGCTGGGCTTGGCTCCCAGTGCTCTGTGATGGACCATTCCTGTCCACCTGCTGGGCTGCCTTCAGCAGGAGATTTGTTTCTCTCTGTCACTTTGTGGGTTCTGTAGCTCTAAAGTTTGTTTAGAGTTATATTTTATAGGTATTTGAGGTGGTTATGGGGGAAGCCATGGAGTTTTCCTTCTTCTATGCCACCATCTTGGCTTTGCCTTCCCAAGTTTTTTTCTGTACCCCAATATGTTAAACCCCCCTCCTCAAGAGGACTTACAATTGCAAGGGTTTTTTCCTCCTTCTGAAACTAATTAAACTGATACTTGATACATCTACCTCTGGCCTGCTCTGCTTTGGCTCCAGCCATTCCCAGGTTAGAATTGGGTCCAATCTAGATTGCATTCAAAATTCTATTGACAGTCCTTTAGAGTTCTAATGAATCATTGCATTGATCAGAGTTACTAAATCTTCCCTGGTTATTTATCTTTACACTATTGCTGTTACTGTGTCCATTGTTTCCCTGGATCTCCTTACTTCACTTTGCATCAGTTCATGTAAGTCTTCCCAGGTTTTTTCTAAAACTATCCCATTTTTCTTTTCTTACAGCACAATAGTATTCCATCACATTCATAAACTATAACCTGTTTGTCCATTCCTCAGTTGATAGCATCCCCTTAGTTTCCAGTTCTTTGCCACCACAAAAAAAAAAGAGCTGCTATAAATATTTTTGTGTATATGGGCCCTTTATCTCTTTTTAAAAAATCTCTTTGGAGTAGAGACCTAGTAACAGTATTGCTGGGTCAAATGAACAATTTAGTAACCCTTCAGGCACAGTTCCAAATTGTTCTTCAAAGTGTTTGGACCACTTTATAGCTCCACCAACAGTGTATGAAGGAACTATTTCCCTTCCAGCATTTGTCATTCACCTTTTCTGTCATCATAGCCAATCTGAGGGGGTGTGAGGTGCTATCTCAGAGTTGTTTTGATTTATATTTCTCTAATTATTAGTGATTTAGAACATTTTATAGACTATTGATAGTTTTGACTTCTTCCTCTGAAAAACACTTGTTCGTATTCTTTGTTCTAATTCAATAGAAAATTTTTATTTTTTTAACTGACTAAATGATCGTGTTCTTTTCTTTCCTTCTTTTTGTCTCTCCCCCTCTCTCATCACTGTAATTTTCCACTGACTGCCACATCTACCTCCTGGTAACAAATAAGTGTAATCAAGCCAAACAAATCAATATATTGCCTATGTCTGAATATGTATGCCACTATCTGTTCCTCTAGTTTACCACCTCTCAGTTCAGAGACAAGAGCTTTACCTTCAGTGTTCTGAAGTCAGGACTGGTCACAACATTGAACAGAGTTCTAATGTCTTTCAGTGCTGCTTTCCTTTACATTATGGTGGTCACTGTGGAAATTGCTGTCTGGATTCTTCTTACCTTGCTTGTTGGCATCAATCCATAAAATAGAGGTACATTGGAATCAGAGGACCTTGGTTTATATCCTAACTCTGCTTCTTACCTCCTAAGTAACTTTGGAAGGTTGTGTCTATAGTGCTCTCTCTCTCTCTCTCTCTCTCTCTCTCTCTCTCTCTCTCTCTCACACACACACACAAGTAGGATGAGGGTGGGGGAGGCCCAGAAGCCTTTACTTTCTGTCTCTCTGTCTCTCTCTTCTCTCTCTCTCTGTCTCTGTCTCTCTCTCTGTGTCTCTCTCTCCCCTCTCCCTCTGTGTGTGTGTGCATGTGTGTGTGTACATATGTGTATGTGTGTGTTATTAACATAAGAGAAAAATAATCATTTCTCTTAGAAACTTGCCCAGGAGAAAAAGAGGAAGGAAATGACAGAGGTGTGATAGATTACCCAGTGAGAAGCAGCAGAAAAATGGCAATAGAATAGTTCCCCATAAACCACCAACGAGAAATGTGGACAAGCATAGGGCCCCCAATATTGTGGGGATGCTGATATCTTCTGGTGATGTCACTGTTCCTGGGCCTGCTCCTTCTGAGTACTTCCACTTCTGGGTCTGCATCTGTCCGAAGGCCCATACTGGGAAGAGAAGAGATATTCCTGAACAAATCCATATTTTATCTACTTCAAATTCAACAAGGCTGACCTTCCTTGGAACTCTCAATTGTCTGTTGGACATTTCAAACTGGATATCCTAGAGACATCTTAACCTCAAAAAGTATATAACTGAACTTCCTGTTCTTCCCCCAAACCCTCCCCTCTTCCGAATTTCCTTCTTTCTCAAGAGGGCACCCCCATCCTTCTAGTTTCTCAGGTTCATAAATTCAGCATTTCTGAGATTCCTCACTCTTCCTCACTCCACATACGCCATTGCTGACCAAATCTTGCTGTTTCTGTCTTGATAACATCCTTCATACCCAACTCCTTCTCTCCACTCACACAGGTACCATCTTAGTTCAGACCCTTGTCACTTCCCACCTAGATTATTGAAACAGCTTCCTAATTGGTCTCCTGGTCTCAAAAGAAGATTGGAGAATCCCTCCCACCATTCCAGTCCATCCTACATGCTGCCAAAGTGCAGACCTGATCATATGATTCTCCTAATCAACCAATCCCAATTCTTTCCTATTGCCTCTAAAATAAAATATAAACTCTTCTGTTTAGTTTTTAAAACCCCTTCACTATCTGGAAATAACTTTCCTACCTATTTTTATTGGACATTATTCTTCCCCCCACCCCCAGCACTGAAATCCAACTAAACTGGCCTTTTCTTTGATCCTCACTCATGACACCCATCTGATGGTTTGTATTGGCCATCATCCATGCTCAGAATACACTCCCACCTTACTTCTACCTCATAGAGTCCATGTTTTCCTTTATTATGCAGCTCAGGCATAATTTTCTTCATGAAACCTTTCCTGATCCCCTACTTCTTGATCTATCTTGTGTTTAGTTATTTTGGATTATCCAACCCAAATCCCAAAGCCCATTAGTATATGATTCTCTCCTCATTTGTGGAACTCAGTGCCCTGAGCCCACCTGAGGGGATAAAGCAAATAGAACTGGTGATAGTGGGGAAGAGGTGAGCATATCAACAGAACATCTGGGTCATGAAATGCAGAATAAAACAGGACACACTGACCCAGAGACATAACTGTAGTCATGACTTCTGTGTTTTGGTGTTACTGTCCTTCTGCATTCTCAGAATATTCTGGCGCTCATGCTCCTGGGCAGAACTACAAATCTCCTATCACATCGGAAAACACATATTTCTGATGGTCTTAGGAACCAAGACACCACTCCTCTATCCATCTCCAGGTGGATCCACCCACATGCAGATATGCCCACATATGAGTATTAAAGGGTCGCAGCATTAGAAAAGTTGAGAACCACTGCCCTAGACTAACAATATTTAAGGGAGCAGATAGATATAATCCTTCTAAGCCTTTGGAGCTCAAAATGGTCTGATCAGTTATAATTAGACATACTATACTTTGACTCCAACATAGTAGTGTCATTTTGGTTCTCTTGGAGAAGGAAGGACAACAACCAATCAACCAAGATATAATCCTAACCTGGTACCCCCTCTCTCTGAGGAGAGAAGAGTAGCCACTGGACCCAAATTCCTGCTCTCCTTCCTGGCAAGAATTAAACTCTCTCTTGGTGAAAGACAGAGGAATGAGGGGTTAAAGTTGTCTATTCTGTCTTCCTTTAAGCCAGTGGTTCTCAACCTTCCTAATGCTGTGACTCTTTAATACTTATATGTGGGCGTATCTGCATGTGGGCGGATCCACCTGGAGATGGATAAAGGAGCGGTGTCACGGTTCCTAAGACCATCAGAAATATGTGTTTTCCAATGGTCTTAGGCAACCCCTGTGGCCCCTGTGAAAGGGTTGTTTGACCTCCAAAGGAGGTCGTGACCCACAGGTTGAGAACCACTGCTTTAAGCCACATAACAACACCCCCATGCTACATGTGGAGTACAGCCTTCATTGCATACATTTGGGTTTACTTACTTTGTATTCATACTGCTTACATTTTTATAAATTCAATGTCTCTCCCATTAGAATGTAAGTTTCTTGAGGACAGGCTTTGTTTCCTTCTTCCTATTTGTTGAATGGTTGATTGATCACTTCACTCAATTTTTATCTTTAATTATACTGTTGGGCTACAGGATGTACCCATATAATTAAGTACAAGGTAACTGGAGGAAGAAGAAAGTACTAACAACTGGTGGAGTGGGTAGAGAAATGTCAAGTAAAGCTTCTCACAAGAAGGTGGCACCTGAGTTAAGCCTTAAAATAGCTAAGGAATCCGAGAGGCAGCAATGAGGAGGGAAAGCATTCGAGGCATGGAGGCAGCCTTGGAAGAGGCATGGGCCCAGGAGATGGAATGTCACGTTCTAAGAATAGCTGATACCCTAGTTTGGCTAAAATGTAAAGGGAGAGTCTAGAAAGATACCTTGGAAATAAGATATCTGGGGTTGTAAAAGCCATGCTGAGTTCACATTTTATGCTAGAGGCCATAAAAGGAAGGCACTGAGTATTTTGGAGCAAGAGAAATCATTTGAATCAACAAACTTTTCCTAAGTACCTAGTATGTGTAAAGAATTATGCTAGGCACTATGGATACAAAGATGAAGAAGAAGATCTTGCCTTCAAGAAGCTTATTTTCTCTTAGGGGAGAGGAATCCAGCTTTACAGCTATGATACTGTAACCCTAGGACAAGAGATAGGGTTGAGGAGAATGCGAAAAGAGGGAAGTTCCAGGAAGAGACAGAAGGGGAAGGCGCTATGTGATACAGTAGAAAGGGTGACCAATTTAGAGTCAGAAGCCTTGGGTGTGAATGTCAGCTCTGTCATTTATGACTTCAGTCAACTTGGGCAAATTACCTCACCTCTGTGGGCTTCAGTTTCCACATATGCACATAAGGTTAAGTCTAGAAACCTCTAAGGCTTTGGACTGGCCCCCAAGAATACCTTGAACCCAGGGTTGCCTTACTTTGATGACCCATTAGGTGAGTTGGGAGGTGCCGCCAAGTGCTAGCCATGCCTGATAATCTTTGAACCTTAAACCTCACTGACCCTCACTGATTCCTAGAAACACAGAGGCGTAGTCAAGATCAGTCTTTGGTTCCAGGGCTGCTTTCTAGCCTGACATCCAACTACAGACAATCAAGTTCCTGGACCTTGTTTTTACCCTCAACGGTATCACTTCCTTATTTTCTTCCAATAAGTGTATTTTTCTTGGCCTGATTGACCTATTGTACCCAAGCTTTAGTCACTGGTTCCGTTTCTTCTGCCTTACTTTCCAGGTGTCCCCATTTCATTGTCTCCCTCCATCCCTAGCCTCACATACTCCAGACCTCCAGTACCATTAATTGCTCCTCATTTACAAAGAAAAACAGAATAAATATATAAACTCAGAAATATTTCACCAGGGTAAGGTCTTGAGAGGTACACAGAAAAGAAAGTCAGCCAGACAAAGAGGAAGGAGGAGAGTATTGTAATTTTTTTATCCTGCATGGTGTCCAGTATTGTGCAGAGCACACAGTTCATTGAATACATAATTGCTAAATTAAATTAATTAGAGTTTAGGATAGGGAGAGGGGTAGAATCTAGAGCCTGACATTCAATCCTTTGCTGCTTTATTTTTTTCAGTTGTTTCACTTGTATCCAACTCTAAATGACCCCATTTGGGGTTTTCTTGGCAAAGATACTGGAGTGGTTTGCCTTTTCCTTCTCCAGTTCATTTGACACATGAGGAAACTGAGGCAAACAGGGTTAAGTGACTTGACCAGGGTCACACAGCTAGTAAGTATCTGAGGCCAGATTTGAATTCAGGAAGATGAGTCTTCCTGATTCCAAACCCACCAATCTATCCACTGCTTCATCTTGAGGCCCCTCAATCCTTTACTCTCTACCAAGGTTTCTCAGATTCCTGGTCTGAGTCCCAGTAGCTGGGAGCTGGCCAAGCAAGCCCAGACTGAAGCGGGTTCCCAGATCTCACCTTCAAACCAACCAAGCTCTAGGATCTCATCCTGAGATCTCACAGGATCATGGATTTGAAGCCAAAAGGGATCTCAGAGTCCAACACCCCAATTTTACAGACTAATAAACTGATTTGCCCAAGTTTACACAGTGAGTAAGGAGCAGAGATGACATTTGAACCCATATCATCTGACTTCAAAGATAGCATAACTTCCACCGTTTCCTCAACCAGAGAAGTTTCAAGGCAGGTTAGGAGCTGTCTTCTCCTGTGCTCTCCTCCTCTTAGAGGGGGGCATCCAGGGGCATGCTGGAGCCCCTCCTACCTGCTGATGGTTAAATTTTCAGTGTAATCATTTATGCCTTGGAAATCAGAAAATCCTGAAAATTGAGAGTTCATTTATTGTTTTATTTATTTCTAGATTTAAGAAAGTAAATGATGGGGGGCAGCTAGGTGGCACAGTAATAGAGTACCCTTCCTGGAGTTAGGAGGACCTGAGTTCAAATCCGACCTCAGACACTTGACACAACTACCTGTGTGACCTTGAACAAGTCACTTAACCTTAACTGACTTGCCTTACCCTATTAAAAAAAAAGAAAGAAAGTAAATGATAGAGATAATGTTAGTAAAGCACATGAAACTTAAAAAAACTTAACTATTAAAAAAATTTTCAGAGAGCCTTTCAGAAAGCTTGTCAAACATTTTTACTAGCATGCCACCTTCCTAGGAGCATATTTGCATTTTAACCAGAGGGTGCTTTGTGCAGCTCCAAGAACATTGGATTTGGAATCCATAGGTCTGCTACTTAGAACCCATGTAACCTTGGGTAAATTGCTTTCCCTCTCCTGGCCTCAGTTTCCTTATGGGAATCTAACAGGCATTTCTAAAGCTTTTTGGAAGTGACTCAAGTAAAGGATTATAGTAAAACTCATAAAGACATGCATGCTTACATTTCTAAGGAATCTTCAAGTTCCCATTTTTCCTTTGCTGTTCAGATTCATAACAGATGTCTAATCACTCTCCAGTCAGTCAACAAGCATTTATAAATTAGATGCTTACTATATGTCAGGCACTGCGCTAAATGTTTGGGATGCAAAGGACGGCAAAAACACCATCCCTTCCCTTAAGGAGTCTGCAGTCTAATGGGGAGCCAACATGTAAATAACATAGTATACTAAAATATACAGTATAAATAAGAAATAATAAAAAATATTTATTAAGCATCTACTATATGCTAAGGCACTATGCTAAGCTCTGGGGATCGAAAAAGAGGCAAAAGATAGTCTCTGCCCTTAAGGAATTCACAATCTAAAGAGGAAGGCAACATGCAAATACCATAGTACATACATTGTAACTAGGAGGTCATCTCAGAAGGTAGGTCTTGGGTGGATGGCGACGGAGGGACTACTAGGAAAGCCTTCTTGCTGAAAGTGGAATTTCAGGTGAGTCTTAAAGGAATCCAGGAGTCAAGGGTGAGTAAGGGAATCAGAGAAAGGCACAGAGAAAGGAGACCAAGTACCATGTGGGAGGAACAGTAGATAAGTCAACGCTTCTGCCGTTGGAGAATTAGAGAAGGAGAGTCAAGTGCAAAAAAGACTGGAAAAGTAATATGGGACCAGTTTGTGAAGGGCTTAAAAACCCAAATAGAGGGTTTTATCTTTTATCCTAGAGATAATAGGCTGGAGTTGAACGAAGAGCAAAGGGTTAGAGAGGAGGGGGTGACACATTCAGTCCTTCATTCTACTGGTTGGATACTTGAGTTCCTATGTCTCTGTGGTCTCGTGATTGTGGTTTCAGTTTCCACATTTGCTTCATGGGGATGAGAGGGAGATAGGCATAGAGAAGGCTAGGAGAACAATCAGTGCTGATGCTTAAATGAAACAGCAGAAAAGGACTGGAAATTTCAGCAGACTCTTCTCCCCTCTGGTGGTCATGTCTAGAATAGCTTCTTTCTGCCTGCTCGAAATTTAGAAGAGCCTGCTCAATCACAGTATTATTGAATTTTGGCACCGGAAGGGACCTCAGAGGCTATCTCATCTAACTCAAACCAGACAAAAATCTCCACAATACAATAATAAAAATAGTTAGCATTTATATCGCTCTTTAGGGGCAGTTAGATGGCACAGAAGATAGAATTCCAGGCTGGAAGTCAAAAAATACTCATCTTCCTAAGTTCAAATTCGTTCTTAGACACTTACTAGCTGTGTGACCCTGGGCAAGTCACTTAACCTTGTTTGCCTCAGTTTCCTCATGTGTCAAATAAATTGGAGAAGAAAATGGCAAACCACTCCAACATCTTTGCCAAGAAAACCCCAAATGGGTGCCCGAAGAGTTAGGCGTGCCTAAAATAACAAACAACAATACAGTGCTTGAAGGTTTGCAAAGCACTTTACAAATATTATCTCATTTGATTGTCACAACAACCCTGAAATTGCTATTATTATCTCAATTTTGCAGATGAGGAAACTGAGGTTAGGTAACTTGCTTAGGGTCACACAGTTAGTAAGCGTCTAAGGTCAGATTGAAACTTGGGTCTTCCTGACTCCAGGTCCAGTACTCCATCCACTGCACCACCAGCTGCCTCCACCAAACTCAACAAGGAGTCATTCACCCTTTGCTGGAAGACCTCCAGGGAGAGAGACCTCACTACTTTTTAAGGTGGCCTATTTAACTTCTGGACCAATCTCATTATCATGACTGCCCTCTCTCAATTTCTATCCATTGGCCCTCTGTGGCCTAAATTAATAAGTCTGACCACTTTGGAACATCCTATTGCTATGTTGGCACCATTCTTCCACTGGTGAGTTCCTTCTAGGACCTCTACTTGGGGGATGAGCCCACACCAGCCATGCTTTCTTCCTTACTCTTCTGCACTTTACCACCATGATTCAGTTGCCTTCTCACCCTGGAACAACTCTCTACCACACTGGGTCCCTTCTTCTACTGCTGATTTCCATCCTGGGCCTCCATTTTAGGGACAGACCGAGGCTGACCAAGCTTCATTTTCCTCCTTATTCTCTAGACTTTGCCACCATGCCCTTGCAGAATTTGTCCCTTTCTGGATATTCCCCCCATCCTTTTCCAACTCCTTTTTATGCACTGTCTTCCTCCATTAGAATGTAAGCTCCTTGAGGGTGAGGACTATCTTTCTGGCACATATTAAGGGCTTAATAAATGCTTATAGCTGTCTGCCTGCCTTTCTCACACAAGAGCTCTTCAAATAATTAAAGGTGTTGATCACGTCCCCCTAAATCTTCTTTTCCACAAGTTAAATGTCCTAAATCCTTCCTTCAGTCTTCATATATCATGGACTCGATGTCTTTCACCATCCTGGTTTCCTTCATTTGAATGTTTTTCCACTTATCAGCCTTCTTCTGAAACATTGATGCCCAGAATTGAACTCAAGAAATGCCACAATAACCTGGAAGATCCTTAGCTCATGCCCCATCCCATACCTACCCTGCCTCATTGCTGACTACATGTCATTCTTGCCTCTCCTTCAGGTGCTACCTGAGTGGCTTCATGCTTTTCAGCCCTGAGTGGGTGGAGGAGGATCAAGGAGAAGGCAAAATCCCTTCTCTCTGACTCTGTTTACTTTCAGTGCTTGGCATACAAGAAGTGCTTATTAAATGCTTATCAACTTGATCTTTTCTCATAAGGTCTGAAATCCTTGGAGAGGTGGCACTTCTCCAGTATTAAGTATCATTTACATTTCTTAGCCCCCTCTACTATCCGGCAGGTCAGGTTATTGCTACAGACATCATCTACCTGGATTTCAGGAAAGCACTGATCTCTCAGCTTGGTGCAGCAGCACAGACAGTATTGGGCCTGGAGTCAAGAAGACCTGAGTTCAAATCTAGCCTCAGACATTTACTAACTGGGTGACCCTGAGTAAGTTACTTAAACCTGTTTGCCTCAGTTTCTTCATCTGCAAGATGAGGATAATAATAACACCTACCTCTTAGGATTGTTATAAGTTTAAAGATAATAGAGATATACATAGTGGTATATAAAGTGCTTAAAGCACTGTCTGCTCTAAGCATTTATTGTGGCTGTTCGGCTGTTTTTTCGTCACTTCTGACTCTTCCTGACCCCATTTGAGGTTTTCTTGGCAGGGGTTTACTATTTCCTTCTCCAGCTCATTTTACAGATGAGGAAACTGAGGCAAACAGAGTTAAGTGACTTACTCAGGGTCACCCAGCTAGGAAGTATCTGAGGACAGATTTGAACTCATGATGATGAGTCTTCCTGATTCCAAGCCCAGTGTTTTATGCCGTATATGGGCAATATGGAGCTATATGAACTTTATGATTGTAAAATGGATTCATGCCTGGTTTTAGAAGGATAAGGACTAGACCCATGATTTCACAGTTATAGAGAACTCCCAGGTCAGAAAATTCCCTCTACCAATGTAGGAGTGGGCACTTTCTCTGAAGTTTTAGATAGGCTCAGTGCTCTATCTGCTATCCCACCCAACTGCCTCACTAACAAATGACAGAACTAGAATTCAAGCCCAGATCCTTGAGTCTGCATCTAGCTCTCTGTCTACTGTGTCATGCTGCTTCACACAGGACAAGTGGGCAGACTTAGCAGACTAAGTCAGTACTATTACTATCCCCAGATGAGGAAACTGAGGCAAACAGTGGTTGAGCAACTTGGCCAGGGTCTTACAGCTATTAAGCATCTGAGGTAAAATTTGAACTCAAGTCTTCCTGATTACAAGCCCAACATTCCATCCGCTGTACTATCTAGCTGCCCCTTTTATCTAAAAACAACAAATCTATTATCTTTTTGCTCTTCCCAGAAAGCCCCCAGAGGGTGCTGGGGAAGCCTTCTAAGGGTGGTCCATTGATTTTTTATTGCTCTTGATCACAAGAGCAGTCCACCCCCACCTTTGTTTCCAGTGCTAGTCTCTTACAGGAAGTCCTTTACATCACTGCTGTTGTGAAAGCAGATTAATGACCAGTTCTCTTTCAGACAACTGTAACAGAAGGACAGTCCCTCCTCATTCTGTCCCAGTCTGGCCACAGCTGGAGGTTGTGTTCACTTCTGGTTGCCATCTTTTAGACAGATCTTAACAATGATGTGTAACGAGAGAAGAGGGACCCAGAAGGTGCCAGGTCTCCACTGAAGGGGCCAGGGAAGTTGAACCTGGTGCAGATGGGGGGGAGGGGGAGAGGCTGTAACTGCTGTATTTACATATTTGATGAGGTCTGTGATAAAACAATGAAATTTACTCTGCTTGATCCCAGAGGGTAGGACTATGGCTCAATATGAATAGAATCTTTCTTGTATTTAGATCTCTAACAATCAGATGACCTCTGGGATTCATTCCAGCTCCAAGAGACTGGTGACTTTGTACAGCCCTCCCTCACTTAAATCCAATTCACCTGCATTTGTGAAGCCACCTTTCTGAAGTCACAGGCCTCTTGGAGAACTAAGGACAAGCATCAACAAGAGTCAATGGGAGTTTTGCAGCCAGCTCTGGAGGTGGGGTGGTGGAGGCATCTCAGAGCTCCGAAGCCCTGGTCCTTGCAGCCAACCCTGAGAGAATCCTGTGGCAAGCACAAAACCCTGCTCAATACCCACAGCATGGCATGTGTATGTGACCCCCTCACCCTACCTTCTTTTCTTATAGGACCATAGATTGAACCGAAAGGGGCTTTAGAGGCCATGCAGTCCAACTCAGAGAGTTTTACTATTTTGCTCTGGGTCACACAGGTGGTACGTGTCTGAGACAGAATTCAAACTCATGTCTTTCCATGCCAGCCCCTTTGTCTAACTGGTGACTTTCTCCTGGGCCTCCATTTTGCGGAAGGGTCCAGGATGACCATCCTTCATTTACCTCCTGTTTCTTCAAGCTTCAGCTCTGGTCTCACTCTGGTATTTCCTCCAGTCCTTAGGGACCTTGTCACCTTGTCACATCCCTCTGACACTGACTCCCTTCAGTGTATCATCTTCCCACATTAGAATGTAAGCTTGTTGAGGGCAGGGACTGTCTTTGTTTTGGCTTTATCACAGAGCTTAGGATAGTGCTAATACACAATAAATAGTTAATAGATGCTGGTTGTCTTCCCAACTTCTGGTGCTCTGTTCTCTACATGACTTGGCTCTGGCCCTTCCCTGCATAGATCCACCCAGAATCCCTCCCAAACTTTTGAAAGCCTTCCCCTCAAAGCCAGCACCTTCGTGCTGTCCATCACAACCATTACCTTCTCTACTCTACTTCTTAGTCCCTCCCCACCTTTTCCCTAAAACCTTCACCTTTCTCTTTACCACCACCCCCATTCTCACCCATCCTTTTTCCCTTCCCTTCCCCCAACTCCAAGTAGGAAACAAAGTCAATGAGAGCTTGGTAAGAACACATACTTTATTGTGCCCCATGGTGAGGGTGGTAGGGGGTTCAGAGGGACCACTGTGTTCCCTCTTCCTGGAGTAGGGCAGTTTTAAATTAGAACTCTGACCAGCTACATCATCGGGAGTGGGGTGGGAGAGGAGAAGGGTGTTATGTACTGAATTAGATTGAAACTTTTCCTAGAAAACAAAGTGGCTATAAGTTGTGTACTTGTATCTAACTATCTGTACAATGAAAGCTGGGAGAGGAGACAGTGGCCTCCATCTGTCCTTGTGGACCTTCTTCCCAATTCCAGTTCTATGTTTGCACCCTAGTTGGGGGACAAATCTGACCCCCCCAGAACTCCAGGGTCTGGGAGAAGAACTTGGGCTCTTCTGGGGGATTTGTTCACTTGTTCTCTCCAGGAAACCACTTTAGCTACCTCCAGGTTCTGCAAAGAATTCTGGGCCAAACTCGGTGTCTTAAGCTGAGGAAGGACTTTAGAACAATCATTGAGCTGGTGGGAGAGAGGTAAGGAAATAATGTGGAGGGGGGGAGAGGGTGTTAAATTTGGTAGCCTTCTCACCCTGGGGGTGGGGTGGGCAGGAGTTAGGCATTTCTGAGAGGCAGAACCAAATACCCCTCACTCAGAGCAAGTGGGCAAGCTAACAACCTTGGACAGGGATGAAGGATGGGGAGTAGGGCTGGAATGTAGTGGCCACAGGGACCAGTTAGTAATACTGAAGGCAAACATTGGGGGCCAGGACCACAGTAGCTTCTAATAACAACTCCAGGCCACTAACTAACTACACAACTAACAGCAGACTCACTTTTGAGGGATTGTCCCAGCACTACAGGGAATTTATTGCTAGAAAACAAAAATTGTCTGGGCCAGGAGCCTGTCCACACCTGCTTGGGCTCTCCTGGTTCCTGGGGAGGGGGATGGTGGAGGGAAGGGAAGCCTCACCCTGCCTAATACCCAGCTGCTCCAATCCAAGCTAGCATTGGTTTCTTTCACATTCACATATACCTTAAGGGAGTCTAGCTTGGTGTTTGGCAAAGTGCCTTTGCCAGAGGAGTGGAGGAAAAATCTCCCTGAGCGAGAAGCTGGTGATGGGAGCAGAAGGGGAACCAGGGATTTGCTCAGCTGCTGCCCAGTCTTTCTCCCCAGTGATGCTATGACCCACAGCTCCCATATATGGGCTGGGTAAGCCCTGGCCTTCATATACCAAAGATAGACTATCCTAGAGGATTATGAGAATGGGAATAATGGGGGTCAGGGGAAAGCTTTGTTGGGGCCCTCTGGTTACCTGGGTTTCTTACATATGAATTTTGGCCCCACAGTAAAAGTGTTTTACCAAGTCAGGCAGCAGATGAGGCCAGTCTTTCACCCTTATCACCAAAATTCTTTTGCTTCATCGAGAAGAGCTGAAGTTTGGGTTAAAGACAGGCTGGCTGCCTCTGTACCTCTCAGCTTCCCCCAGTGCTTTGTCCCCAGTAAGTATGGGATGCTGGAATTGGAACAAACTGGAACACTGAAGAACCTTTAGGAACCACAGCGATTCCCTTAACTTGCATCCCACATACTCATGTGCCAATCTGTCAAGCTTAGCTTACTTCACTGTCAGCATCAATAAACACAGAGGCCAGTGGATAGACCTTCCCAGCAGGTGACATTGAGTAGTTTCTTCTCTGGTAAAAGGAACTTGATGGGAGCACCTAAGTTTTTCGTGGAAAGAGAAGGTTCAGGGTTTCGCCACCCCTTTTCTCCATCTCTGAAGAGTAGCCACAATGATGATGGCTTGCTCCACTCAACCCTGTTCCTGCTCATATACAAATGCAGATAACTTCCAAACACAAGGAATCCATGGAGCTCTAGCTCACTCTGGCTACTTACAGAAAGACAGACAGACAGATAGATATCACCCTGGGGTAAAAATCACTGTAGACTAAGGCCTCTGTTGTCCCAAGGCAAAAACTAACAGGTAAAAGGTACCCCCACCGGTGGGGGCCTTTTCTTCCCTAATTTCCAATATATCCATTCAAAGTCTAGTGTGGGACAGCAGCAGGCATGAGTGGGTAAGAGTCCCAGAAAAGCAATAGACACAAGGAATCACAAATCCTAACAAATGCCTGCACGGACATCCTACTCACCTACCAAAGGAGCCCTACGGCTAACACACACTAACAAATGACACAGCTGGAACTAGGCCCCAGCCTACAGCAAATGATCACAACTCAATACTGAACCCCACATAAAACGAAAGAGTGAATCCCCCTCCCCCCACCCAGCCCAGTGCCCTGCCCCTGCAGGTTGTCAGGCTGGGGTTTGACCCAGCCAAACACTAAAAAAAAAAAATTATAAATATCAAATATACAATGAAAATATATCTGTACAGCACTGAGGATGAAAATAGTCCACTAATCACTGCTTTGGGCTTCTCATTAAACAGCATTTACACAGACATGTACAGCTCGTATATACAATAGAAATAGAATATATAGTCTATTATATATATTATATATAATGTATTGTCTCTCTTGGGTTTTTAAATTTTCCCTTTTCCTACCTAATTTCACTGAAGAACAAGCTCGGGGCAAAGGTGTGGGTGGGGGTGGGGAAAAGGGAACAGTAATCAGTCTCTGAGAGGTGAGGGCACCAAAGCCAAAGATCGGAACAGATTCTTTCATATGCTCACCCTACTGAAGAAATAAGGTCCTCTCACATAGGAGGCCCTAAGATGAAGAGGAAAAAGGAAGGAAAAAGCAGCAGCCAGGAAAGGAGAGAGGGTGGGCAGGATGAAAGATGAGAAGATGGAAGGGGATGGCCAAGGCGCAGAAAAGGGAGAGAGGAGGAGGGGACCCTAGGCTCAGTCTGTCCCCTCCCAATCCTGAGTGAAAACTTGGCCACATCCAGGGAAGGTACTTCAAGGTTCTTCTTCCCCTAGGGACCTGGACCAAGCACTGCTGCCTAGTTCGTTCACCTTAGAGGAAGTTTCTAAGGGCAGAGGATCAGTTTCTAAGCCAGGGAAAGTTTGGGGGCAACTCATTCATTCATTTGTTAATTCATTCATCAGATGCTTGGTTCCCAATCCAATTCTGAAGCACATTTGCACAACTCCCAGGATCCCTTTTCCCCACCATCATCACAGGATTGAGAGCAGGAAAGGACCTTAGAGGTCATATAGTCTGCCCTGCTTATTTTACAGATGAGATACATGAGTAGCAAGTGACAGAATCAGGATCTGAACTCAGGTCCTGTGATTCCATGTTTGTGCTCAGAAATCCTGACTCCTCCTGGGAGCAGCTAGCCCTCAACCAGGCAAGTCTGGATGAGAATACTGGGCATGATGCTGTGTAAAGAACCCCAGATGAGTTGCCAGGTGAGCTGAGTTTGAATTCTGTTTTCTGACCCACTGGTCTAAAGTCACTCATTCAGTGACTCATCAGGGCAGGGTCCACACTTCCCGAAAGTAGCAGGGTTCTGTTAAGTACCCTGTGAGATGGGACCTAAGGGGCTTGGGAGTGGTTCTAAAGTAGGAAGGGGGAGGGGAGGAAGAAAAAGGGAGGAGTTCTGTGAGAAGGGGAGAGGAGGCTGGTGACTGTGTGTGGTGGGGGTGGGGGTGGGGTGATCACTGGAGGGAGTTGCCACTGGGATTGTGCAGGGTGGGAGTAGCCATCAGGGCTGAGGGGGCAGTGAATTGAAACTCTTTACCCCAGACCCTAGGACTTCTCCACCTTGTGCCAAATTAACCAACCATGGGCAAGGCAGGTCCTGGGCCAGAGTCCCCTACACTCCTAGGAGCACAGAGAATCCCCTAGATCCCAGGGCCCTCCTGCTCCGGAGGGAGTAGCTGCCAGTGGAGAGAAGGACCGTCCCCTGCCTGGAATGAAGGAGTGGGAAGGGTAGGAGCTTCTGAAAACAAGTTTGGGAGCAGCCCTCTGCCCCCATCTTACTTCATTCCCAATGGTCCTTGCTCCCAGAACTGGAGAGTCAGAGGCCACCACTGCCCTCAGGCTTGACTCGGAGCTAGTAACAATATATCACAAGGGCTAAGCAAAGCATTCCCAAGCTGAGGTACTGACCTGGCCCCAGTCAGGGTTATCCTCACAGACATGAGGAGACGGACAGCAGGACAGATGTGTCCATGTATACAAACATGGTAAAAGCAGCATCCTACAATAGCTCGCCTTCTGTCGTCTCCACCACAGCTGAGGGGAGACCTCAGGAGTCCCTGAGCAAGATCTCAGGGCAGTGGCAGGAACATCACATCTGGGTCTTAGACACAGCATTGAAACCCATTCATCATCAACTCACCACTCCCTCCTTCCCGCCACCAGGATCACGCATGGGGGCGGGGTGCCCTGCATCAACTACTGAAGCTCCAGAGACAATTTTCCCAGTCTCTCTCATAGAACAGATACCTTCAGAAGCCTCCTAGTGGCTGCCAAGTACCAGGCCTAAAGACAAACTTTTAGACCACCCCATTGCTTGTGCCTATCAGGGAGTATCCTCCCAGATCACTGACAGTGTGCTGTCTTAATGGAGTTACTGCCTCCTCAAGCTCTGTCTAGGTAAGGAGCAAGAAAACACCAAAGGAGAGAGACAACCAGAAGAGGCAAAAAAACGGAGAGAAGTGAAAGGGATGCCTCAGGAGTCACCTGGAAGAGCTGCTGGGCTGGGAATCCAGATTCCTGAGTCATCTCTGACACAGCCACCACAGCACCTAAACTATTGTGAAGGTACCTCCTGGGGCATGTAATTTGACTAGAGGTATGAAGGGGGTCAGATGGAGTTAGAGAAACAGGCAGATATGGGGAGAGTAGGGAAGGGAACATGTTCCCAACCCCTCATTCCTTACACCAAACAAGGTTCCAGGAATGATTCTAGAGGTAAGGTGGCTCTGAGAATCCAGTAGCCAGTTGAACTGGGAATGGTACCACCACCAGTCAGGATTATGGGCAGTAGGAGGGTAGACCAGAGAGTTAGGTGAGGGACAGAGGGTGTAAAATAGAGTGACAGTGGTCACAGCTCAGATTCAGGGGTGCTGGCCAGCAGGTATCCACTCCCATAGCGTCCATTGGGGGCACTGCTCATCTCCAGGGGGGATGTGCTTCCTGGGCCAAGGTAGGAGCGATGGGTGGGCATCGGGGAGGGAGTCTCACTGGGCATTTTGCTCAGGATGAAGCGGGTTTCATCATTTTCCTCTAAGTTGGAGATGTCCTTCATCATCCGGCCCTTCTTGTAAGACACAGACAGGGTATTGGAGCCATCTGACAGCAGGTGGAACTGGCGGAGGATGAAGACCACAGGGATGGGCAGAATGGCCAGGACAATGAGAGTGATCAGGATGGCCATGGCCCAGTTGGGGAAATAGAGGTACCGTTCTGCAGCCTGAGAGAGGAAGTAAGGGAAGGGCATACTAAGTAAAACCATCAGCCAGAGGGTCATCCTTGTCTGGTTCTCTCTCTAGGCTATAGGAATAGTCTTTCTCTGACCCTCCTTACCAATTCATGTAGGCACTCCAAGGGAACAAGGCTATCTTTCTTTCCTCATGCAGGCCCTTCCATGCCACAGTACTGAAGAGACAGATCACACTGCCTGGCATAGTTTCAACTCCATCATTTTACAGATAAGGAAACTGAGGCCCATGGAAAATAAGTGACTTGCTTAAAAAAATATGCAGAAGACTTCACTGGACCTAGAGAATGATTCATTCCATTTGATGTAACTGCTAATAGAGAATATATTTGATTGGAATGTAAAATCATTGTTTCTATTTTTAACAGCAGAATATTCAACAAAAATAATGCTCTGAACCAGGTTGTCCTCCGGGACAAGATTATTCTGAGAGGTGATAATCTGAAGCTGCTGCTGAGAGATCTGAAATTATTTTTTTTTTGATGATGGAAATAGTCTCAAAGGAAATAGAAATGTTACTTTAACCCTCTCTTGGAATGTTGTACCAAATGCTGGGATTCTACCTCTATCTGACAGGGTCAGGACATGTCTCTAGTACATTCCCAGATACATATGAAATAACAAAGAATTATTCAATTATTATTCTGAATTTGAGCAACAAATTTTAAGACTTAATGAATTTCATCTCATTTGCCCCATCCCTTTTCCTGCCCCCTCTTCTTTCACCCTGAAAGGAAGAGATACTTGCTTCTGGTTGTAAATTTTACAAAAAATTAAGTTTCTTTCCTTTTTTATAAGAGCCAACATTGAAAACTATAATCTAAAGGAAAGGTAAGTGGGTGACGATTTTTTTCAAGTTGGCCACCTAAGATGAAATATCACCTTTCTTATAAATAAAAATGGAAGAACTCTCAAAGAAACGAAACAACCAGGCAATCATAGTCATCATTTCATCCCAGGTTCTCTGGCTCTAGAATCAGCACTCTTTATGGTTTTTTCCCCCTTTTTGGAGGGGGGAAGGCAAGGCAATTGGGGTTGTGACTTGCCTAAGGTCACACAGTTAGTAAGTGTGTCAAGTGTTTGAGGTCAAATTTGAACTCAGGTCCTCCTAACTCCAGAGCCGGTGTGCTATTCACTGTGCCACCTAGCTGCTCCCAGAACCAGCACTCTTAAATGACATGCAAGAGGAAACAGTAGAATGGACCAGGAATCAAGAAACCTGGGATCTAGCTTTGGTTCCATTGCTAAGCTTTGCTTAGTCACTGTGGTTTACTAGATCTGGCCTCTCCAAGCCTCAGTTTCCCCAGATCCAAAGTGGAGCATTAACTCCCTAATGAGAACAACTAAAAAGGTCTGAAAAATGCTAGCGACTCAAGAAGGAGCCAATGGCTCTGTTGTGACTCTGCCCTTTGGAACAGAGAATCCCATGGGAGAGGGAGGCTTGGGGAAAGGTGACCTGTTCTCTCCTCACCTCCTCCTTGATCCAGGCGCTATAGCCTGGCGGGGTGACACCCAACTGGATGATGCTGGCAGTGGTGAGAATGGCCATGCACAGGGGGGACACATATTTCCACATGTAGAAGTAGAATTGGTAGGGCCGAAAGCCCAGCATTTCTGTCAGTTCCTGCATGAACCTGGCAAGGGAAGAAAACAGAGAGAACAGGAGGTCATGGAGTGAGTGTCCCACCACCAGCCCAGAGCCTGCAGAGGGTACAAGAGGGTATTTTTCATCACATTGCTCAGGAATAAGAAACATTCTCCCCCACCCCCAGCCCTCACATCTGCCTGGCTCACCACTGGCAAGAAACTTTCTCAGTTAGCTCCTCCCTACTCCTAGGAGGTAAGAAGCAGCTCCATCCCTTTCTGCTTTCTCCTCTACCCTCATCAACCATAAACATCACATATTCTCAGGATTAAAGAATGAATGTCAGAGCCAGAAGGGACTTAAGAAATCATCTCATCCAATGTTCCCATGTAACAGATGAGGAAACTGAGGCTCACAGAAGTGAAAAGACTTGGCCAAAAATACCCACAATAAAGGACAGACTCAGGATCTGAACTCAAATGCCCAGAAGTCAGGGTTAGCCCTCTTTGTACTACCTTAATCTGTGCCTGTTGATATGGCCCTCAATAAACATTTACACATTGAAGTTTAATTCAGTTCAATAGCCACCAATTAAGCCCCCACCAGGTGCAGAGCACTATACTCTTTTTTTTCTCTTTTTGGAGGTGGGAAGGCAGGGCAATTTGGGTTTAGTGACTTGCCCAAGGTCACATAGCTAATTTTTGTGTTAAGTGTTTGAGGCTGAACTCAGGTCCTCCTGACTAAAGGGCCAGTGCTCTATTCACTGTGCCATCTAGCCTCCCCTAGAGCACTATACTCTTGAAGACAGAGTTGAGTTTAGCCACAGTTCCTGCCTTAGGGAGCTTATAACTTAACAGTATGAGATATCAGTACAAAACACCCAAATTAAGAACGGGACTTAATAAATGTGTAAGAGAGGTGCAAACCAGGAGCTCTAATTATTTACAACTAGATGAGTCAGGAAAGGACAGGTGGCATTAGAACTAGGATTTATAGGATATGGAGATTAGGGTCTTCTATCTAGAGCTGGAAGTGGTGAGGGGATGGAGGGTGAAGACTTTGATTCTCTGAAAAGTCTTCCAGAGAATTTCTTTGGTCTCCATTCATATTCTTAGCTGAAAGCTCTATCTTTTTCTTTTGTTCTTTTTCTTTTTCTTTTTGGAGGGGGAAAGTCAGGGCAATTGGGTTAAATGACTTGCCCAAGGTCACATGGCTAGTGTTACCTGTCTGAGGCCAGATTTGAACTCAGGTCCTCCTGACTCCAGGGCCAGTGCTCTACTCACTGCACCACCTAGCTACTCTATCTACAATAATAACAATAGCAAGCATTTATACCATGCTTTTAGGTTTGCAAAACACTTTACAAGTATTATGTTATGCTATCTTTACAACAACCTTCTAGAAGATAGGTATTAGCTATTATTATCCCCATTTTATCAATAAGAAAACTGGGTCAGGCAGCCAGTTAAGTGACTTGCCCAGGGTCACACAGCTGGTAAATGCCCGAAGCTGGATTTGAGCTCAGGAAGATGTGTCTTCTTGACTCTAGGCCCATCATTCTATCCACTTTGCCATCTAGCTGCTCACTGAGTGACCTAGCTGCCTCTAATGTCCAATACACAATATATAATAATACAGTAAGTCTTCCATCCTTCATGAATCATCAAGAATTTATTAAGTGTGCTAGGTGCTATATCTAAAGCTTCCACAGAAGGCAGAGAAAGGAGACCAGCCATCTCCTCATTTCCTACCAGCTATACTCTTTGGATTCTATTCCAATGTCATCATTATGGCCCCCAGGAAAAGCTCATCACCAGGAAACTCATCATCCCATAGACTGCTTCATCTTTAGTTCTCAGGCCTCATCAGGACCCTCAGTAGCCTCTGCCCCTCTGATTGGAGGGCTGGATGAAGGGGTAAAGCACTTCTCCCAAACCCTCCAAATAGAAAGGGCTCAGAAGTCCAATGACCTCTTCATTCCCCACCAGCTGCACTCTTTGAATTCTACCCTACCATCATCATGCCCCTGCATCTTGACACTGAGTGCTTTCTCCCCCTCTCCATCTTTTAACTTCCTTTTGTATGTTGGGTTCTTCCATAGACTATGAGCTTCTTGAGGGCAAGGCCTGTCTTTTCTTGTTGTATCCCTAACACTTAACTCAGTGCCTGGCCTATAGTAGGTGATTAATAGATATTTATTGTATTGTATTATGTTGTGATGGAGTTACAAAGACAAAAGCGAAACAGTTCTTGCCCTCAAAAAGCTTACTTTCTAACCAAGGGAATAAAACAATGTATACTTGTAAGTATATCCAAGATATATGCAAAGAAATACAAAGTAATCTTGCGGTAGGAAGGCAGTAGCAGTTTAGGAGGATCTGGAAAGGCCATGTGTAGGAGGCGACATTTGAGCTGAGCTTTGAAGACACATAGAGATTCGACAAGGCAGATGGGAGGGGTGGCTGCTAGGGAAGGGGGACACCTTCTGTACAAAGACTTGTAGACAAAAGACAAAGTGTTATGTTTGAAGAAAACCAAGGTGGCCAGTTTGGTTGGACTATAGGGTGTATAAAGGGCAGTAATGTATAATAAGCTTGGCAAGGTAGGCTGGAGCCATACAGTGAAGGACTTTAAATGCCAAACAGGGTAGTGTAGATTTGTTTGGAGAGCTAATAGAGACCACTGGAATTTTCTAAGCAGGGAAGTAGTCAGACCTATACTTTAGGAATATAATTTGGTAAATTTTATGGAGGATGGATGGGAAAGGGGGAGAGAATAGAGGCAGGGACATGAATTAGGAAACAAGCATAATTTATTTATTTATTTATTTTCCTTTTTGGAGGGGGGAAGGTAGTGCTTAAGTGACTTGGGTTTAAGTGATTTGCCCAAGGTCACATGGCTAGTTTTGTGTGTGTGTGTGTGTGTGTGTGTGTGTGTGTGTGTGAAGTGTCTGAGGCTGGACTTGAACTCAGGTCTTCCTGACTTCGAGGCCAGTACTCTGTTCACTGTGCCACCTAGGAGCCCCAGAAACTAGTATAATAATTAAAGTGAGAGGTGATGGGGGCCTGAACTAGGGTGATTATAGGGTAAATGTTCAACCACTAGCTCTGGGGAGGGGAAACACACATATACAATACATTGTTTAATCTGCATTATTACTATTTTCTCCATCACTTTTTTTTTGGAGGGGGGAAGGCAAGGCAATTGGGGTTAAGTGACTTGCCCAAGGTCACATGGCTAGTACATGTCAAGTGTCTGAGGCTGGATTTGAACTCTGGTCCCCCTGACTCCAGGGCTAGTACTCTATTCACTTTACCACCTAGCTGCCCCTATCACTTTCTTTTTTTTTTTTAATATTTTATTTCCACAAGATTTTGAGTTACATATTTTCTCCCCCTCTTTCCCCCCCCTCACCACCCCAAAACAGCCATCCCAGTGTGTCCCCCCTCCCCCAGTCTATTCTCTCCTATGTCACTTTTCGGTAGGGCA
>CM053586.1:47907448-47966799 GCA_028646515.1 Pseudochirops corinnae
ATGTAAACCTTCTTATATAAATTTAAGTGTATGTATATGTATATATACATTTGTATTCCCCTTGCCCTATCCTCATACTGAAAAAAAGTTTCAACAGTTACAATTGTCACTTTTCCATGTTGTCATGTAAATAGTTCATCTTTGATAGGTACCTTATGATTTCTTTTCCGTGTTTGTCTTCTCATGCTTCTTGTGTTGGAGTGTCAAACTTTCTTTTCAGTTCTGGGTTTTTCAGCAAGAATGTTTGAAAGTCCTCCACCTCACTGAATGACCATATTTTCCCCTGGAATACTATGCTCAATTTTGCTGGGTAGGTGGGTGCAAAACCTCTGCCTTTCACTTTTCCGCTCTGGAGACCCTTCAGCTGGAGCTTATCTCCCCATTTCACAATCCCCACTCACAGCTGGTGCTAATCCTCAGCTGGTGCTAATCCTCCCCTCACCTGAAAGGCTCTTCTGCTGCCCCGGGGCACAGCTGCGGCTTCAGGCCAGGCTGGCTTCGTTTGCAGTGCTGATACAGTTCCTCGTAGCCAAGCTGACTTTAGTGGGAAGTATCCTTGAGTGCGTTTTGGAGTTGTAGGATTGGTTTAGAGTCCTATTTTATGGGTATTTTGGGGTGGCTATGTGAGAGCTGCGATATGTTGCTGCTGCTACGCTGCCATCTTGGCTCCGCCCCCCAGAGAACATCCCCTATCACTTTCTTAAGTCCAGAAACCAGCAAAACAATAAATCAGGACCTCATTTGTAGGAGAGATTTAAATACACTGAAATTTTAACAACCAGCTCTCCAGTCTTTTTTTATGATTCTACATATATATCCCCTTCTCTCCTCTGACACTGTTACCACCCTCATCACTATTACCACCCTGCAGATCTTCATCACCTCATACTTCACCAACTGCTTGGTACATTGATTTTGGTGCTTAAGTCTCTTTACACTCTAGCCCATCTTCCACTTAGCTGCCAAAGTGATTAGCACAAGTCTGATCAACTACCTTCCCTTTCAATAATCTCCAGGGCCTCCCTATACTACTAAGATCAATCTAAAACCCTCTGTTTGAAAATTAAAACCCAATCCCCTCCCACCTCTTCAGTCTTCTTATACCTTCTGTCCCTCCATATACTCTGTGATCTGGGGATATTGGTTTCCTTGCCATTCCTTGAACACTCCATCTTCCAACTCTGACTTTTCATTGACCGTCCGTCATGCCTGGAATTCTCTCCTTCATCATCTTTGCCTCATTACTCCTCCTGTTTCCTCTAAGTCCCAGCTAAAATCCTATAATCTACAGGAAACCTTTTCTAGCCTTCCTCAATCCTCGTACCTCACTTTTGAGGCTTCCCCCAATTTATCCTGTTTATGGCTTGTCTGGACATGGTTGTTTGCAAGTTGTCTCCTCCATTAGATTGAGCTCCTTAGGAACGAGGACCGTTTTTTGCCTTTCTTTGTATCCCTAGTGCTTAGCACAGTGCCTGATGCATAGTAAGTTCTTAATAAATGCTCATCAGCATGTCCTGATTCACTTGGGGTACTCTTGGTGATGTTCCATGGTATGACTTTTAAAAAGTTTTGATTTGAGTAACCCTAGGCAAACCCGAGAGGCATCCATATACAGAGCTGGCCTTAGCATCATGAAGACCTGATTTCAAGTCTTCCATCTGATGTATTCTAGCTCTGTGGCCTTGGGCGAGTCATTTAACCTTTCATTGCCCCCACCCCCACCCTCAGTCTATTCAAAGACTAGTTGCAGAGCAGGTGATCATCTGTGTCAGTGGAGGAAGTTTCCTCCCTGGGAGCTCCCTGAATGGATGAAATCACAGTTTTTGTCAAATCTCCCCCACCAAAAAAAAAAATCTAGATTGAGTTATGAAATCTGGGATTGAATTCCAGAACTATCAGCTATTTGTGTGGGATCTTTGAGGTCCAATAAGTACCTCTGATGGCAAAATGAGGGAGGTGAGTCTAAATGACCCCTAAGATTCCTTCTAGTCCTGACTCGATACTCACTTCCAGCCTAAAACTAACTCTACATCCATGGTCTCTGGAGACATCCCACCAAAAACCATCTGAGAACCCACTTCTTCATTCCCAATGAGACTGGAACCCATCAGTGTCATTTCTCTTCTTCCCACGTATGCTCTACACTCTGCACAATAATGTTAGGTCATTATCACAAGCTTGCATCTACTTATACCTCGCTAAACCTCTTTCCCCCAAGCAGGTGGAGCCAGTGCCTGCCCTTCCCCAGTCATAAGAAGGGGATTCAGTAGTAGACCGTGGAATGGAAAAGGTACGGAATTTGGAAATAGAGGTTCTCAGTAAGATGCTCTGGGTTCTGACACATGATCTGTTCGACCTCGGACAAGTAGCTTAAACTCTCTTAGTCTTTATAAATGTTTATTAAAGCTCCTACTATGTATCAGATCCTATGCTAACCTGCTGGGGTTATCAAATCCTACAAATACAGGCAAATTATAGTCTCCTTTAAAGAGCTCTCATTCTAATGGGGGAGATGACATGGAAACAGTGGGCAAACTTGTGAACATCCATAATTTGAGAGGCTTGGAGGAGATAGCTTCTCTAGCTTGACCAAGTCTGTACAGTCTCAGATGCCCTCAGCTATAGAAGTGTGAAAAGTACAGCTTCCCCAGAGCCTCCCAGATTAAATTAGACAAATATTTACTTAGTACCTGAATGAGTCTTAGCAGGCTACACATTCACCATGAGCCAACAATACCCCTACGTTAACAGAAGTATAGGGGAGGCAGCATTTTGTAAGGGAGAGAGCCCTGAATCAGTCAGGTTTAGATCCTGGCTCTGACGCGACCTCTGAGGAAGTCACTTTAATGTCAGGCACTGTGCTAAATCACTTGGGATACAAAGACAGGCAAAAGACTGCCTGCTCCCAAAGAGCTTACTCTAGTAGGGGAGACAACATGCAAACACTATGTGCAAAGAAGAAAGAGAGCGTCTCAGAGGGAAGGCACTAAGATTGAGGACTGGGAGAACTCAGCTTCTTGTAGAAGGGGGGATTTTAGCTAAGATTTGAAAGATGCTGGGAGGTGACAATGGGGAGGGAGAGCCTTCCATGTATTGGGGACAGTCAGTGAAAAAGCTCAGTCAGGAGTGTTTTGGGAGAGGAATAGCAAGGAAGCAGTGTCACTGTAGTGTAGAATATGTTAAAGGGGAATAAGGAAGGCATAAGAAGACTGGAAAGTTAGAAGGGACCAGACTGTGACGGACCTTAAAATCTAGAGGGTTTTATATCTGATCTTGGAGGTAATAGGGAGCCATGGGAATTTATTGAATGGATAGGGAGGGTGATGTGGTCCAACCTGTGCTTTAGAAAGATCAATTTGGCAGCTGATTGATGGATGTACTATAGTGGGGAGGGACTTAAGGCCAGCAGAGCAGCCATTGCAATAGTCCAGGGGTGAGGTGATGAGGGTTGCATCAAGGTAATGACAGTATCAGAGGAGAGAAAGGAGCTTATTCCAAAGATGATTTAACAGGACTTGACAAGAGAGTATGCCTGGAAAAAGAATGGAACCGCACAGGCAAGGCAGGTCCTTAGGAGTTTTGGAAACCTTAAAATATGAAAGATTAGATAGGGCCCAGAACAAGGGAAGAGATAATTCCAAAACACCCTAAACTAGTGAGACCACATTTACTTTGCATTGAATTGTTCTCACACTTATAGAATGACCTAAGATTCACAACGTGCTTTCCATATTTAGAACAACCCTAAAACTGCAGACCCTAGCACATGTGCAATAGGTGCTTAATCAATATCTGACTACCTCAAGTAGTATTTTTCCATTTTACAGATGAATATACTGAGGCCCATCTTTAAAAGTTTAGTTTGAAGCGCTGTATTTTAGGAAGGTACTCTAAAATATGGAAGGTCATTGGGTCCAGAGGAGAGTATGAGTATACCGGGAGTACTAGAATGTGTTGTATGAGGATTGGAAGAGAAAAGATATGGGGGTGGGAGGATGTGATAGCTGCCTTCAAGTGAGGCTAATAACAACAGCTAAGATCTAAACAGATTTAAAGATTTGCAAAGGGCACACATGCATTTGACTCTGAAGACCTTGTGAGGTAGATGCTATTATCATCTCCATTTTAGAGATGAGGAAACTGGATGAGAGAAATGAAATAACATCACACTATCCCACAACTAGTAAATGTCAGAGGCAGGATTCAAACTCAGATCTCTCTTGACTCCAAGCCCAGTGTTCTTTTCTCTGTGGGGTTGTTGTATGAAGGCAGGATTACGTATTCTCTGTTAGCTTGGCTCCAATAGATGGAAATAAAATCTAGATTCTGCGTAAGAAAGGACTTCCTAACAGGGGATTTGAGGAGAATGGACAAGGTTTTCTATATCTGCCAATCTCATGGATTTCCATGGCCTCAACTATCATCTCCATGTAATAACAAGAACTTTTCTATGGAGCTTTAAAGATGACAAATTGCGTCTCTCACAACAACCCTGCAAGGTAGGTTGTTTAAATATTCTCTCATTGTTGGATGAAGCAACTGAAATTCAGAGTTCACATGACTTGTTACAAAGTCCATTAAGTGCTGGGGTCAATATACAAACCTGGTTCTTCTGCCTCTAAGTGCAATATTGTTCTTCCCCTTACTATATGCTGCGTTGCAGAAATCTATAAATCTCCAGCCCTGACTTCTCTTCCAAGCTCCAGACTCAAATATCCAATTGCTTATAAGACATTTTTACATCGATGTCTCAAGTATATCAACTCCATTGTGTCCAAAACCAAGCTTATCATTTTTCTCTATTCTCTAACTTCACTATTTCATCAGTGACATTATTGTTACCCAATATCCCATGTCCAAAATATTAATATTATCTCTTATTCTTCCTCCTTTCTTCACCTTTCATGTCTGATCAGTTACAACCTCCACAATAGCTCTTCTGTTCATTCCTTGCTCAGTAGTTCCATAGCCATCACTTGAGTAATTTCTTGATTAGCATCTGATTGGACTATGATAGGGATTCCATTGAGCTGGTTCTGTGAGTATCTTAGACAGAGACTACAGAGAACTAAAAAAAGGTGGCTATAGCGTTTGTGAAATAGCACATCACTTATTTTGATCCCAAGCTGCTTCTTGAAATAATAACTCATCTTTTAAAATATGAATATTCTTCGAGTACTAGCACGGTGAAGTGAATAGAGAGCTGACTTTGGAGTAAGGAAGGCTTGGATTCAAGTCTTTCCTCTTGGCTGTATGACCCTAAGTGCCTCAGGCTATTCTGTAAGACTAGAAGTTGAAGGGAAGGTTCAAATCTTCGTCAGTAGAGGGCGCTTCCTTATTTAAGAATTCCCTATATCAATGAAATCCACTCTGTCCTTAGAATCCACGTTCTATCTTTCTCCTATTGTTTTAATAATCCCGGAGAGCTGTAAAGCATGGAACACTGCAATATCTGAAGGATCAAAATCAGGGGTGACCCAAAGAGCAATAGAGAGATATATGGAGGCCGTAAATGGGCTGCAACGTTACCGGTGAAGACTTGTGTACAAGGAGGGGCATAAACGCCATCATCCAAGAGCAAGGAAGCAAGATATAATGGGAAGAGACTTAAAGTCAGACAACCTGGGATCAAATCCTGGCTCTGCCACTTAGTACTAATGTGCCCTTAATTACTTTGTCTCCTCAGGCCTCAGTTTCCTCATCTGTAAAATGAGTTGGACTATATAGATTCTAAAACCCCTTCCAGCTCTAAATTTATGATCTTATGAGATTTATAATCAGAAAAGGAGGTGAGCTCGTTCGTCATGTTAGGGAGGACTCAGGGTAACAGCTAGGCAGGCCAAGTGCTCCACTGCAATATAGCAATGCCTACCCTCTCAGTTTTTTGGTTGTTTTTCAGTCATGTCTGACTTTGTGACGTCATTTGGGGGTTTTCTTGGCAGAGATACTAGAGTGGTTTAACATTTCCTTCTCCGGCTCACATTACAGATGAGAAAACTGAGACAAAGGGTTAAATGACTTGCCCAGGGTCACACAGCTACTGTCTGAAGTCAGATTTGAACTCAGCAAAGGGAGTCTTCCTGACTCCAGACCTAGCACTCTATCCACTGTGCCATCTGACTGCCCATGCCTACCCTAGCAATGCCAAGATATCAAGAGGGAGGCCTCTAATATGTTGGACAGTCCTACAATGGAAGATTTATGAAAGAATATGAATGAGGCATGAGGAAGTAAATGGCAGGGAGCAGACACCACTGGAAGGTGGTCCCACATTGACTATTCAGGGGTCATTCAGTCGTGGAGGAAGGATTCCACTCTATTCTGCTTTTGGCCCTTCATGGTTGAGGGGGATTGGTAGAAGACTTTAGGAAGGATGTGGAGAGGGTGGTGTAACCACATGGCATGCACTTCTGAGCAGAAAAGGATAGTGGGTAATTTCATCAGGACAATGGTTTGGAAGGAGGCTGTGGGAAGGAAACAATGTGCTGGCTCTTCCTTTTGGCCCAGTGAGGAGGGCGGGCCACCAACGGAGAGGCTTTCAAGGCATGCAACATCCCTGAGAGAAAGTCAGGTTTTCATTAGTTTGAAGAAGGAGAGTGTGTGGGTGGAAAGGAATACAAGAGGGAAGGACTGATTTTCAATAGCCTAAGGCCCTAAATTCTAAAGTATTCAGTGGAAAAGAGAGGGAGAAAGAGACTGAGAGAGTATTAGGGTTAAATTAGATAGGGACTAGAGTAGGGGAGACACCACAAAGAGCAAGGAGAAGGTGTTCTTCCCTAGAGCAGCAAATCAGAATAACAACAATTAGGGAACTAGGAGGTTGATTGTAAGACTGGAGGAACAGGTTAGCCACTGAGAAGAAAAAGTTCTGATGAGTGATAATATCTGACTTTTATAAAGGGCTTTACAATTTGTAAAATGCTTTACATAAATTCATTGATTCTTACAATAACTCTTTGAAGTAGATGCTTATAGTAACCCCATTTTACAGATGAAGAAACAGACTGAGAGAGGTTAAATGACTCACCCAGGGCCATACAGTTAATTAGTATGTAAGGCAGGATTCAAGTCTGGGACTTTTAAATCAGAGCCATCTTCCTGTCCCGGATGCAGGGTCAGAGGCACAGCCTTTTCTTGGCGCTACCCCAATTTCCTCTGTACTCGAGTTATGATGGGCTCCTAGTATTGCTTATAGATCATGGAGTTAGATGTAGAGGGGGCCTTGAAGGCCATCTAGTCTAAGCCCCTTATTTTATAGATGAGGAAATGGAAGCAGAGTTGATGAAGTGACTTGCCCAGGAGGTAAGGGTCCAGGGTAGTCAACATCAGAGGCAGAATTTGAACTGAAACTAGAACCAGTGCTCTTTCTACGGTGCCAAGCCTTACTCTCGGGTTGTTTTATCTAGGCCTCCTCTGTTTGGCTAGACTCCCTACCCTGAAGGAGAGTGGAAGAATCCACTCTAGCTTATATCCTTTTCTAAGTACTTGGCCTCAGTAAACCATAGGTGCTTTAAAAAAAAAAATCAACTGAATTCCATAACCTGACTTCTATTGCTAAAAATTAAGCAGGGAGCTGAGTGGAGGAAGGGTTCAATGACCAGCCCACCAACAATCAGTTCTGAGAATGAAAGACCCTACTTACTTCCCCATTAATTCCCAGGGCAGGGACCAGGAGCCCCTAAGGAGAAATCTCCTCTCTCCCACACTTCCCACCCTTGGAAGGCATTCCCTGCCTATTCCCAACATCCCTCACTGCCCAAGTAAGAGTCTTACTTCTTGGTCCCGTAAATCCAGGATATAGCGATGTTTTCTAGGATGACAATGACAGTGAGAGGCAGAGTGGCTGAGTAGTCATCAAACATGGTGACAAAGTAGTTCCCAGAGCGCTGGACAAACAGGAGTCCCACAAAAAATGCAAAGATGCAGCACCCAACTGCAAAGAGAACAGAGATTTCAGAGCCCCTAAGATTGTGGAGTCTCCCTTAGAGGAGGCAGCCCAGCCACCTCTCCCCAACACCTCCCACTCCCTGGTAAGATTCAGCACCACCATGGTCCAAGGTGGTGCATCAACAAGCACCCCATGCCATCTGGTAGCACTCATCTGTTGTCTCACTACCTGTGGTCTTGTAGAGAAACAGCCAGGGCTAGAGCCTGGGAATAGGAGTCAGAACTCTTCAGTGCTAAGGCTTTATACCCTCTATATCCCTTCCAAGGAATTCAATGAGACTGAGGTCTAGGAAAGGAGAAGGAAGCCCCACGGGTAATGCCAGGTCTGTGGCCACCCTTGCTCTGCCAGGTATCAAACAAGAGTATGGATACCAACATTAGCCTGTTAAAGTCCTGAATACAAACTTGGGAGAGGATTGAAGGGTTGGTGGAGGATATTCCCAGAGTAACATGGAAGTTCTTGATGGAAATGGGAAGAGAACCCAGGAGATCTGACTCCCAGCTCAGGTACTCACTTATCAGCTCTGTCTAGGGAGGAAGCCAGCTACTCATGGTAGAATGGAGACACAGTTGAAGCTCTGCCCAGCCCTATCCTATTCACACCTACACTCTACAGAGTGGATCAGAAAGGGACAGAAACATGGTCATTGCCCATAGAAACAAGTCTTTGAAAAGTGGCAATGGCACCAATGACCTCCCCCACCTTACCTATCAGAGCCCTGACCTCACCAACCACTTCTTTCCTACTGGCCAAGAAAGATTCTCAAAGGACACTATTACTAAGCTCACCCCAGCTTTGCCAACCAGAAGACTGAAGTTCTGGTGGGGAAATGAAGATACAGACCAGCTAGCAACCAGTCACCAGGCTGACAACATAAATGCCACCTTCAACTCTTCATTCTCACACCTCCCATATCCACTCTGTTGCCCAATCCTGTCTTCCAAATATCTCTCATATGTGCTCCCTCCTCTCCTATGATGCTGCCACCACCCTGGTACAAACCCTCATCATCACCCAATGCCTGGATTATTGAAAGAGCCCAATGACTGTTTTCCTGGTCTCTTCTACTCCAATTCATCCTCCACCAAAACTATCCGTGATTTTCCTAACTGGTTCTAGTAGTCACTCATCTACTCAAAAAACTTCAGTGGCTCCCTATTACCTCCACATTGAATTATAAACCCCTCTATTTGGTGTTCAAATCCCTTCATAACTTTCTTCCTCTCTAGTCTTCTTACACCTTATATCCTCCCCTCTGGGATTCAGTAACCCTGGTCTCCTTGCTATTCCTTCCAAAGGACACTCCATCTCATTCCATTTTCACCCTCCCATGCCTGGAATGTTCTCCCTTCTCCCTTCCCACTCCTGCTCTCCTTGGCTTCTTTTAAGACCCTGCTAAAATCCCACCTCCTTAATCCTTAACCTCCCCCCCACCCCCACCCCACATTAGACTCTGAGCTCCTTGAAACCAGAGACTTTCTTTGTATTCCCAGTACTTGGCACAGGGCCTGGCAGAGCAAGAGTTTAATAAATGCATACTGATGGACTGACTGACTGACTGACTGACTAGCAGTTTCCCTGAGGGCACCAGCTCAAACAAGCTAGGGGGTTTCTGGGCACTTAGGGACTGAGTGATCTGTCTACAAATGAACTCAGCAAAGCAGCAGCTACTCTTGAAGTCAAGAGATTGGACACCGTTGGCAGTGAAGTTGCTCATCCCTTGTCCTCCTGCAAGGAGACAGAGGATGGTGGAGAGAGGGGTGTCCTGGGCAGGAGGAACATAGAGCTGAAAAAAGAGGGGGGGAAGGATTTACCTGTGAACATTTCCTTTGGCACCTTGAAGGTATCAATGATGGGTGTGGTGATCCCAGCCATGGTTCCGATCATGCTGCCCAGGCCCAGGTTGATCAGCATAAGGAAGAACATGACAGACCAGAAGGGAGAGGCTGGAAAGTGGGTCATGGCCTCAGTGAAGGCAATGAAAGCCAGGCCTGTCCCCTGCACAGACTGTCCAAGGGGACAGAGAGGAGAAAGAAGGCACAAGATTCAGCATGTATGTAACAGGATAAAGTGAGCAGACAAGACTACCCCTAATGGCCACTAGCTGCCAAGCCCTCAGTCATATAGCATGTGCACACACATGGAATCCCAGAATCATAGACTCAGACTGAGAAAAGGGCTCTGAGTTCAGCAGGTCAACCTCCCACCCAGGTCACGAATCCCTTCTAAATCTATGAAAGAGTGCTCTGTGTGCTCTGCAAGTACTTTCAGGGACTAAACCATTTCAGGGGGTAGCCCAATCCATGGCTGGACAGCTCTGTTACAAAGTTCTTTTCATCGTGCTGAAATCTTCCCTGGACCCATTGGGTCCCACTTCTGAAACACAGAACAAAATCTACTCTCTCTGCCATGTGACAGGCTTTCAGAAATTGAAGATCGCCATTCCCTCCTCCACCCCCTCACCCCTTCCAGCTCCCCTTTTTGTACAGTTTTCCCTGTTAGAATGAAAGTTCCAGGAGGGTAGATGCTGCCTTGTTTGCTTATGTATGTGTTCCCCATGCTTAGCACATTGCCTGGCACATTATTAAGTGCTTAATAAATGCATTCATACTCTATGTGTGTGTCTCTCTTGTCTCTTTCTGTCTCTCTCTGCCTGTCTCTGTCTGCCTGTCTGTTTCTCTCTGTCTTTCCCCTCCCCACTATATACCTGTTTCAAATATGATTTCCATCAACATTCTGGTCATCCTTCTTGGAATGGGTTCCACCTTATCAATACAATTCAATTGGATCATATAAGCATTTCTTAAATATCCTCTACCCTCGGAGAGCTTACTTTCTACCGATCCTCTAAAGCTATAATTCCTCAAATGGAACCCAATACTCCAGGTGTGGTCTCTATCACAGATTCCAAGGGAACTGTAATATCCCAGGACACTTCGCTGATTCACACTGAACTTGTGTCAGCTAAAACCTCCAGATCCTTTTCCAGTGGAGCCATATCAAGCCAGGGCTCCATCATCCTGGACTTCGGTCACTGAAATTTTTTTACCTAATTGCAGATCTGGTCTTTCCCCTTTCCAAATCATGTGGCACAATGCAATCTGACTATTCTCCCTACAATGTTTCCTTCAATCACTGTTTCAATGGCTGGCTATTGGTGCTCCAAAAAGTAAAATCCAAACAGCCTTGAATGCAATGCCTTCTCCAATCTGGCCCCAACTCATCCTGAGTAACTCATTTCCCAATACTCTCCAAAAGGAACCCTTTCTTCACTCCAGACAAACTGATCCACCCGCTGAATGCTTCATTCCCATTCTAGCCTCTGCTCCCATTCTTCCCTCTTAGAATGCTTTACCCTTCTCTCCTCTGCCTATTCCAATCCTATACATCCTTAGGGGCCATTTCAAATTCTTCCTCCTCCGTGGAGCTTCCCCTGAGCCCTCTAGTCCACAGTTATCTTTGCCTCCCCGGACTTCTAGCTTCTATTGTCTATATTCACGTATAGACATTTAGGTGGTGAGGTAGATAGAGTGCTAGTCCTGGAGTCAGGAAGACCTGAGTTCAAATCCTGCCTCAGACACAAGCTCCGTGACCCTGGCACGTAGACTCTGTCTGTCTCAGTTTCAACAACTGTAAATGTGAACTATAATAGCACCTACCTTCCAGGACTGTTGAAAGGATCAAATGAGATGATATTTGTAAAGCACTTGACACAATGTGTGGAATATGGTAAGTGCTCAATAAAGGCTTAATCCCTTGCCCTTCATGTAGCACAGGATGACTTTCAGATGCTCTTGCACCCTCCCTTGACATATCTATTTAATTTTTCATGTGTGGTCACTTTTTCTCCCCAACAGGATAGTAAGGGCAAGCACCTAGCCCTTCCATTCTCCAGAGTACTTAGCACTTTCATTTTTGGAAATTTGGACCCATGATTTCATTCATACTAGGCACTCATCCTTGGAAATGGCTCCCATCAAGGCTGAGAGGCAGATTAGCAGCCCATCTCCAGCCTGAGAGCCTAAACAACTGTCTGGGGCATGTGAGAGGTTGAGGGACTTGTAAATAGTCATAAGGCCAGTACAGGTCAGAGATAGCCTTTGAACACGGGTCTTCCTAACTCCAAGGCCAATCCCCTCTCAGGTATGCTATACTGCTCCTCATCCTGCACAGAGTAGGTGCTTTGTATTTGCTGAATGAATTCATGATGATATATCTGTCTTGCTTCATCTATTAGTCACAGAGTTCCCTAATGACAAGGATCCTGTCTAAGTTTTTCCCTGTACCCCAAATGTCTATTATCCCTGACCCTGGACCCTTTCATCATTGCTGCTGGTGCCTGAGAAGGTACAGCCCTGTCTCCAAACCTTGTTGAGTTCATCTTCCAGAAGACAGGGGTCCAGGCCCAGCTCTTGGAATCGGTCTTCCTTGACAGTCATGATGACTTTGTACATCTCACTGTAGTCATGGGCAGTCAGGTGGGAGAAGTTGACATGGGGTGGGATGAGGTCATGACTCAGGACATTGGTGTTCAGGTACCCAAGGATCTTCTCAGCATTTCTGACAGTGAAGAGGGTGGGGGAGGAATGAGGAAGTTACGCAGGGGCCAGATCCCCATTAGGGCAGCTTCCTTACACCCTAACCCATATGTTTTACCCAGGCCTCACCCCAAAAGGGACCAAGTACAGGAAGGTCTCTGACCTTCTCTCTAGTAATCTGAGGCTGGAGAAAACATGGTTGTTCCATTCCCCTTTCCACAGCCCAAGGGTAGGGGTGACTATCCTATGCCTCCTGCCCCAAGGGAGGAAGGGAAGATGGGACAGGGAGGAAGCTATGAGGAGAAGGGGGGTGTCACCTACTCGACCACACACTTCTCATTCATGATGTTGGCCTTGAAGCCCAGCACAGCAAAGACGACCAGGGTGGCCAGCACCGAGGTGAAGAAATTGATGAAGGACACAAGGGCGGCATCAAAGTGGCAGTTGTTATCCTGTTTGTTGTAGCTGGAGAAGGCAATGACACCCCCAAAACCCAACCCCAAGGCAAAGAAGACCTGGGTGGCTGCCTCCCGCCACACCTGGGGGTCTAGCATCTTGTCTAACTGTTGGGTGGTGGAGAATAGGGAGTGGGAGAAAGGAAGGAGGGAGGGAGAAGGAAAGAGAAGAGGGGTAGACAATGGTTAATTGTTTTGTTTCTGCTCCTCCTCCCTCCCTCACCTCCAACCCCACAAATACAACCTCCGTCTCCCAGCTTCATCAAGGGGCTGTGATATAATGACAGGCAACCCAGCCTCTCCAGGCTTCACCCTTCTTCCACCCCAATCCAAAGCACCACCTCCCCTTGCTGGCCTAACCTGTCCCTTGACTCGTCACGGAGACCTGGGAAACCCCCAAGGGTCACCTGTTATTCCCTTGTGGGGGGCATGGGGGCAGTAGATTGAAGAACAGAACCTGGGAAATCAGTTACCCTTCCCCACTTCCTCCATCATGCCCTTCCCAGTAAGGGGTGGTTCCTGACCAACAGGCTCCTTCCCCACAACATAGTTAGCCCAATTCCTCACATCCATTCAGTCTTATAGCCTTTCACCCTTATCTCATTTAATCCCCACAACCTGCTAACTACATTGTTACCTTATTAATAAAAATACCTGCCCATCATGTTCATTGTCTCATTGGTGCTACTACCCATAACAATGTGCAAAAAGAGAGAGAAGTCAAGGCTAGCAAGCTGCCATCTGAATAAGAAGGCTGTCTCAGGGGAAAGAGCTTGAACAAGCTCATTACTAAGGTAACTAGGTGACATGTATCATTGGATGCACCTGTGGCAAGAGAAACTAATCACTACTACAGTATTGGGACTGAAGTCTGAGAGACCTGAGTTCAAATCCAATTTCAGACACTTCTTAGCTGCAACTTTTGGCAAACTTTGTTTGCCTCAGTTTCCCCACCTGTAAAATGGGGGATAAAAATAGTACTTACCTCACAGTTGTGAGGACTAGATGAGACAATAATTGTAAAGCTCAGTGTAGCACCTGGCACACATAGTAGGTATTATAAAACGTTAGTTGTTATTATTATTATTATTATTATTATTCCTAGTTACTGGACATCATTAAGTTGAGAAGAGATGAGTAGACATCAGAAGAGATTCCAGTGCCGATTCTGACTAGACTGGGTGACCTTGGAGGTCCCTCTCAATTCCAAGATTTTATGATTCTCTAAATCTGTGACTTTCGATTCTTAGCCTTCTAAAAGCTGTGAGCTATGGGACAACAGTAATGGTCCAGGGGCAGCTAGGTGGTACAGTGAATAGAGCACCAGCCCTGGAGTCAGGAGGACCTGAATTCAAATCTGACCTCAGACACTTGACACTTACTAGCCGTGTGCTTAATCCCAACTGCTCTGACTTCTCTCCAAAATAAGCAAGTAAATAAAGTAACAGTCCAGTTAGAAGATTGTTCTGCAAATTCCTGATGGGATTTTCTTTTGAGAGCTCCCTGGCTGTAAGGTTTCTCTTGCCACAGGTGTGCCCAATGATACATGTTACCAGGTGTGTGACTGCCAGGAGAGCATCCTCGGATTTACCTTGGGAGTAAACATGTGTAGGATCCCATCCACAGCTCCCCGTAGCAGCAGCCCCCGGACCAGGAAGCAGGCCAGCACCACGTAGGGGAAAAGGGAGCTGAAATACATCACCTGGAGAGAAGACAAGGAGATGCCCTTGTGTGCCTGCTGGCAGCTGCCCTTCATCCCTTAAGGCTCAAAATCTTCTGATCCTGTAATCCTCCCACCTGCTCCCCAGGCTGATAAGAGAGAACAGGACAACTTCATAAAGATAGAAAGCCCCCTCTGAGGTCTAAAATAATGGGCACCTCCTTGGGGCATCAAAGCTCCTTGGCATAGTGCCAGGTACGTTGGCTATGCCCAGTATATATCAGCTATGCCCATCCTCCACCACCAGCTTTGCCTGGAGTGCCTATAAAGTTCCCAAGGGGTGAGGTGATAGAGGTTTCATGAGGGCATGGGTAGTGCCAAGAAACTGGCTTTCTCTCCTTAGGGCTGGTGAAATCCAGGCAGATTACAAAGCAATCACTCAGTTAAATGCTTCACCTGGGGTCCCCTAGGGCTTCCTGAGAGTTATGACTGCACCCACCACACTGTCTCCTCTCTCCTACCTCCTGCTTTCCTTTGTTTAATGTGGAACATACTAAGTATCTGATAGGAGGCAACTGAGTGGTGTAGTGATAGAGTTCTGGACTTGTCCAGGAAGACCTGTGTTCAAATCCTCCCTCAGACACCGGATTATGACCCTAGAAACAACTGTCCACAGGCTCAGTTTCCTCATCTGTAAAATGGGCATAAAGAACTACCACACACACAGCCCTACAGTTGTTGTGAGGCTTGAATACGATTATAATTGAAATGCTTTTTAAGCCTTAAAGTGCTGTATAAATGTCAGCAACTATATTTAGCAAGTTAGAGGGTTTAACTCTGTTTAAAGAGGGCCTGAGCTGCAAGGAAAATGGACTGCTAAGTACATTCAAATGTACTTCTGTTTTACAGAAAGCTAGAGCCCTCTAAGGTTTCATCAGCATATATTTACAAGTCCCACCTCAGTTAAAGCTTGGTTAGGCTAGATCTGCTGATTCTGTAACTAGCCAAGTGAGGCAGGGGAGACCTTTTTGAATTTTTTGTTTGGGAGTTTTAAGGCAAAGAATCTAACCTTGGACCACAAGGTTTGCTTAGGAAGATGCATAAGCTCAATAAAGTCTCTAACACCCCTTCTCTACTTTCATTCCATTTAATGATCATTTTAGGATAGGGCTGTCATATGGAAGAGAGAGAGTAAAGATTTGTCCTTCTCGACCCCATAGGGCAGGGTTAGGAATAGTGGTTGGAAATTTCAGAGGGCAGATATAAGGAAAGACTTGCCAATCAAAGCAGAATGAGCCGTCTCAGAAGGGAGAGGAGTTTCCCTCTCGCCTGAGGTCTTTACACGAAAGCTGCTCTACCTTTTGCGGTGAACTCTGTAGAGGACATTCCCGTGGAGGTACAGGACAGACTAGGAGGTCTTTGGGGACTCTTTCCAGCTCTGGGATTGTGTGTGGGTAATTCTAAGCCCCTAGTTCTCAGGTACCTAGAGGGCAGTACTGGGAGTTTTCTCAGCAAGCTTGCCTAGCAGCCAGCCCCTGGTTTAGGCTCCTCAGAAAACCACTTTTGCAATGAGAGTAACCCCAAGGGGGATCCCTCTCTCCTTACCCACCCATCCCCCATCAAACCCAACTGACCTTCGACCATTGGTTCAATATGGAGCCATCACCAACTATTTACAAAGCCAAGGAACAAAAATTTGTTCATCCAAGTTTTGGGGACTCCTCACCCCATCAGGCAACCTTTTTGGCCATGGAAATTTTCATTGTGTACCCATTGAAAAAAGAATAATAGCTCATGATTCTATGTCACTTGAATGTGTATGTCTTTGATTCACAACAACCCTGTGAGGCAGATAGTGTAATATCATCTCCACTTCACAGACAGGTAAACTGAGGTCCCCAAAAAGGTTTATATAAAAGCACATGGTGAACCAGTACAGACTCAGGATGAGAACCCAGACCTTACTGATTCCTGGTCGATGCCCTTACTACTTAATACCTGACACTTACTACCCCTTATCCTTTCCCACCTCTACAGCCCTCTGCTACTTACCTTTCCTGAAGATTGAATGCCTTTGACCACAGCCATGCCCACAATGCTCCAAGCCACAAAGAGGCTGAGGGTCATCTTCCAGTTGAGCCCCCCACTCTCTGAGATGGAGTTGGAGATGTCCAGAGCCTCTCGGTACCAGAAGTAGGTGGTAGCTGAGCTCTTATCACACTCTTCCTCCACCACTGAAACCAATGATCAAAGTCATGGCACCGCAGGGCTGAGTAGTGCCCAGCAAGGAAGCTGCATTGGCCCACCCACCCAATATCACCCCCCCAGGGTGCGACAAAGTGTTTCCTCCCAACCCACTGGGGAGCAGAGAGGTAAAAGGACCTGATCTCAGGACCTGAGCAAACCAAGTGGGCATAGTTACATGATATGCTGGGCACTCCTGGGTTCCCAGTAGATCCTAGAGAGCACTAGAACATTCTGGCTGGGCTAAATTCTTGTCTCACATCACCTTCCTGACATTAAAATCATGATGCGGGTCTCCTCTGGAGTGGAGCCCAAGTTAGAAGGCTCAGCCTGCCATCTCAGCTCTTCCACTAATCTGGTTGTATGTATCCTTCTGGGAGGCAGGAGGATGAAATTTTAAAAACACCCCTTTGGGAGTCTGAGAGCAGCGAGGTGGCACTATAGTGCACACAGAGTCCAGCCTGGAGTCAGGAAGACCTCATCTTCACAAGCTTGAATTTGACCTCAGACACGCACTGGCTGTGTGACCCTGGACAAGTCACTTAACCCTATTCGACTCACATTCCTCATTTGTCAAATGAGCTGAAGAAGGAATGGCAAACCATCCTAGTATCTTTGCCGAGAAAACCCTAAATGGAATCACGAAGAGTCAGATATGACTAAAAGGACTGAACAACAACAGATTTGGAGTCAATGGATCTGGGTTCAAATTACATTTCTGTTACTACAAGTATGCCCTTGGGCAAATCAATTAAGCTGTCTGAGCCTCAGTTTCTTCAGCAATAAAATAAAGGTTTGAACACAATGACTCCAAAGGTCCCTTCCAGCTCTGAATCTATGATGCTCTAACGACCTTGGACAACACAGAAGGGGGGAAGGACAGCTAGGTGGAGTAGTGATAGCCGGACCTGAGTTCAAATTTGGCCTCAGACACTAACCAAATGACCTTGGGCAAGTCACTTAACTTCTGTTTGCCTCATTTTCTTCATTTGTAAACTGGGGGTAATAATAGCCTCATACCTTACAGGGTTATTGTGAGCAACAAATGAGATAATGATTGTAAAGTGCTTATAAGGCACAGTGTCTGACACATAGTAGGCCCTATATACATACATACATATATACATATGTATGTATGTTAGCAATTAGCTATTAAATCACTTTTCCCTTCTGGTTTTTTTTCTCTGTTGCAAAATGGGGAGGCAGTGTGGTGCCTGGGTTCAAGAGCTAGCCTCAAAGCCAGGCAGACCTCTGACATTTAACTTCTCAGAGCTCTGGGCAAACTGCCTAAGTGTACAGAAGTGCCCACCTACATTGGGGACGGGAGTTTCTTTACCTGGAAATACCACAGAAATCAAAGGTCCCGATCCTAGTCCTATCCCTAAAATAGAAATAATAACCTGATCATAGGAGGGCGTGAGAACTAACAGAGATGTTAAGGTGACATATAAGCCAGAGGCAATGGATTGTTATAGTAGTAATTTCTATTAGTTAACATTGCCTTTTCCCCTTTGTCTTCCTATTGCATGTATTGTTGATTTCCTCTCCATTTTATAGACAGGATAACTGAGTCTCAGAGAAGTTGGCCAACTTGCTGAAGGTGCCATTTTGATCTAATGGTATATGGGTGGGATGAAATTCACCATTTCAGATCTCCAACCTGTTCCCTTAGTGTATAAGGAGCTCTTGTTTTTTGGAAATTTCTTTAGTCAAGAAGGGCCCCTTTTCCCAGACAATAAGCTACAAAGATCTGTTCTAGACTAAATCTGTGTTGGGGTCGATAGATAGGTGATACCAGACCAGGGTTGGCATACCAATGGTACTGTGGCTTTATCTCCATGCCTGTCAGCCTGGGCTCCCAGGCACTCACCTGCGGTAGTCCCATTCCTAATGACAGGGCACTCACTCCAGGGCAATGGATACTGGAAGGATTTGAAGAAATAAAATATACTCCAGGCAATGATCACATTGTAATACAACCCAACAAAGATGCAGACCTGGAAAAAGACAGATAGACAGAAAACTCTATGAAGACAGGAACTGCCTCTCTCTGGCATTGCCCAGCTCAAGTTGGGATTACCATGACTAGTGACGTTTCCCCAAACTGGTACCAGACCTGACCTTTTCAATATCACCTACAACATCCCTGGTGGATCTTTCACTGACAGCAATGTTATCCCTACTACACAGATGAGTTAAACTGAAGCTCCAAAAGTACCTGCCTAAGGGCTCAAGCCTTATACAAAAACCAAGGAATCTGGAGTCATAATATTTGTCCGCAATAATTTTTTTTATCTAATCTCCATTAGACTTACCTCAGCAAGGCAATCTTTTACTCCTCCCTAATTGATTCCCTTTCTCACTCCCCATAAGAGTTGATCCAAACCTTCTCTTTTCTCATCTTTTACACCTCCTCCTGTCAGCTCACCTCCTATTTTATTGAGAAAATCAAGCCTATTCTCCATGAGTTCCTTTTTTTCTCCTTCTCTAACACCTCAAAAACCCTTTGACATCAACCTCCATTTTCCCCTCCTTTATTCCAGTCTTTGTCAAAGCCAATCTCCCATCTGTACTCTTGATTCCATCCCCTACGCTTTTCTCCAACAGATTGATCCCACAATTGTCTTTTCTCTCTAATCATCAATCAAAATTTACTACTTTCTTTCCTCCTATCTAAAAATATGCCCACATTTCCCTTACTCCCATCCTTAAAAAACCCTCACAAGAAACTACTATATCTTCAAGAGGGTAGCTATGGCTCAGTGGACAGAATGCTGCTTCTGAAATCAGGAAGATGAGTTCAAATTTGATCTCAAGCATTTACTTACTGTGCTAATCTGGGCAAGTTACTTCACCTGTTTGCCTCAGCTTCCTCATTTGTAAAATGGGAATCATAATAGCACCTACATCCTAGGATTATTGTATCAAATAAGATAGTATTTGTAAAGCTCTTAGCTCAGAATCTGGCATAGAGTAGGCACTTAATACATGCTTGTTCCCTTTCCTTACCCTCAAACTATCATCCTATATTACCCTTCCCTTTCTCAGTCATAGTCCTGGAAAAAGCCTTTTACACTCAATACCTCTACTTCCTCCCCTCTCTTGCTTCTTGACCCTATGAAATCTGGCTTCTAGCCTCACCACTCAACTGAAATTACTCTCTCCAAAGTTGCCAATGATCTCATAACAGCTAAGTCTGATGGCCTTCTCTCAGCCTTCATCTTTTTCCACCTCTCTACAGCATCTGACACTGCCTACCATCCTCTCCTTCCAGATGCTCTCTTCTCTCTAGGTTTTCCTGAAATTATCAACTCCTGGTTCTCTCCCTATCTGTCTGACCACTCCTTCTAAATCTACTTTGCTGGATCTTTATCCAGGTAACAACCACTAACCATGGTTATATCCCAAAGCTCTGTCCTGGGTCCTTCTTCTACATTATCTGGATTGGTGACCTTATCTACTCTCATGGGGTTAACTAGCATCTCTATGCAGATCTACATATCTAGCCCTAATTTCTCTCCACTCTAGTCTTGAATCACTAACTGACTCTTGGTTATATTGAATTGAAAGTCCCAGAGACACTTATAACTTAACATGTTCAACAAAACTCATGGCTTATGCTCCCAAACCCTTTTCTCTTCCTGAGTTTCCTACTACTATTAAGGGCACCACTACCCTCTCTGTTTTGTTATTGTTCAGTGGTATCTGACCCTTCATGACCCCATCTGGAGTTTTCTTAGCAGAGATACTGAATGGTTTGCCCTTTCCTTCTCCAGCTCATTTTACAAATGAGGAAACTGAGGCAAATTAAGTGACTTGCTCAGGGTCATACAGCTAGTAAATGTCTAAGGCAGTATTTAAATTCAGTCTTTCTGGCTCCAGGCTGGGTGCTCTATCCACTGCACCTTAGCTACCCAAGCTTATAACCTCTGTATTATCCTTGACTCCTTACTCCTGCACTCATTCCATGTATCTAACCTACTGTCATATCGTATAGCTTTTACCTAATACCTCTCAATACCTCTCATATATATACATACATACATATATATATATATATATATATATATATCCCCTTATCCTCACTCACACAGTCAGTGCCTTTGTACAAACCTTCATCATCTCTCATCTGAATTATTGCAATAGTCTTCTGGGTCCCCACTCCAATCCACCCTCCCTTCAGCTGCCAAAGTCATTTTTCCAAAGCTCAAGTCTGACCATGTCTTACCAAGGCCCAATAAACTCCAGCGGTTCCCTACTACTTCCTTGATCAAATCTGAAATTCTCTGTTAGGCACTAAAATCCTCTATAATCTATTTAACCCCCTCCTATCCTTACAGCCTTCTTGCACTTTCCTCCCCTTTGCATACTCTATAACCCAGCCAAGCTGGTCTCTTTGCTGTTCCTCCCACATCACATGACTCTGTCTCTCAACTTGGTACACTTGTGATGGCTGCCTCCATGCCCAGAATCCTCTCTCTCCTTCTGACTTCCTTTCAAACTCAGCCCATATCCCACCTTCTGTGGAAGTCCTTTAAGTCCATTAAGGCTGGGGTCAGATTGTTTTTGCTTTCTCTTTGTATCCCTAGTCCTTAGCACAGTGCCTAGCACATAATAAGTAATTAATAAATGCTTGTTGGTTGATTAATTGATAGCCACCATCATTCTTGTGAATTTGTCTACATCACACAGTCCGCTTGATGAGAACTCCCTGTCTCTGTTTCAAGGAACTCTTCTGAGCCACCCACTAAGCTGAGATCCACATAAAGGATGCCTTCAGTTCTCAGCTCATGTGCAGCTGACTGATGAACCTTGGGGCCTGAATGACTAATCAAGCCTCTAGATTTTTGCCCACTACTCCAACTAAAGCAACAGATTTCTTTTTTACACAAGGGAGGTAATGAAATGATGAGCCAGATGGGATGTGTTCCCCTAGATTCCTAGAAAATAAAAGTCAGTTTTTCAGGATGGGGCAGAAAGATCTAGCTGAGTGTTTGCTGGGAACATCAATCAACTAGACTCAATCCTTTATTCAGCTATCAGTCCTTCTGGCATGGGAAACTTGAGGAAACCTCTGTGACCTCATTTCTGTACTCCAAGAACTGCTCTTTTTCCTTCTGGGCTCAGGAAATGGTCTTGATCACTTTCTCTTCCTTTCCCACTCATCCTCATCATTCTCTTCCCTCTTTCTCCTTCCCTCACCCTCCTCTCCACAACTCACAATGCAACTGGAGAAGCCAATGCCACCCAGCCGAGGACACACATAGTGCCACACTCCAATGCTTCCCCGGCGTATCCTTTGACCCACAGCCAGTTCTAAGAAGAAGAGAGGGATCCCAATGATGATCAGCAGCACCAGGTAGGGCACAAGGTAAGCACCTGCATGGAGAGAGGAGAGGCAATGGGGAGTTCAGGTTAGTGAGGAAAAGGTGAGCTGAGCTAGAGAGCAAGCTTTGCAGAAAAGATGAAGGACTGGTAACCCCACTCTTGGAGATTCATTTGGCTCCCTGATTTTCCTAGAATTCATCAAGTCTTTCTTCTGCTCTCTATTACTATCCTGTGCCCTAGGATTCCTTCCATATTACCTTAACCAGACAGATAAAACAGGAGAATTGTGGAATTCAGAAGGCAACAGCTACAGGCAAAAACCTGTCCAGGAGCATCATTAGACTCATTCACAGTCCGAGGCTTTGTGGAGGCTGCTTATAAATGAAAAGGTAGGCTAGACTTCTGGGCTGGTGTAACCCCAGACTGGCCCTTACACCTTGATGGTAGAACTGGATGTCAGATAGTCTGGGCATCAAGAGCCAGGTGAGACCTCATCGTGGCAAAGCAGCAAAGGTCTGAGGAGTCTATTTCCTTCAGTAGGTTTCTCTGTGTCTGTATTTAGGTTCGACTGAGTTGTGCGTATCCCTGGGTGCACTGGGCTGACCACTCTTTGTGGTCTCAGGTAAAGAGTGTATCAAATGGCTGGACAGTGAGGACTTTATCTCACAAGATCTTCTCTACACCTTGGGGGCATGCCCATGTTACGGGACTGTGGAAACTTCGCAGTCGGTGGACCCAGGACCATGACATCTGATATGCATACACTTTTTCTCCACTGTACCTGCTTCTTCCTCCAAGGAAATTCCTAACCTGGAAGGTTGGAGTACTAAATTTGTATGCAACCCAACATCTCAACAAGGCAAACTAGTCTCAGAGAAAAATGATTTTTTTTCACATGCCAACCCAAACATGGTGCATAGTCAGCATTGAATGAGAGGTAGACTGGCATGGTCATAATAATAAAAATAATAGCTGGCATTTATTGAAGATTTTCAAGGTGTCTTACAGGTACCATCTTACTTAATCCTCACAACAAGCCTGGAAGGTAGATGCACTATTCTCCCCATTTTGCAAATGAGGGAAAACTGATGCACGAAGACAGATTAAGTGACTTGAGACAGATTAAGTGACTTGCCAAGGTCACACATCTAGTGAATATCTGAGGTTGGATTTGAACTCAGGTCTCCCTTGACTTTAAGACGAGTGTTCTATCTAGTGGGTCACCCAGCTGCCTAATAGTGGCCAGAGCCCTAGACTCAGAAGTTAGAAAATTTAGGTTTTAGTCCCCACTTCTGCCATTCATCATGCACAAGACCTTGGAGTAGACACTTAATGCTTTTTCTTTTATTTTCTTTTCTTTTGAGAAAGGAAAGCAGGGCAATTGCGGTTAAGTGACTTGCCCAAGGTCACACAGTTAGCAAGTGTTAAGTGTCTAAGGTCACATTTGAACTCAGGTCCTCCTGACTCCGGGGTCGGTGCCCCTGTGAACTTTGCAAATCTGAAAGCACTATAGAACTGTCAACTCTCAGATAGAATGCTTTGAAAACTGCAAAGTATTATGTGAGCCTAGGTTTATATTCTCCCAGGCTAGCTAACCCACACAGCAGAGCATCCCCAGCAGATCTGCACCATCACCGACACAGATAAATGCACCAGCACTCTACTAGATACTCCGAACACTACCTTTCCAACGTGGGCATTAAGTGCTGACACAGCACATTGGGCAGCTCCAGGAAAGCAGAGGCTGGAAACTTTCCCGAGAGTGAAGACCCTGAATAGAAACACTATTAATCTACAACTAATTGGGGAATGTGCAGAGAAATTAGCAGCGCAGGAAGCATAACCAGGATGACCGCAAAGGCTCAACCGGATCTTGCCAAAGATTCCGGCTGATGAATTAATCGTGCCGCCCAGGGCATCATTTCAGACACATTCCCAATTCTAAGTGACAGGGCGTTTAGCAGGAGAATTAAAACCATGTTTGGACACGGGAGAGTACCCTCAGTAGAGAGATGTGCCAACATCGGCCTCTGCTGCAGTAAATACACCCTCACCCTACGACCGGTCAAAAGCATTAGCTGTCATTTTTGCTTGTCAAATAGTCACCCAACACAAGCTGCCAGGATCCCCGCACCATGCCAAGCCTTCAGACGCCATGCTGTCTTTTGCCTTTCTGCCCCATGCATTAGACAGGGACAAATCCACCACCGCCTACTTATAAGGCAGCCTATAATATCCCACTCTTTGGGCACCTTCCTGGGTGCTGGGGGAGAAATACCAATGAAAGATAAGAAACGGTCTCTGCTCTTGAGAGGCTTAAGGAACAGGTACCAAGGAACAGACCTGAAGCCGTACATTAACACAGTGTGAAACGAGCACGTTTGTAGAATGAATGAATGCCTATATACATACTGAGGGGACATGAAGCGAAGAAGGTGCTATTTCCTCTAGTAGGGTATGAGTTCCTTGAGAAAGATGACTGTTGTGATTTTCTATTTGTAACCCCAGTGCTTTCCACATGGTGACTATTTTTTTCATTCATTCATTCATTCACTCACAGTCTAATAGATTTTATTAGGGAAGGTTTCCTAAAGGAAGTCAATTCACAGAGCTTTCACCATTATGTGCCTCTTTCATTAAATACTAACCCCCTCCCCCAAACCTTGATAATGATTGAAAGGTTGGTGATGTAGCAGACAGACTGTTATCCTTGGAATTAGGAAGACCTCAGTTTGAATCCCACTTTATTAGCTGTGTGACCTGGGCTAGTCACTTAACCTTGTTTGCTCTGTAAAATGAACCAAAGAAGAAAATGGCAATCTGCTCTAGTATCTTTGCCTAACAAACTCAAACGAAGTCACAAAGACTCCACATGGCTGAACAATGGCCCTCTCTTTACAAGCTATTCTGCCACCTGGGCGAGACACTTAAAGTTTCTAAGTCTCAGTTTCCTCAAGTGAAAAAAAAAAGTTTTAATAATAGCTCCCACTTCACAGGTTTGTTGTGAGGATCAAATGACATTATATATGTACAACATTTTGCCCATCTTAAAGCATACTATATAAAATGTCAACAATTGGAATTATTCCCTCAACTCTTCACCAATAAGAAATGCCAGCAGAAGATGGTATGATCCTGAAATGAAAGAGAAAGACTGGCAACTTAAACTTCTGGGTTCTGTCCACAAGCTATCTCCAAGGCTGGGTCTGTGAGGGAGGTGCAAGGGGCGTGGGGCACTGAGACTTTTAATTAAGAAGGGGGTTGGAGCCTCTCTACTCCCCAGTGAAAGGTTGCATTCAATACTTCCTTTAACAAAAGGATTTGTGAGAGTGAGAGTCAGTGAGAGTGTGTGTTTGTGTGTGTGTGTGTGTGTGTGTGTGTGTGTGTTGTAAGGGGAGTGGTGACTTAACAGAGATCAGGAAAGTGTTTGGGAATATTCTGGTTAATCACAAGACCCTATAATTTCAACGTTGGCTGAAAATCTTTTGAAAGTGCATTTGTTCAAGGCAAGAGAGGAGTATAAGGTGGATTTTCATGAGCTGAAATAAACTAAATTAGAAAAAAGAAAATCTCTACTCTTTTTTTTTAAAGAAATTGGATTTGTACACTTTCCTTCTATAACAAATATAATTTGTGTTTTGTTGTTGTTGTTTATCAGACCTGTGCCAAGCTCGGGGTAATGAACTTGCTTTATTTCCTCCTTAACTTTTGATCCTAGAGAGTTATCGGAGGCAATGAGAGATTAGGTGACTTGCCTAGAGTCACACAATCAAAACTGTCAGAGGCTGAAACTGAACCCAGACACTCTTGACTGAGGTCAGCCCTCTGTACCTCATACCATACCGCCAAGTAAAGCACACTGGATAGAATGAGATCCTTCTTTGATGATTTAGAACCACACACACACACAAACACAAACACCCACTCTCACTGACTCTCACTCTCACAAATCCTTTTGTTAAAGGAAGTATTGAATGCAACCTTTCACTGGGGAGTAGAGAGGCTCCAACCCCCTTCTTCATTAAAAGTCTCAGTGCCCCACGCCCCCAGCATACCTTGGGGTCATTTTGAATATCAATGATGTTCCTTCGAGGTCTGATTCCAAAGACTTTTTCCTCACGAAGCCTTCCCTGATTTCATCCCCCCCCCTTCCCCTTTCCTCCCAAAAATTTAAAAAAAAAATGGATCTGGAACAGTGCTCTCATGATATTTTGCACCTCCTTTAATAAACCTTCTCATTCTACCTTGAATTATAGTTATTAATCCAACTCGTACTGGCTCATGAAAGCCAAGTGTTAAATTTTCTGTGTGAGTATTTATACCTTAGAAATTGGCAAATGCTACAAATCTGTGCTTAATTTGTTGTTCTGTCGATTTCTGGACATTAAGTAAATGATGGATAAAATGTTAATAATTCAGATTAAATTTAGAAATATGCCCTGCATAGCATCCTTCCTCCTCCCTCACCTTGAGAGAATTCTTTGTTAAACATTTACCTGCACATACCTGAATAATAAGACATTTACTTAACACTTTAAGATTTACAAAATACTTAGCTTATCTCTGCTACAATACTATAATCCTTGGGAAGGGGGCGAGGCAGAAGGGAACCATGTCTTCCACTTTCTAAATCTCTCTTTCCTCCTCAGCCGCTAGTATAGTAGCTCACAATTAAGAGTCAATAAATATTTGTTCAATGAACATATAGGACCATAGGTATAAATATACAAGATAAAGGCTTTCTAGGAAAATAGAGCAGCCCTGTGGGTTTGTAGAAAAATGGTAGATTTGAAATAAGGAGGCCTTGGTTCAAGCCTCAGTTCTAATACTGAAAAGTTGAGTAGCTGTGGACCAGTTACTTAATCCTTTCTGAATCTCAGTAACCTCATCTGTAAAATGGGTATAAGCATATTTGTACTACTAACTCATGGTATTATTGTGAGAAAAAGACCCTGTAAACCTTTGGGTGTCATGCCTCTGTAGGTGCTTATTATGATCTAAGCTTAGGACGTGCCTGGAAGCTGATCTTGAAATAAAGCCTTGGTTTCAGTCTTTTTCTCTTGCCATGTATCTCTTTCTTATAGAAATGGAGGGCAGAAAAAAAAATCCCAAGGGCCCTAGCTAACCAAGGTTTACTGGAATAACCGTATCCTCAAACCACAGAGTAACAACTCCCCTGCCAAAATGCTTTCTCATCCTTAAAAATTCTTTAAGCACTGGGTCTGAAGTCAGAAAGATATCAGTGTGACCCTGAGCAAGTCACTTAACCTCTGGTTGCCTCAGTTTCCCCATCTGTAAAATTAGAATAATAATAGCATCTACTTTCCAAGGCTGTGAGGATCAAATGAGGTAATAATTTGTAAAGTGCTTAACACAGTGACCGTCACATAATAATATATAAATATAAGCTGCTCTTAACTTCAATATTATTATTTTGCTTTTTCATACCCTGAAGCTAGTGTTGTACTGGTGTTAGCCCACACCCTCTCTTGATATTGAATGAAGTGTGAGCATTTGCACCTTGGAAATCTGCAAACTCTACAAATCAAGGTTTGATTTATTGTTTTGCTGAGTTTCTAGACTTAAGAAAGCGAGGAAGAAAATATTAACAATGCAGATTAAATTTAGAAGCGTGTCCTGCATATGTTTTCCCTCGGAGTGACAGTTTAACCAGCACACCCTTGTTTCATGCAGTCTATTTCAATCAATCAGCAAGCATCTATTAAGTATCTACTCTACATGGAAGAGGAGGAAGCTAGGCGCACAGTGGTTAGACACACAGCTGGGCGTCAGGAAGACCTGAGTTCAGATATGATCTCAGACACTTCTAGCAGTGTGATCCTGGGCAAATCATTTAACCCTATTTGCCTCAGTTTCCTCATCTGTAAAATAAGCTGGAGAAGGAAATGGAAAACCAGTTTGTTATCTTTGCAAAGAAAACTCCAAAAGGAGTCACAAGGAGTTGGCCACAATCTAAAACAACAAAACACACACACACACACACACACACACACACGACATTGTACCAAGCCCAGAGCAGAGAAAGATAAAAATAAAGCCATTTCTGCCCTCAGGAATCTTACAGTCCAGTAGGGAGAGGGATATAATATGTGCACAGCTAAGTATAATTCAAGGTCAGCTGAGGAGGGAAAGAGCACAGACGGACCAATGGGATAGAGGAGGAAATCAAGCTAGGTTCTAAGGTAAAGATGGCACTTGGGCCTTGAAGACAAGGATTCTGGAAGGTAGAGATAAGGCAGGAATACATTTCAGGCATGAGATACAGCCTTTCCAACTGCACATGGATGGGAGATAGAGTGTTAAGGTCAGGAAATAGATTGAATGTAGGGAAGGAATACAAAATATGGTGGAAAAGACAGTTGGGAACCAGACTATAGAGGACTTTAAAAGCCAAGCTAAGGAGTTTTTATTTTTCCTATAGGCAATGGAAGCAGAGGGAAAGACAACTAGGTATCTGAGGGCAGAGCAGTGACAAGGCCAGACTTGGGCTTTAGGAAGATGAGTTAGGCAGCGGTGTGGAAGGTGAATTGAATAGTAGAGTCTGGGAGTAGGAAGACTAATTAGGACCAATTAGGAGACTTAAAAGGAGCCCTTAAAAGTTAACTAGGACCTGGACTGGGTTGGTGACCATGTGAGTGAAAAGAAAGAATGGATATACAGAGGAAGTCAAGACTTAGTAACTGGATATGGGGGTTGAGGAAGAGGGAAAAAGCCAAGGATAACTCTGAAGTTATCTAAATGAGTAGAAAGATGGGGGTATTCTCTAGGTAAATATGGAGGAGAGGAAGGCTTAAGGGAGAAAATGCTGATGTCTAGATTGAACACATCAAGTTTGAGCAGTTTTCTGCCCTTTGAACAGCAGCAATAATCTAAAACCACCTCCCTCTACCCCAAGGCTGCCTCTTACCTCCACCATTTTTCTGGCATAAGTATGGAAACCTCCAGACATTGCCCAGGCCCACCGAGAAGCCAATCTGTGCCAGGATGTACTGTAGCTTACTGTTCCAGGCAGGCCGATCCTCAGCCTCCAGGTCTTCCTCCCCATCCTTCTGTTTGTCCTGGGTCTCTCCGGCCATATTCAGGACACTGTGCTTATAGTCCACTGGCTCCTCATGGGCCAGAAGGTCAGCCACAGACTCCGTGACATGCTCATTACTGTGCTCCCGCTGTGTGACTTTGCTGTTCTTCGGCATTGGTGACCCCCAAGGGCCCCAAGGCCCCCACCCCTGAGCTTACAGAGAAGGTGGTCTGAGAGCCACCTTCAGCTTTTTCTCATCCAGGGAACCTGTAAAACAAAGGAATAACAGACAGAAAGGAGTTAGACCAGAGTCCCTGAAGAAGAGTCTGCAAAGCTAAAGGATTTACCCCACAGTATTCACTTGGTGGATTGACCATGGTCAAGGCTGAATCCCAGACACTGCTGCTAGCTACCCAGCAGAGGGGTACTGCTAGCCTTCTGCCCTCCTCATCTCCAGCAGTGTGCTCAGCTGCTGGGAACTCACCCATCTGAGCAAAGCAGAACTAGGAAGGTGAATCTGCTGGAGGAAAAGTCTGTGATGCAAACCAAACTCAAATTTTAGGAATTTGGGGGTCATTCCTGAGTTAGGATTATCCATTTTTCTCTTATATAATATCAGTCACAGAGAGCTGACTAGAAACCCACTTGATGAGGTCACAGTGACTTTCCCCACTAAGACAGACAAGGCTGGGTCCAGATTAAGGGACTCTCCCGTGCTCCCTTTGTTTTCAGCAATTATTAATATTATATAATATTTCTATTCTATTCGTTCATCCTTTCAAAAAGCAGTTATGAAGTATTTGCTGGGTATGAGGCATTTCAGCAATTATTAATATTATATAATATTTCTATTCTATTCGTTCATCCTTTCAAAAAGCAGTTATGAAGTATTTGCTGGGTATGAGGCATTGAGCTAAGTACTCTGGATAGAGACAAAAATGTTCCTGTCCTCAAGGAGATTACATTCTATTAGGGGAAATGATGCATGCACATAAAGTAAATACAATGGTTTCTTCATATACTTATGTGTGCAAAGGTCCTGGGAAGAGAAAAACAAAAAACAAACAGAACATTTTTTTCTCTTGGAAAGTTCATATTCTCCTGAGAATCCCATAGGTCCACAGAGAAGTTAACACCAAGTACTTATGATATCCAAGTAACTGCAAAAGGAAAAGCATACTAGCAACCGGGGGAAGCGTTGAAGTTCTTTGCCCTCTGCCCAAGATGCCTGAATGGCCGCTTCACTCTCCTGGACAGCTGCCTGGCCCTGGGAGAAGGCTGACCCGTTGCAGAGGCAAGCTCCAAGGCAGCAGAAGCTGCTGGAGCTGGCGGCATGTGCTCTGTGCCAACAAATCCCCGGGGTGATCTCTCACTGCTGACATTATCAGAGGACTGCAATGGCCAAGGACCTGCTAATTCATCCTTCAGTGACGGCTTTACAAAGATAACGTCTGCACGACAGTGATGAGCGATGCAAAACCACCCCCTCCCTTGCTCTCTCCCCATTTGTCTTTCACCTTTTTTTTTTCTTTTTTGGGAAATTAAACCTTTGAAGGCTCCCGACCGTCTGTTGCATTTTAGACTGCCTCCTCATAAAAGTGAGGACAGAGGCAGACTTTTAAGAGGAAGAAATGCAGAAAAATAACAAATTGTCTTGCAGTTTGCCTAGCCTCTTTCCAGAGATGTAATAACCCAGCTTTGTAATCACTTTTAAGGCACCACTCTGGAAGCTACTGCCCCATCAACTTATACCTTTGGATTGAGTCCCTGAAACTGCTCCTAGGGTTCAAAGGTGGGTCTGTACCTATAGAACTATAGCTCTCAAGCCTCATGTGCACTGAACTTTAATAGTCACACAATAGACACAATTTCCCCAAAGCAAAGGCATTTATTAAGATGCCATGGTAGCTACACAATACTCCCCAAGATAAACCTGGGTCACACACTTCGACAAACACACAGCATCGTGGAATAGCGAGCACAAACTTAGAACAAGCTAAGTAAGATACACATTTAGGAAAAACGTTTGTGGCCAAGACAATTTGTGCCACTAATAGGACAGCTCTCTGTTCTTACACTGACTTCAAGCTGTTCCTCCTGAGTGGTGTGTCCCTACTGGGTAATAATAAGATTACACAATAAGTACAATTATCATCTCATTTGATCCTCACCACAGTCCTAGGAGACAGGTACTATTATTATTCCCACTTTACAGATGAGGAAACAGAAGCAATCAGAGGTGATGTGACTTTCCCAAGTGTCTGAGGCCGGATTTGAACTCAGGTCCTCCTGAGTTCTATTCACTGTGCCACCTAGCCGTCCTCATAAAAATATGAGACACATAATTTTTCACAGGCCACTTTTGGTGGATGAATCTTCAAAAACAAGTAATGACAAGCCATCCTTCCATTTCTTCACACTTCCTAAAGGGATAGCCGAATAGATAGATAGATAGATAGATAGATAGATAGATAGATAGATAGATACATTCGCACACCTACATATATATGCATATATGTATATAGATGCACATGCACATACACACAGATACATACATGTATATATGTATATATACACACATGCACATACATACATACATACACATACATACACATACACACATATATCTTCATACTTCATTAAAACCTCATTACCTCTGTTATCTGCACCCCACCTTCTGTGATTATATTCACTGGTCTGGGAAATGAGTGGGAATTTATATCTTATTAGAAAAAGTGCCACTGGGAACATTTTATTTCCCACCAATCCTTACTGTTTTCATTCTTCGTGCCCATTAACGCCAGGGTGGATAAGGGCAAGGACATTGGAGCATACAGCCTATCTCCTGTGTAAATCTTACCCCTGTATCCAGGCTTTCTTCAACAATAGCCCAAACCCAAGAATAAATGCCAAGGCAGAGTCTGTTACACATGACACATAAAGTTGAACCCAATATAGCTCTAGTAGGCAGAGCCATAAATAGGGCATGGCTGAAGGGGACTTTACCCAGATGCCAATATTTAGAATGACATACTTCTTTCCCACTGAGGTCTGAAAACTGCCATTTCTGCATCCCAGCAGGAATGGAGGTGGGCGCCAGACCTTGACACTAAGTACCCAGTTTAGTAGATTCTCTCTTACTAGAGGTCTTCAAACAAAGTCCGGAAAACTATTTGTCAAGTACATTGCATAGCGGACTCAGGTTCACTTATGGATTGGACTTGCTGACCTCTGAGGTCCCTCCCAACTAAGATCCCGGGTGACCCTGGGGCAATCATTTTGGGGCCATTTTCTCAACTGTAAAGTGAAAGGGGCTGGATTAGAGCAGTACTTCTCAAACGTTTTTGTTTCAGGATTCCTTTACACTAAAAAAAAAAAAAATGAAACTCTCAAAGAGTTTCTGTATAAATAGGATGTGCTGGTAAATATTTAACAACAAGCTCTCCAGGGGTGGGGTGGGGGAATGTAGGCACAATGCGTTTTTAAGTTTAATCTGAATGATCAACATTTTCCCCATCACTTTTTTAACCTGGATGATCAACAAAACAATAAATCAAGCCCAGATTTGTGGTGTTTGCTGATTTCCAAGAAACAAATGTTCAGATTGAAAATTTAACAATCGGCTCTTGTGAGCCAATATTTACTAGCTCCAGCACACCCATGGTAATATCCTTCAATATTTACCATACTAGGAAATGAAAGTGCCATAATATTATTATAAAAATAGTCTTGACCTTGAAAACCCCCCAAAAGAGTCTTAGGGACCCCCAAGTCCCTAGATCACATTTTGAGAACCAATAGGCTAGAAAATAATGATTAGCAAAATGCTTTAAGGCCTGCAAGGCACTTTACAAATATGATCTCATTTGATCTTCAAAACAACCCTAGGAAGTAGGTGTCATTATTGTCCCATTTTATAGAGGAGGAAACTGAGGAGGGCTGAGGGTTAAGTGCCTTGCCTAGAGCTACACAACTGGTAAGTGTCTGAGGCTAGATATGAATGCAGATCTTCCGGACTCCAGGCCCAACGTGGCCTCAGTCCAGCCACCTAGCTGCCACCTGTCCCACACCCAAATCCTATCGTCCTGTTTAACCTCTGACTGAGTTCAAATCTGATCTCAGACTCTTACTAGCTGTGTGACCCTGGGCAAGTCACTTAAGCCTGTTTGCCTCAGTTTCCTCATCTGTAAAAGGAGCTGGAGAAGGAAATGACAAACCACTCCGGGATCTTTGCCAAGAAAATCCCAATGGGGTCGTGAAGAGTTGAACACAACTGAACAACGTGCAGTTATCACATATGGCCTGTTACTTCTCTTCCCCATATATTTCTTCACTTTCATCTTTCACCTCTCCCCTTTCAGCCCTCCCTTTCTCCTTTGTCTCTGCCCCAGGCCTCTCCCACCATGACTGCCAGAAGTCAGTGCCTTGATGGGGAGAGATCTTGCCCTAGAAGCAATATCAGGAATTCAGGAAACACCACACCCTCACAGCCTCAGGAGCAGCAAACAGAGCACCAGCCTGGACTCAGGAGGACCCGAGTTCAAATTCAGCCTCAGACACTTGACACACTTACTAGCCATGTGACCTTGGGCAAGTCACTTAACTCCAGTAGACCTACCTTCCCCCCTCCAAAAAAAGGAAAAGAAAAGAAAGAGACACAAGCCCCAACTGCTTCCCAGGGCTCGAGCTTCTGTCTTTTCCACGAGAACTGGAGGCTCAGGTCAGGATCCCTCCAAAGATAGCAATCACCACGATATCCAGGGCTGCAGAACTACCTTCCAGACACCTCATCTGCAGCGTGATTCAGGCAGGACAGCTTGCAACACATTAGACATGATTTACTATTCATTATGCCGCAACTGGAAACACTCATGCAGGATTCCAGCAGGTCTGCATGCGGTGATGCCGACTGACTGGAGCGAGAGGTTTTTATTGTTTTTTTTTTTCTTTTAATAGGCCTGGTCTGGTCACTGAGATGTGAAGGGAACCTCATTAGGCTTTACCCTTTGGGGAGCTGGCAGGTCAGAACACTGCCAATTAGAGCTAGAGCACGGGCCCAGCAGCACCAGGTGGCAGGACAGCCAGGAAGCTGTGGGCTTCTGTGGTCACTTTTTGTCAATCCTCCTCTGGCCTGTGGGCCCTTCAACATCCAATACTGGTGATGGGGGCCAAAGCATGGAAGGTGTAGTCAGGTGCGGGTGAATGCTGCCAGGGTACAGGCGCTAACTGGGGGGTCAGGCAGGAGGCTGACCTTCACCTGTGCCTTGAATGTGGCTAAGGTAACCTTTGGTGACTCCCCTCCCCCCAACCCTTCTCATCACAGAATCCTTGAAGTCAAGATCAGAACAAACAAAAAGAGCCTTCCCTTGCCCCTTAGCTACCACCACCAGGAATAACAGCCTATGCTGATGTAGCTCTAGAGAGCGTTACATATTTATAGAGCGTTACAAGGTGGTAAACTTCCATTGAAAATCTCGGATGCCTCACTGCAGCGGAACGTGACCTTGAGTTCTCAGAGGCTAGGGAAGCAAAGGGCAAGATCCATCAGGCCCCGCCAAGCTGGGAGGGCCACAGGTCCCAGCCTGGCAGTGACCGGTACATCTGCTGTCCGAGGACCAGTCTGGCTAAACCTGGAAAGGCTCATTGCCAGAAAGTTCATTGCCGGCTAACAGATTTTCTCTGGACACTGGTATTCAGAAACTCTCCTCGGAAATGAGAGTTGCAATCTGAACTGGCGGAGGGAATGCCCACCCCAAAGAAGCAATCATAACAGAGCCTCATAGCCTCTACGGCTGAAAAGTGATTTACAGACACTAAGTCCTTGAGAGAAAGGACTGCTTCCTTTTTGTGTCCGTATCTCCATCATTCAGCGCACTGCCTGCAATATAGTATATGTTCAATGATGCTTGGTGTCTGATGGATTTGATCCTCTCAACAACTCTGAAGTAGGTAATGCCTTTAAAGATGGGGAAACTGAGGTTCATGGAGATGGAAGACTTGGAAGCAGCTTGGTACAATGAGGAGGCGGTGGGTGGCTCTAGAAGGAGGCAACAGGGTAGAGCGCCAGACCTGAGTTCAAATCCAGCTTACTTACCAGCTATGGGATCTCGGGCAAGTCATTTAAGCTCTGTTGGCCTCAGTTTCCTCATCTGTAAAATGGAAAGATCTATAGCACTTATGTCCCACTGCTGTTGTGAGGATCACATAAGGTAATGTTTGAAAAGTGCTTGGCACATAGTAAGAGCTTAATAAACTTCTTACTGGCCTGGAGCCAAAGGACTTCAGTTTATATCCCCAATTACTACCCGTATGACCTTAGATAAGTTATGTGGGCCTCACCTGATCAGTTAAATCCAAGGGTCGGGCTGCGTGGCCGCTGAGGCTAGTCCCAGATCTGACTCTAGGATGTAACCAAGGTCATTGGCCGATGGGTCTGAAGTTTTTTCTTCTTCTGGCCTATCTATCATTGTCTTTCCTCTTCGAAGTTCTCCTGATACAGGACACAAGTTCTCAAGATGTCGGTTCTCTGTTTCCATCATTCTGCTTAACAATACAGTTCTCAGTGATGAGACAGTGCCCCGCATCCCAGGGACAGTCCACCAACAGAAGGTTTGCTCAGCTGGGGTTCCGCTCCGTCACTGGGCTCTGACTCACCTTTGGCTGCCACCTCCCAAGGGTAAAGACAAAGATAGGCTTCCCACTCAGATGAGGCCATTTCCCTTCCTCAGTTTCTCTTCCCCTGTGCTTCCTTTTCTCTCCCTGGTTATGACACTCTAGTGTACACAGTCAATTAAAGTGCATGAACTAAATCTGGTTATAGTGTGAGGGAACTTCTAAGCAGAAACTAGATTCATCTTCCTCAGTACTGGAGTCAGCTAAGGGATATAGTGGACAGAGCACTGGGCCTGAAAGACCAGAGCAGGGGTGGGGAAACTGTGGCCTTCTAGGTCCTTGCGTGTGACCTTTTGACTGAATGCAAGTTTTACAGAACAAATCCTTTTATTAAAGAGATTTATTTAGAGAAGTTTGGATTCAGGCAAAGGACCGAACTTGAGGACCTAGAGGGCCTCGAGGCCACAGGTTCCTCCTCCCCCCACCAGACACTTACTGGCTAGGTGATCTTGGTCAAGTCACTTAGCAGCTGTCTGCCTCAGTTTCCTCAATTGTCAAATGGGAATCATAACAGTACCTACCTAGCAAGGTTGTTGTGAAAATAAAATGCAATATTTGTATAACGCTTAGCACCTAGCCTGGCACACAGTAGACCCTTAATAAATGTCAGTTTCCTTCCTTCAATAAACACTTATTAAGTGACTATATGCCGGACACTGTGCCAAGCAGTGAGCATAAAAGATGATAAATAGTGCCCTGCCTGGCACACTCCAGGAGGAGGGCTGAGACATGTAGGAAAAAAGTAACTGAGAACAAAGAGAGAATCAAGGAGACAGGGATCAGACGTAGCTTATGGGAGATCACAGCACAGGTGCCAGCTGATCTGAGCTTGGAAGAAGAAGGCATTCAGTAGGGCAAGACTGGGAGAGAAAGGGAGAGGGTGTCTATTCCAGCCCTTAAGAACAGTTTGTGCAGGGGTGGCTAGGTGGCTCAGTGGATAGAGTACTCCTGGAGTCAGGAGTTCAAATCTGACTCAAGACACTTACTAGCTGTGTGACCCTGGGCAAGTCACTTAGCCCCGATTGCCTCAAAAAAAAAATGACTTGTGCTAAATCACAAGGAGGAAAGGGCAATATATGATGAGGGAACTATGGCAAATCCACCTTGGATAGACCATGGTATGAATTAAGAGGCATAATGTAAAATAAGATTGGATCCTAAATGTAAAAAGCTTTGAATGCCAGGGTGCAGAATTTCTATTTCATTTTGTTGGTAATAGAGAGCTCCTGAAGATTCTAGAGTCTTGGAAGGGCACCATCATTGTTATACCTTAGGAAGATTACTCTGCTGGGGCTGTGGTTGACGGATTAGGGAGGAGAAGAAAGTTTCACATTACTCATTGTTTTGAAGTTGGCCTAAAACAAAAGTACTTTCTTCATTTTCCCTTTCTACCTTACCAGGGTCTCTTCTAGGCTCCAGCTCAGAAGGATTTAGAGATTTTTTTCAGTGCAGACTCCCTGGGAGAAAGCTTTGCTGTTTCTCTGCTACAGGGCAGTGCCCATGTGCAACCTGGAAATCGTATAAGGCAACTTCATCACTGTAAATCTCCAACCTCAGGGCACATTCGACCCCCTTGCTTTTGCACCCATTCTGCCTCAGCCGGGCTCCCTCTCACATTCTTACTTCCAGACACAAGGTGATTTGTCCAGTTGGCCCTCTGGGCCAACAATCAATCACCAAGGAGAGGCAGTGCCAACCTGGATTTCCTCATTTCCTAAAGCTGAGAATCTTGATGCCAGCCAAAGGAATCTACACTTCTGTTTTCAGACTAAAGACAGCAGACCAAGGAGATAGCATGATATAAGTGGAAAGAGCACTGACTCTGATTTCAAATGTCTTGGGTTCAAATTCTGACTCTGATGTTTACTTTCTGAGTGATATTCGGCAAATTACTCAGCCTCCCTGGGCTCAGTCTCCCAATCTGTAAAATGAGATGATTTCAGCTAGCCTCTGAAGTCTCCACTGTCTCTACATCTACAATCCTATGAATGGTGACAATCATGAGCTAGTGACCTGGTGTCTAGCCAGAGGCTCACAAAGCATCCCACACGGGAGACAAAAATGCAGAAGGCAAGAAATAATCCTTTTAGTAAGATGAGAGGAAAAACAGCCCTCTCCCTCTTTCCTCTTTTTCACATTCCCCTCTTTGCATTGACCTGAGTTCAAATCCAGCTTCAGACACTTACTAGATGTTAACCCTGGGCAAGTCACTTAACCCTGATTGCCTCAAAAAATTAAAATTAAAATAATCACAGAACTGGGAGTTCAGAGTCCTGGAATTCTATTCCTGGCTCAGGTCCTTCTTATTGTGTGACCTTGAGGAGGTCATTAATATTTCTGGACCTCATGTTCCTCCTATTAGAATAAAAGTTCATTAGTCACAGAATCCTGGTTCTGTCACTTACTATCTGAGTGACCTTGGGCAGGTCACTTGGTTTTCTCATCTATAAAATGAGAAGGGGATAGACTACATTATTTCTAAGGTTCATCCCATCTCTAATTCTATTATCCTACAAATCTATAAATTGTTTCTAAGATTTCTTCCCTTCTTAAATTTCTGTATTATATTCCATTCAATTCAAGCATGTATTAAGTGTGTACAATGTGCTAAGTGCAAGGGGCATCTAGGTGTGCAATGGATAGAGCACTGGGTCAGGAGTCAGGAAGACCTGAGTTCAAATCCAGCCTCAGACACTTCTTAGTTGTGTGACTCTGGGCAAGTCACTTAAGCTGTTTGCCTCAGTTTCCTCATTTGTAAAATGAGCTGGAAAAAGAAATGAGAAACCACTCCAATATCTTTACCAAGAAGACCCCAAATGGGATCATGGAGAGTCAGACATGACTGAAACGACTGAACAATAAGGTGCTAAGTGCAGAGGATTCAAAGACAAAACTGAGACAGTCTCCATCTTCAAGAAGCTTACATTCTGCTGGGGGCGGGGAGAGGGATGACTCATTTCAGAGTTTTCTGATCTCCTGGTTGTGGTCTTCCATCCACTAGGGAGCCCCAGAGTTCTGGTGACTATAAGAGGTGCTGCCCACTGACCCCCACAACCTGTTGGTGAGACTCCACAAAGGCTGTGTATTTCCAGTCAGTATAATTTCACTCTCAAAAGTTACCCAATTGGATCTATGGAAGCATGAAAGACCAGTATACACCTTCATTAAATCATAGCAAAGGGATAAACAGACTTGCCCAGGGTCTCACAGCTAGTTAGCAGCTGAGGTAGGATCATAACTGGTTCTCCCAGTTCCTATCTTAAGGCTCATTCCATTTTTACTACCATTTCTTTCTCATTGAGAATCTCCAGCAACTAAGCAATCTGGGTGCCAGTAATTCTCCTGTAATATTTCCGTTGGGTTGTAAAGTCACCTTCATGAACGATGCATCAGGTGATTAAATTCTGTGATGCTAACTTAAAGGAATATCTCAATTACTTAACAGCACACTTCAGAGACTCTCTCAGCACACCGTGCAAGCCCCTGGTTCCAAATCTATCACTTAGCAACAAAAGCACCCAGGAACCCAAAATAGCACATTTAACAGAAGAGATGAGTGAGTTTTCTCAAAGGGGAAAAATATAGCGAGACAAATAGGTAAAAATATCTCCTTGTAGAGAGAGGGCTGATCTCCTTGCCACATTTCTTTGCTATTTTACATAGAGGACTGACTCAAACAGCAGAGAATGGCTGATCTCAAAGTCCTATTCCCAGGTCTGTTTAGGAACCCTCTGTTTGACTGTGTAAGCCAAGGGAGGTGGAGGGAGGAGGGTCCTTGGGAGCTGAGTCATATCCGGAAAGCTCAGAGCAATCACTAGGATGATGGTGATGGTTTTAAGGGTCTCTTCCTGCTGAGCCTGGACTACACTGCACACAGAGAGTTGGAGGGGAGGAGGGATGCTTGCTATTTTTTAATTGAGCAGACCAACTGAAAGTGTAGACAGTCACCATCTTTGATGAGGCCAGATAGATCCCGTGATGTTAGCCTTCCCCTTGCTCTAAAACCCTGACAGCTAACAATGTCACTCTCTCTAAGACAGCCCTGATCATTCAGAACTTCATCCTTGAAGTCATTGACAAAGACCAGGTGTGACTGGCCCCTAGTAAGGGTCTACATGACTTAGGAGCATTTGGAAATTACATGGGCACTGATAGATGGCTGTAATAGTACTGACATTCATAAATAGAAATAGAACTGGATTTGGGAATCAGAAGCCCTGGGTTTGACTCAGCTATTTGCTACCTGTGTGACCTAGGACATAGTCCTTAGTTTCCTTATCTGTAAATCAGAGAGATTACACAAGATGCTCTTCCAGCCCAAAATCCTATAAAACATGAGCTTCAAGGAGGGATCATGGCATTAGATAGAGCTGGAAGGGACCTTGGAGAGCATCCAAGGGAACCCCAGTGTTTTACGGCTGAGTAAATGAAGTTCAGAGATAATATGATTTGCCCAAGGTCACACAAGTGGTAAGTGGAATTGAGGTCATCTGACTCCAAATTTTAGTAGTCTTTCCATTGTTATCATGTTAACTTGAAGCTTCCAAAATCCCCTGTGAATTGGGACAATAAACAAAAGAATGCCCAACACACAGTTCCAAGTATTGAAGATTATTTCAAGAATATTTATCAGAGGAGAGGGAAAGGGTGTAGACATTAGGACCTTTGCTATGGAAGTGAATTGACACCTTTCCAATGTGGCATAGGGCAGGGGGGTTCCAGTAAATATTTAACAACTGGTAGGAAAATGTATGCATGAAATACTTTTAAGTTTAATTAATTTATTTAAAAATGTTCATTGTAATTAATTTAAGTTTTACATTTAATCTCCATTATTAACATTTCTCTATCACTTTCTTAAGTCTAGAAACCAACAAAACAATAAAGCAAGCTCTGATTTGTGATCTGATGATTTTCAGGTCAATCTACAGGTAGGAATCATATGGTATAACCCCCCTCACTTCACACTTTAGGAGACGTCAGAGAGGTCCAGTGATCTGAGGTGGTACTGTGCTAAGCAGCAGTACCAGCATATACATGCATGTCTCCTAAAGCCAAATCCACTGCTCTGTTCCTCTATCTTACCGTCATTCTAAGATCCATTAGTCAAACCAACTTTAGTCATTTCAACAGTTAATAAATCCATAATATGTGGTAGGGACAGTATATTGTAGTGTAATAAAGAACATTCAACTTGGAGCCATCAGATCATAGGCTTTGGGCTGGAAAGTACCTCTAAGATCATCCAGTACAGTCCCCTCATTTCACAACTGAAAACACTGAGGCCCAAAGAGATTCATTCACTTGCCTGAAATAACACAGGGAGTATATGAGATAGGAACTCACATCATTCATTTTTGATCCACTGTCCTTTCCACTGTACTGAGTGAAAAGACTCAGGTTTAAGCCTTGGCTCGATTAATAATTGTGTGACTTTGAGCAAGTCATGACCTCTCTGGGCCTCAGTTTCCCCATTTGTAAAAGGGGATTAACAGCAACATTTGTTTATACACTTTTCCCCATCCCATAGGACTGTTGTGAGGATTAAGTAATAGTGCTAAGCACAATGCCATGGACACATATTTACACATATACACACATGTACACATATGCATACACAAACATATATGACTCTATACACATACACATATGTATATGTAATACATGTTATTTGGACACCTGGGTGGTACAGCAGAGTGTCAGATTTCAGGAAGACTCCTCTCCCTGAGTTCAAATCTGGCCTCAGATACTAGCTGTGTGATCCTGGGCAAGTCATATAACCATGCTTGCCTCAGTTTCCTCATCTGTAAAATGAGCAGAAAAAAGAAATGGCAAACCACCCCAGTATTTTTCCAAGAAAACTCCCAATGGGGCCATGAACATGACTGAAATGATTGAACAAAAACAACAAGAAAAGGCTATTATTACTATATTCAACCAGTTCAATTTTTCGTTGTTTTCTTAAAACTGCTGTCAAATACTGAGCATAAATTTTCCCTCTCATGGATCCCTGGATGACTTAGCAATATTTGTCACTTAACACATATTTCTGGCTTCTTCTGCTCCCCCCTTTGGAGAGTGGCCCGAGCCTTGTAATGGAATTTGAATCATAGCTTTCCCTCCCCACACTACTCCTTACAGCAAAGAGGTAGGGCTGAACGGCTCTCTCTTGAAGGCTTAAGCACACAAGCACAGCTAGATTCTCCAGCAACCTTGGCCTATGTGTGGGGAGGTCCTTAGGCCTCACATATCAAATTTTTCCTCAGTCTAAATAGATCCTCATCTGATAATAATGGATTCACTGTGTTGAAAGGATCAGAGAATTTAATGGATGAGAAAGCCCTTAAAAAAGTTAACTGAGCTCTACCTAAGATGAAGGCTCTATATTATCTAACTCTATGTCCCATATCAATTTCATTTTTAATTATCCCCTGTTCTGCATTAGACATATATCCTACCTTCAGTTCTAAAATAGCATAGAAGCATAGCCTCTTGAACATGGTAGGTCTTCCTTCCTTTCTTCCTTCCTTCCTTCTTTATTTCCTTCTCTCTCTGTCTCTCTGTCTCTCTCTCTGTGTGTGTGTGTGTGTCTCTCTCTCTCTCTCTCTCTCGTCCCCTCCAGCCATACATATATTTTCTTGGCAAAGATGATGGAGTGGTTTGCCATTTTCTTCTCCAGCTCATTTTACAGATGAGAAACTAAGATAAACAGGGTTAAGTGCCCGGGGTCACACAGCTAGTAAGTGTCTGAGGTTGGATTTGAACTCAGGTCTTCCTGACTCCAAGGTTGACACTCTGTCTACTGTGCCACCAAGTTGCACACACACACATATGTTTACATATATGTATGTATGTGTATATATATATATAATAAACAAATGAATGGATAAAACCATTGCTTCTTTATCTCCACAAATTTTGCAAGACCTGATCCTTCACCCCTCATCCACACATACCCCATTCTTTCTTCTGAAAGCATTTTTGTGGTCCTAACCACCTTTGTGCACTTAGCAAAATTGTCCCCCAGGAGCCAAGAAGCCCAATTCTGTCACTGCTGCTTACTGTCTTCTCTATGAAGCTTTCTTTGATTCTCTCATCAGAAATTATCTCTTCCTCTTCAGACCTTGATTAAGATTTCTTTTATGCATTTACAAAATTCTACTAATTTCTAGTCATTTGTGTACTTGTCTTATTTCCCTCCCCCCCCCCCCAATTGCAAACTCCATGAGGGCATGATTCATGTCTTATTTATGTTTGTATCTCCCTTCTCACCTACTACCATATTTACATGTAGAAAAATGATGAATTAATGATAGATGAATGAATTAATGAACAAGTTACTGTCTAATAAATCTAGTAGAGAGGTACAGGTACATGAATTCAATTGTGTAGGGAAATTCCTCCATCCATACAAATTCATAACTCATCTACAACTTAGCATGTCAGGGGTCTATTTGGGGAGCACTTAGCTCTTCTTCCTTGAATCTCTCATTTCCTTCAAAGGTTGACTCAAGCACCATTTACTATATTTACATGAAAATATGAACTGGGTGTACTGGGTAAGGAACAGCAAGAAGGCTAATTTGGCTGGACCATAGAGTGGAAGAAGAGGCATAGTACATAATAGAACTTGAAAGTCACGTTAGGACTAGGTTTTGAAGGGCTTTCTATGCTAAACAGAGGGGTTAGTACTTTTTCCTAGAGGTAACAGGTGTTCACTGATGTTTGTTGAAAATGAAAATGACAGGAGTGGCTAGGTGGTGCAGTGAATAGAGCCCTGGCCCTAGAGTCAGGAGGACTTGAGTTCAAATCCAGCCTCAGACACTTTACACTTACCAGCCATGTGACTTTGGGCAAGTCACTTAACCCCAATTGCCCTGCCCTTCCCCCTCCAAAAAAAGCAAAAAAAAAAAAGTTTAAAAAAGGAAAACGAAAAACATAATCATATCTGTGCTTTGGGGGAAATCACTTCGGCACCCATGTGGAGGATGGGTCAGAAAGAAGAGAGACTAGAAGGAGGGAGACCAATAAGGAGGATATTACAACACTTCAGGGGAGAAAGATAGATATGAAGAATGGGGAGGTAAAACTGACAAGACTTGGCACCTGATTAGATCTGTGAGTGAGTGAGGAGTTGAAGATGACCTCAAAGTTGCACATCTGAGAGATTAGAAAGATAGTGGTGCTCTTGACAGAGATAAGGAAGTTATAAGGAAGTGTGAGTTGAGGAATGTGGAAAATTGAGCTCTCTTTTGGACATGTTGAGTTTGAGATGCCTATGGGACATCCATTTCAAGATGTCAGTAGGCAACTGATGATGCAGGGTTCGAGCTGAAGGGACTAAAATGGATATCTTGATCTGGGAGTAATCTGCATAGAGGTGATCATGGAACCCATGGAAGCTGAGGAAGTCACCAAGAGTAAGAAAAGAGAGAGAAGAAAAGAGGGTGCAGGACTATAATTATAGTTAGATGAATGATATGGGTGATGATCTAAAAAAAGAGACTGAGAAGTGATTATACAGGCAGGGAGAACAATAAGAGAGAAGAAAATTCAGACAAAAGACAGTGTCCAGAAAAAGAGAGAAGGAGGCAGATAGACTTGGGAAAAGTGAATGAGAACAGGAACAAAAAACTGTTTGCCCTAATCAACTCATCTCTATTCTTTTGTGTGGAAGAAGTATGTGCTCTCTGGTGGCACTGGTAAGAAAAGTATTTTCTCTCCTATATATCCCCTCCTTTGTCTGAGCATAAACATATTTGATACAATTAATGGGAGATCCCAAAAAGATTGCTACCACAAAAGCCCATTCATTTTGACACTGACATTCTCCCAATGATACCAAATAGCTGTGAACCAAAGTATATCATGCTTTAAAAAAATTTCAGGGAACCCAAAGGACAATGGAAAGAAACATGATGGACATTAGCAGGTATGTTGACACATCAGCATATTGACAATATCAGGGCATAAAAGACATCATCAAGGCCATAGGACAGTGGACTTGTCATATCATGAGAGTTAGGGACAATAGAAGGACAGCCTAATAACTACAATGTATTAAAAGTAATCAGAGGAGTATAAAGTGAAATGTACTATGCACAAAGTAACAGCAATATTGTGTGATGATCAGCTGTGAATGACTTAGCTATTCTCAGCAATACAATGATCCAAGACAACTCTGAAAGACTTATGCTGACAAATCCCCAGACAAAGAACTGATGGTGTCTGAATACAGATTGAAACATACTTTTTTTTAACTTCAATTTTTCTTGAGTTTTTTTTTTTTGTCTGTGTTTTCCTCCACAACATGACTATTATGGAAATGTTTTGCATAACTATACAGGCAAAATCTATATCAAATTGCTTACCTTCTCAATGAGGGGTGGGAGGAAGACAGAGAATTCAGAACTCAAAATTTAAAAAGAAACAAATGTTAAAAATTGTACATATAACTGGGGGAAGATAAAATAATAAATAAAACAAACTCAAACAAAAAAAAAAACCAGAGGAAGGCCCCTAGCAAGATGAGTGGGTCTTCTTTGGAATATTTATAAAAATATGTGGAAAAGAATGACAGGAAGAGGAAATGCAGGTAGGCTGCAATCTGCAACAGTGGTGGGGTATAGCAGGTGTTTCTACATTAATGTGATCATGGATGCATTGAAGTGTCCAAGAGGTACCGAGAACCCACCTACAGGAAACATCTCTATCCTTTCACTTTATGCAGGTCCCTGAAACTATACATAGCAGAGTAGCACATAGGTGTGAAGGGAGAAGGACATGGGCCCATAGAGGGAGTGAGGGCAAGAGGTAGAAGAGCAGGTGATGTCAGTACATCTATATTCAACCTGACCCTCATCCTCTTCACAGCAGGGAACAGACAGCTTCGGTGTTTGGAAATCACAGATAATAGACAAGCTTAGGTTTCCTTTAAGTCTCCATAATGACATTTTTCTATTAAACTGCTTTGAAGCATGTGTCTATTTCCAGGCAGGGGACCAACATAATTCTTCCAATTTGGAATAAGGACATTAAAAAAAAAAATCAAATGCAAAAGAAAAATACCAAGTCCAATTAACATACTCCATTCCTCTCTTATTTGGTATGACAATCCCTACTGCTGACAGATGGGCCCTCAGAGCATCTGCCCAAAACCCTTTGACCTGAATTTTCTTAAGATGAATGTTTTCTCTTGACTCTGAGAAGGGGTAGAGGGAACAGTGGGTGTCCAATTACCTGAGTTATACAATGGACCAGTGAAGAGCACTTGAAGGAATATTAACAGATACCCTTAATCATAGTCCTTACTTGATTTTTTTTTTCCAGATGAACTGAGAGGATTATATGTATCTTTTCTCATCAAGGCTTTTTGATGGAGGTGGGGAATGAAATACATCAATGAGAGAACAATTTAGAGGACAAATATTATTCACCAAGTTATTGGTGAAACCATATCTTTTTATTCCCATGTCGGTGTTCTCACATTGGGTGCTGCCACTTTCCTGAAAATGACCAAAAGAGAACCCCTTCCAGCCACTCAAAGGGCAGGATTCCAATAGCTGGCAGAGCGCCCTAGTCATGGCTTCAGGACCTCGAACAGCACCAAGTGTTCAATGAGCAGAGAAAGAGAAGGTACCCTCAACACCACCAGTCCTTCACCTTCATCTGCAGCCAAAAAAAAGTAAGAAATATCATTTTCTTTGTTAAGGACATATAAAATAGCATATCCTAGAAGTACAACAGCAAACATTGGCTGCAACTCCCTTGGCAAACAGTTTTAATATCATAGCACTTAATCCCTTGTACAGCAAGTCTGGGGTTTTTTAAACCTAAGATTTAAGAAATTACAATAAAGGGTAAAATGCTAGCAGCAGAAAATTTATTCCTAGGCAGAAATTAGTGAAACACAGAACCTAGCAGAAACTCAATTAAACCAGTAATTAGAAATGATGAAGTGGTAGGAGAGGCAACTTGTTATTTTCAAATGAGTTCCAGGATTGGACTCTATGACATCAAGTGACATCCTAGTGGTGACAACTGCATCTGATAAGAATCATCTGGGGCCTTGAGAGCTGGAGTATCAGTTTCTCACTTTAAGTGGTCCAACTTTGGCCTTCAATCTACGTAAAAAAGGCTACAGAATAAACACTTTGGGACCCCATCTTTCAGTAGTTAATAGGGAGTCCACTCATTCTATTTAAAAACTTACCTACTGCAGGAAGTCTACCTAGACAAATCCCATATACATCTAGCAACTTCATTCTAGCATTTTCTCAACACATCTTTGCAGCTAAATACAAATGTCATTTGCTTTATGCAAATATGTGAACACATATATGTTCTTCACATGTATGTCCTTGCATATATGCATTTTTCTGTATACAGTGAATACCCAATACTCATTTTTAATGACCAGGTTTCCCCCGTTCTGAAATGTTTCTCTCTAAGAAGATTTTGGTTAGAAGGTGCTAAAATGAAAACATCTTCACAAAATGGCCACTCCAAAATGAAGTAAAGGTTCCTGAGAAGTTTTCAGTGTCCTAGTTGGGACAGGGATTGGGGAGGGGCACTAACTGTACCCTGATAGAGGGATGATAATGATGATGAATCTTATAATTATCCAATATCACTTATAGGAAAATGCCCTCATATTTTTCAGATTGGTCAGAGAGGACAAAGTGGCCATGACCGAAAAGACCTATTCCTGCTAGTGTTGGTGATTTTTCAGAGAAATGGAGAGCCAGTTTCCTGGGAATATCATATCACTCAGCCTTAGGAATGAAAAGAGTTGGGGAGGGAGGAGTAAGGGTATCTTCTCTTTAGGCTTCCTCTGAGTGGGCTACATGTGGCGGAAGCTGCCTTCCACCCAGTGGCACATGTCAGCCCCAGCTTATAAACACTCTTAGAGCATCATCAGTTTTACTTTGGGTTCTGGGTCGTTAGCACAAGCTGCTGCAAATTCTTGGCATGCATTACCCTCAGCAAAGAAATTTGACACACTGGGGGCCCTCACCAGGAGCGAGTTGTGCCCTATTAATGCAGACTCAGAAGTTCTCAGGGATAATATCCAGGATCATAAGATCATAGAATTGAGCTGGACAATATCGTCAAGGTCATTTAGCCCAAACCTCCCCCCCTCCCCATTGTACAGATGAGAAAACTGAGGTTTCAGAGAAGGGGAATGACTTGATCAATTTTACACAGACAATATGGTAGAACTTCTAACTCCAAAGCCAATATTCTTTCACTTGTACCACATACTAGTCTCAAACCTCCTCTGATTCTTCCATAACTGCTCTTGGTTGTGATTGACTCAGACAAGGTTTGAGGGAACAAAGTTGGTAGGCACTGGGGAGGAGGTGAGAAAAAGCAGAGGTGACAACCAAAGGTAGGTCCTGTATCAAGATTTGGGATTTAACTTTGTTCTGAGTGTCCAGCTGTCAGCCCATGGCCTGGCACACACTGTTTGATAAATGCTTATTGACTTGATTTGTCTGGACCCATAGACATCTGAATCCAAAAACAATGTCCCTCAGGTTCTAGATTGCTATGCATTTTAATTCTCTGTATATTCTCCATGTAAAGGGGAATACCCATCCATTTCTACCTCTTATATCCTGCCTGATATCTCTAGTTAACATTAAAGTACCCATTTCCCACTTTTCTTTTCACTGGATCATTCACTTTTTTAAATAATGATTTATAGAAATCCCCAGAATCTCTAGGCATAGATCTGAACCAAAAGACCTCACCTAAGCAGTCTTGGGAAATGCCTAGGTGCCCAGCCTGAGTTTTCAAAGTTTCATGTCCCTTTAGTTCCTTTCCCTCTCCAAAAAGTATTCAGAGTTCAAGTTCATCCAGAGACTACCAAGCTAACATATGACTATCTTTAGGGGAGTCTTGCTCATTCCATAAAGAAATAGCAAAAGTCCCTTTCCAAAGCATATTTTGCAAAGGTTGACCTGTAACCAATTGGGATGCCAAAGAAAAGAAAGAGTGGTTTCAAAAGAACCCTGGGGTGCCTTATTTGATAGGTCCTTTCTCCATCCCATCATTTGCCTGTGGTGTTTGCAGGACATCTGATTATTTGAGGACACCTGCAGCCTGGTCTGCAAGTGAGTGATAAACAGACAGGATTATGGGGAAACTCATTGAGAAGCCCAAATCCTTTCTCCCCTTAGATTTTTTCCATTGCTTATCTCAGTGGCTTTACAGAGGATTAGAGATGAAATTTCCTACTGCGGCAAAACTGGAGAGGAAGGGCTATAGGGAACATAGGGGATGGAACAAGGTGGAAAAGAGTACAGTTTTCTGGGAATCTTCTCCCTACCTCCTTACTTCCCTCCCAGATCAGGATTCCTCTCCAATGGTTAAGCCTGGGGGATTAAGAGAAGAGGGGTTCCCCAGGGACAACTAGCCTCTCCCATCCTTCCCATCACTGCATCTTCAGTTTGGCATGCACTTCCTCTTCCTGGTGCTATGCATGTCCTGACCCTAAGGACACAGTGAAGGAGGAAATGAGGGAGGCCCAAGGTCCTTCAGGAATAAATATTATTGATGCAAAAATAAATCCAATATTCTAAATGTCCTCCCTAGCACCCTCCCATCCTGACACTTTAGAAAGCCCCTCTCTCCTCGGAAGCTTTAACCCAGTGTCCTAGTTCCTCATTGAGCAGTGAAGAATAGGATGGAAAAAGGGCCCAGTCAAAGGACCCATTAAATGAGTCCCAGAGGAGGCTTGAGTTGGGGGGGGGGGGGTGTCTGGGTCAAAGATGGAACAAGGAAGTCAGGGTTGGGTCTCTTACCCTAATGCTTTCTAAAGGGAACTCAGACCTTCCCAGATGGATTTGGTTGTCTCACCCCCCACACACACCCCATCCCACCCCCTGTCCCCAACAGTATAGAGCAAATGACTCTTCTTTCTCACCACAACCCTTCCCTGATACCTGCAACTGCCTGGGAAGACTTGAAGGTGGAGAAATAGGTCACATTGATGCAGTTATTGACCTTTCTCCAAACCACAGGAAATCCTGCATTTTTACTTTTGCCACCCTTGGAACAGCATTAAGGATTGCATTCTTTCCATATCATGGCTAGCAAAGCTCCACAGAAGAGAGTTTCTTTGAGGTTAGAACCACATCACACACACACACACACACACACACACACACACACACATACCATATACAGAGGTCAAGCTAGACACTTGCTTAGTAGCTACACTCCAGACAGTGACCCTCGTCTCTGGAAACTGCTTGGTGGTCTTGTAGCCTGGCATCCTGAGGATGTGCCCAGCATTCTCTTCTAGGGAACCATCCCACACCAAGTCCCATGGTCTCATTTGGGAGTTTTGGCTTTTAATGATGACACCATTTCCCCCCTCACGAGTGATCTTTGCTAAATAGCTACATTCAGCACACACACAAAGGCTGGGCACATGACTTGAGCGTGACTCAGGGTAAACAAACTCACTTTAATCAGAACTGGTGGGTACAATTTGGCTTACACACTGAGTCACCCTCTGTGTTAAGCCACAGGAATCTGGTGAAATATAACCATGAACTTGGTCATTAAAGATGCAAGTGAACTGAGGAGTCAGAGTGAGAAGGGGAAGTTGTCAAGGACAATCAAACATACCACCTGAAAGCTTTTTTTCATTCATACATTCATACTAGACGCCAACTAGGCTAAAAACAGCAAAACTACTCCACCCTGTCATCTGATAACCAGAGAGCCTATTTCCATATTCTTGAAGCTTTCTTTCTGTGTCCTGAACATATTTTTTAAGCTTTTTAAGTTCTTCTCAACATAGGAAGTCTCTTAAAAATAAAATCTCACTCTTTCAGTACCCTCTCAACTCCTGCCACCTTCCTTTCTTTACACTGCCTTACCCTGCTTCAAGTCTGCGGGTTGAATGCCACCTTTGAATAGTTCTGGTAATAGTTCTCTAAACAAAGGCCCTAAAGATATAATGCTTAAAGAAGAGCTGGGGACACATGAGAAAATCTGGGACAAATTTTAAAACACACACACACCCAACAGTGAAAGAGTCAAAGAAGGTTCTTGCCGCTGGGATTTCAGGATGTTCACTGCACTATAAAGCAGCTTGGACTTGATAAGTTTGGCCTTCTAAAAAGAAACAGCAGGTTTGGTTTCCAAATCAGTCAAATCTCTCAGCTACTCCTGGAGTTACGGGAAGAACCCAATTGTAGTTACATTTTAAAATAGCATAAAAGTCACTCACCCCAAAACTCCTCACCCCATCGATCACAAACCTTTCACAAATAAAAATTCCCCATGAGAGTAGATCCCTGCTCTGAATTCATGAAGGGCTAAATTCTAGGGCTAAGCATTAAATATTCATCATAGTGGCGAGCTTTCAGCTCCCCTTGCCAATGTGATATTCAAGGTCAAATGTATCTGAGGCCGAGAGGCTGAAGCCGAGGTCCCTATGGTTTGGGGCCAGCAGCCCTCGTGTTTCAGGGAAGCCAGAGTCCCTCCCATCCAGGGAGATGCAACCTTAGAAGCAACCTCTTTGTGCTGAAGTGGGCCTCTGGATCTCAGTAGGTTCCTGGGTCCTGTGGTCCTGCTCTTGGGCCTGGGCAATTTTACCTGCCCTCTCCAGGCTCCTTAGGGAACCCAGGCGTCCTCGACACCGCCCCCCACCCTCACCCCGCCCCAGAGAGTGCTTCCGTGCTCTGCCCCTTAGAGAACGGTCAGCTCGGTAACCAGGCAACAAAAGTGGGAGCAGCTGTAGAGGGACCGCAGCCCGAAAAGCCTGGCACCTAGATTGGGGAGAGGGCTTTCTGCATTTCCATTCCCAGGCCTGACTGGACAGGTTCAGAGAAAAGGACTGGGGGAAAAAAATGTACCCTGGGCTTTCCTTGAGGGAGAAGGTGGAGTTATGGGCTGGCGAAAAACAGTGAATGGGACCATGCTACGGCCCAGAGGGAAAGTTGCAAAGGAAGACCCTTGCAAAAGCTACCGAGTTTAAGAAAATGCCCGATCCAGCTCCGAGGAGAGTCTGTGCCGAGAGGGGAAGGAAGAAAAGAGGAGCACAGTACCATGGCCATCAACTCACCTGTTCTGTGGACGCCGTGGAGCCTCCGCCCTGGTGGCCAGCTCCCAGCCAGCCGGGGCAGCTGAGATCCTAGTTGGGTCCTGGGTCCCCAGCTCCGAGCTCACGCTCACCCACACCCGTGTCCACACGCCCGACAGTCTGGATGCAGCACGGGGCTAGGAAGACTGCCCAGAGCCCGGGGCTGCGTTTCCAGGCGGAGCTGCGCGCGCCGGCGCACGCGACAAGCACCCCCGCCCCCCTCCGGCCCCCTCACTTCGCTCTTCGTGTTCAAGAGTGCCAATCCGCCTCAGTCAAACTATCCTGGGCCCACTGCTCCAGGGGCAGCTGCACAGAGCTGGTGGAAGCTCTCTTGGGGTGGTCCTGCCACGAAGTCGCCACTGGGGCAAAGAGCCTGAAAATCGTGATGGAGGTGGCGGCGACGGTGATGGTGAGGTTGTCCCTGCAAGCAGTCGGTTCCCTCCTCCCCACCAGCGCCGACGTGAGGATGCTTAATCTGGCGGTACGCACCCTGTGCTTTGCTCAGCTCAACTCAGCCTTGCCCTGCGCCCTGGAACCGTGTCTGGATGCCCCTCTCAGCACGGGGGACAGCGGCACTTTGTACTGTCCCTGGTTTTCCGGAAGGCCACTCTTTCCGCTGAGCTCGTGACGCAAGCTTGACTCACTCACAGTTCCGCGTCAATGGGAGAGGCACGCGTGCTGTAGACGGAGCTCGGATGAGGACAGGGGGCTGAGGAGTGGGAAGAGAGGAGGGGTGCCCTAGTATCCATCTGTGGGGATGGATGCCCGAGCTGGGGCCAATATCTGTTGGCCTTCCTTTCTCAGCAACAGGAATGCATTCACGACACTTTAGATGGTTGTCCCTGCAAGCACTCGCCAAGGACCGCCTGAGTACACATACATCCAGCAGGTGCCAGCAAGGCTATCTCTACATCTGAGGCTTCCTAGGCCTCCAGAGAGAGCAGGCTGTGGTTCAGATCCTGTGCCTCATTGATCAAAGCCCTGCAGGAGAGGTAGCCTTCTATTTCCTGGCCCTGGACTTCCTAGACTTACACACAATCCCTCCTCTCTAGCCAAACTGGAGTATTCACCATCCCCTTAGTGATTTGTACGTTCTCAGCTCCTTGCCTCTGGGCCCTGAATGCCGATATATAAACGATACCAAAGCCTTAGGAACCAAATCAAATCCTTTTCCTTACTGCCTTCTTCCCGGGCATCCTAATAGCAGGTGATCTCTCCTCCCTCCCAACGTAAAGCACTTAAGATCTGTTTCATTCCTTAGTGGAGGATAGAAGGGCCTATCGACCTATATGGTCCATGGGCTCAGGGAGAGTCAGACACGATTGAGCACCTACGGCAACCACCATTCCTTCTATTCTTAGGACGTAAACTTTTCATGAGTCCATTTCTCCTCTTTCCAACTAAAGCCTAAACCTTTTGATAGTGGTGAAATTGGGTCACAATAGTTTGGGACTTGGCCAGGAAGACCTGCCTCTGAATCCTGCCTCTTTCACTTACTTGGTGGGTGACAAAGGCAAAATTAAAAACTCCGGGAGCCAGTTTTCCTCATATGTAAATAGAGGTGATAATGGGGTACCTCCCTCGCACGTTTGGGGTGAGGCTTAAAAGGTAATGTCTAGGAGAGTCTAGACAAACCCTGAGGTCTTTACGGATTAAAAGACAGAGAAGTGGAAATGTAAAAGGCAAGGCAAAATAGACTTTCTCTACTGAAGATAAGGGCTGAGGCTTGAATTACTCAATGGTGTCTGGAAAAGGCAGCTAGACCACGAATGTGCCTCCTGGGCACAGACTTCATTCATACTTTTGTTCCTGGTCACTCATCTGCATAAGATCCTTAAAGAAATATAGGAAGCATAATTGACTGAATTGAGAGTGATCACCCTAAGGCAAAGTGGAGAGTCTTACTAAAGCAGTGGTTCTCAACCTTTCTAATGCCGCCACCCTTTAATACAGTTCCTCATGTTATGGTGACCCCCAACCATAAAATTATTTTCATTGCCACCTCATAACTGTAATTTTGCTGCTGTTATGAATCGTAATGTAAATATCTGATATGCAGGATGTATTTTCATTGTTACAAATTAAACATAACCTACAAGTTGAGAACCGCTATACTAAAGGAAAGGATTTTTGAAGTAGTAGTTCATCAGGATGAGGAAGATTATATCTTCTCTCAACTCCTTTGTGTAGGTGGTAAATAACTTCTGAGCCGAATGAGTCTCTGAAGGAATCCAAGAGAAAAAAAATAGAAGTTTCTGCCAATTTGGAACTGTGTTGTTGAAATACTCCAGCTGAAGAAACTCTTAGTCAGTCTGTCACAGGTGCCACAGGCTGGAATGATCTCAGTGGCTGAGCAATCTACCAGACCTAACCTGGGCAGCCCCAACCCTGCTAGAGCAGCCTACAGGGCCTGATCCAGTCCAGCAGAGCAACAGCCTGGCTAAGTGGACTCAGGCCAGCAGTACATTTGTCCACCTGATCCACAGCAGCCTGAAATAAACCATCTTAATTGGGAAACAGAGCAATTCTGACAATGCCACACCCTGAATTAAACTTGAAATGTACAAGAAATGACCACTAGGTCCTAAGAGGAAGGAGGGAGGAGATGCTTTGGAATGACTCTTTTGAATGTTCTATTTGATTAAATATCTTTGCTAAAGAACTGAATTTATTTGATTGCTAAAGGAAACCTCACTGAAGGTTGCACTCTTGGACTAGCCACCCCTGTGGGACCCAACCTACCTGGTTCTAGCTTGAGTGGAAGGAATGAGCCCATAGCTGGGTGTTGCATACTTATAGTGCTTTGCAAACATTAAATGGTTGTAAAAATTGTTACAGGAGGACCAGTATTTTATATATTTTTTTTGTATCTTCCATGGCACCCAGCATACTATTTCATAAATATTTTGGTGGTTAGTTGACTGATTGAATTATTCTTTCTGCACTGGTTTATACACCTCAGTCACTTTTCCCCCTCACACCTTCAATGTTATATCCCTGGGAGAAGTGGGATATTTGATCAGTCTCTTTTTCCCCACTCTCTACTTTTCCTCTAGATCTTTGTCACTAATCAGTGACTGGCAAGGCCATCTTAATAGTGCCAACCCAGAAACTGATCCTATCTCCCTTTACAAATGAAACCTAGTCATACTTTTTCTGGTTGTTTTCAGAAGTGAGGGATTGGTGGGAAATTTGGGGAATGGCTTTCTGCCAGGGAAAACTGAAGCAAATCATCTAAATTTATCTGTTATGTTTGCATCTCAAAAAGGAAGGGAGAGAGGGAGAGAGGGAGAGAAAGAGGGAAGGAGGAATGGAAGAAAAGAGGAAAAGGAAAGAAGGAGGAATGGAAGGAGAAGAGGGAAGGAAAGTAAGAAAGAAAAAAGGAAAGAGGGAAGAAAGGAAGGAAGAAAGGAAGGAAGGAAGGAAGGAAGGAAGGAAGGAAGGAAGGAAGGAAGGAAGGAAGGAAAAAAATATCAAGCACTTACTATGCCCAGGCACTGTATTAAATCCGAAGGACACGAATACAAGTAAAAAGAAGAAAAAAAAAAATAGTCCCAGCCTTCAAAAGGAGTTTACTTTCCATGGTGAACAGGCCACAGGGGTGGTAGGATGTTCCATGAGGCAAATACTTGAATCAGACAGACTATCATTCTGGTGCAGGACAATATATAATTTTTAAAACCTTTTTTTTCCGATTTCGTAGTTGGTGAAATAGAGACATAAAGCAAGGAAAATGCAAGAGCATTTGCTTATTCAATACACATTTATTTAGCATCATCGGATGAATACAGAGCACTTTTCTGGGAAAGATGCAAAGTTTACACAAGACATAGGTCTGGGTCCCCATAGAACTTATAGCCTAGAAGGAAAATAAAGTGGCAAAAAAAAAAAGTATAATACAAATTATCTATGTGCATTCAAGAACAAAACCATGTGTTCAGTGAGATCTGAAGGGAAAGGTTACTACCAATAGGAGGAATCAGTGAAAGTTCCATTAGTGGGTAACACTTGGGTCGGGCTTTTAGATAGGGATAACAATTTTGCCAACAAAAAAGGGTAGGAGGGAAATCCTAGATAGAAAAAAACAGAGCAGGAGCAGGTAGGTGGCACAGTGAATAGAGCAACAGCCCTGGAATCAGGAGGACCTGAGTTCAAATCCAGCCTCAAACACTTGACACACTTACTAGTTGTGTGATCTTGGGCAAGTCACTTAACCCCAATTGCCTTGCCTTCCTCCCTCCAAAAAAATAAAGAGTAAGCAATGTAACAATCAAACAAGCATTTATTGAATGTTTATTATGTGCAAAAATGTAAATTACTTAAGGGCAGGCATGTTTTTGGTTTTTTATTAGTATCACAAGGTCTAACATAATGCTTGCTGAGTCATAGTCACTTAATAAGTACTAATGAGTGAATAAGTGAATATAAGGCACTGGGACTAGAAAGACAAAAGGAAAATAGGGTTTTTTTCCCCCTCATAGAGTTTACATTCTATTGGCATTAAGTTGGGAACCAGGATAGGGAATGGGGACAGAATAGTCATGGGATTATAAATGTAGAACGGGAAGAGACTTGCAAGTCATGGAGTTCAAGCCCCTCGTTTTATAGGTGAAGAAACTAAGATAAAGAGAAGCAGTGTCTTGTGCAGGGGCACAGCTAGCAAATGCTTGAGGCAGGATTTGAACTCAAGTCTTCCTGCCTTGAAGCCTAGGGCTCTATACATTGCACCATCTGGATGCTTCTGGTCCAATTTTACTGAAGCACATAGAGGAAATAAACATGAAATAAAACTGAAAAGAAGGTAAGGGAGGTAGTGTAAATATCAGTCAAAAGAGTTTGAACTTTATTCAAGATGTAAAGGAAGTCACTGAATATGTTTGAGTTGGGGATTGACAGAACGAGATTCCTGCATGAGGAAGATTAATTTGGCAGTTGCATGAAGGATTTGGATCTGACTTGGAGTAATAAATCCTAATCATTTTATGATTGATGTCAGATTAGAATCCAGAATAAGCACATGAATGGATGAGATAATCTAGGGGGATCAGGCCTCCCTCTCAGTGAAGGGGATGGGGTGGGGTTTGGGGATGAAGATTAAGGAAGATACAAAGAGGCAGCTAAAGTGTCTGGTCGATATATCCAGAGGTGTAACTATGGAGTACTCCAGGAATTTTCCAAAGATCTACTTTCCTTTCCTTGGTATATTTATAAAGATCTCCAGTTCCCTTTGTCCTGAGTGAAAAACAGTGTAAGGCCCAATATTTCAGGACCACTCAGGGCAGTCTGCTGAACTGGCAGAACTGAGTAGCTCTGGGGGGAAACTGATGTTTGCTCTGGCAAGTTCTAAATCAGAGGAGACCCAAGTGGCCGTGTTGTAGGCCTGCCTATATCCTTATTGCAATCTCTTATAATAATAATAGTTATAATATTTACATAGTTATAATTATTATATAGTTAAAATAATAAATAAAATAGCTATAATGATAATAGTTTAAAGCTCACAAAGCTCTTTGCAGGATCTTTTGATCCTCACCACAACTATTATTGTCTCCATTTTTACAGATGAGGACTTTGAGGCAGACAGTGTTAAAGTTCCTTTCCCAGGTCACCTTGCTAGTAAGTGTCTGAAGAAGCTTTCAAACTCAGATCTTCCTGACTCTGTGCCCTATCCACTTTACCACCTAGCTGCCTATTGACATCAATACAGTGTAACTAGGTCAATTCTTCATCATTAGATAGGACAGGATGCACCTGAAATTTAACTGAAGGATAGGAGCCTTCAGTTTCAGGGGAAATGATCACTAGTCTATAGCAGGAAAAGAAAAGGGAGCCAGTGGAACGCAACCTTCCTGACCTAGCATCCATGTTCCATAAGACTTACGATTTCTTATTTCACCCAGACAAACCTGGATGGTCAACACCAAAGAAGAGAAGTAAGTATATATTTTACAGGGCTCAGGCTTGTCAGCTTGGCTTCCTAATTCTGATGTCATAGGCCAGGTATTGCCAATTGATGTGTAGAATGAGCTCTAGAAGTTTTTTATCCTTGCCAGCCTTGTTTCACATTACTTCCTTTCCCAAACTCTATGTACCAGCCAAACTGGACCATTAGCTGTTTTCAGAACTTAACATTCCATCTGCTGCCTGCTGGCATTTCCTGAAACTGCTCCTCATTCCAGGAGCACACTTCCTTCTTAGTGCCACCTCTCAGAAATTTTTATCTTCTTTCAAGGCTCAGCTTAGTTGTCTTCACCTCTGGAAAGCCTTCCCTGATCCCCCCCAAGTTAGAAATCCCCTCTCGATCTTCAAATTACATTCTATCTACTTATCACTGAACACATTGTATCACTGGCTAGAATGTAAGCACTTTGAAAATAGAGGGAGGTGGGGGCAGAGTCAAGATGGCGGCATAGAAGCAGGAGAATTCTGTGGCTCCCCCCATAACCACCTCAAAAACCTATAAAATATGACTCAACAAATTTTAGAGCTCCAGAACTCATAAAATGACAGAGAAACAAGGCTTCCACTGAAGGCAGCCCAGCAGACTGATGGAAAGGGCTCCTCGCAGTGTGCTGGGAGCAGAGCCTCATGCGGTTTTAGCCCCAGGCCTTCCAGGAGAAGCCCCAGCTGGAACTTTCAGGAGAGCGGATCACCGGCAGCTGTGGAGGTTTCCAGAATTACCAACCCAGTGGAACTCAGCTAAATTTCAGGGAGAGAGTCTGGCAGACTGCCTCCAGAGCTAGAAGCAGTCTGAAGCAGCGGCCCTGCAGCCCCCTCCACGTGGCTGCTTCAGAAGCTCTTGGCCTGCAGATTGCAGGGGAGGCCAAGTGATCATTCAGAGGCTAAGTGCTCTTGCCGTGAGCTGCCTGGATCAGGATCCTGGTCTTGGGTGGTGGTCCTGAAGTGTGTTTTCAGTGAGCCAAAGTTGGAGGGGCTGCAGAGACAGCGGCAGCCTCCTAATAGCTCCGGCAGCTGCAAAAACCCCAGAGATTTGGGACAGAGCTCTCTTCTCTGAAAGCAGAGATCTACTGTGGCTCAAAAGTCAATTGACTGGCAAAATGAGCAGGCAAAGAAAGCAAAGAAAGCTCAGCAATCCAATTTAAGATTCCTTTTTTGGGGACAAAAAGGATCAAAGCATGGAATGAGAGGAAGACAGTCAGAACTCCCGAACTAAAAGCTTCCAAGAAAAACGTAGACTTATTATAAGCCATAGGTCAGCTTAAGAAGGATTTTGAAAACCAAATAAGAGAAGTGGAGGAAAAATTGGGGAATTGAGAATGATGCAAGAAAATCATGAAAAGAGAGCCAACAACCTGAATGAAGAAAATAACACCTTAAAAAATAGATTAACTCAAATGGTAAAAG
>CM053586.1:47967299-47993673 GCA_028646515.1 Pseudochirops corinnae
AAGCATTCTTGAGGAAAAAATCAGAACTGAATAGAAAATTTGACATTCAAACACAAGAACCGTGAGAAGGTAAACATGGAAAAAGAAATCATAAGGAACTTAGCAAATTTGAGCTATTTACATGCCAACATGGAAAAATGAGAATTGTAACTTATGAAACTTTTCTCAGTATGAGGATAGGTGAAGAGAATATAAATGTATGTATATGTATACATATACATACATATAAATAGAAGGGTATATATGCATATGAATACATATGGGAGTGTGTATATATATATATATGTGTGTGTGTGCATAGACAGAGGGCACAGGATCAATTGAATAGGAAGGGATGATATTTTAAAAGGTGAAATAAAGAGGTAGGAGAGGAATAGAATGAGAGGGGACAGGGAGATACAGAATGGGGTCAATCATTTCATATAGAAGAGACAAGAGATAACTGCTACAAGGGAGGGCAAGAACAGGAAGGGGAAAAGGGAATGGGTCAACCTTACTCTCATTGAATTTGGCTTAGGGAGGGAATGACATACACTCTAAAATGGGTATCTTGCCCTACAGGAGAGTAGAGGGGAAGGGGATGAGGGGGGGGATGATGGAGGGGAGGGCAGGTTAGGGGAGAGAGTTGTTAGAAGCACACACTTCTGTAAAGGGACAGGGAAAAAGTAGAGAATAGAACAAGGGGAGGGCAGGATAGAAAGGAAGGAAATATAGTCAGTGTTACATAATATGTCCATTGTGGAGATGTTCTACGTAACTACACATGTACAGTCTGTATTGAATTGCTTGTCTTTCCAGTGGGGGTGGGTAACAAGGGAGGAAGGGAAAGAAGCTAGAATTTAAAGTTCTAAAATCATATGTTAAAATATATATATATATATTATTATTATTTACATGCAACTGGGAAATAAGATATACAGGCACTGGGATAGGGAGATCCATCTTGCTCTACCAGAAAGTCAGAGAGATGATGGGGGAGGACATAGGAGACAGCAGATTGGGGGAGGGGATATACAGTGGGATCGCTGTTTTGGGAGGGTGAGTAGGGGAAAGACAGGGAGAAAATTTGCAACTCAAAATCTTGTGGAAATGAATGATGTAAACTAAAAATAAACAAAAGTTAATTTTAAAAAAAAAGAAAATAGAAGGAGGTGACGTCAGTAACCCAGAATGTAGTGTTTTTAAAAAAATCTGTATCTTTGTGAATAGCATTTTATTTTTCCCAATTACATGTAAAAACAATTTTTAACATTCATCTTTTAAAATTTTGAGTTTCAAATTCTGTTCTGCCCTTCCCCCTTCCTAAGACAGTAAGCAATTGGATATAGGTCATACATGTGCGATCACGTAAAACATATTTTATATTAGTCCGCTTGTGAAAGAAAGCACAGACCAAAAAAAGAAAACCCACAAAAAATTAAGTGGAAAATAGTATGCTTCAATCTGCATTCAGACTTCATCAGTTCTTTCTCTGGAGGTGGATAATGTTTTTCATGATGAATGTTTTGGAATTGTCTTGGATCATTTATATTGCAGAGAATCGCTAAGTCATTCACAGTTGATCATTGTACAATATTGCTGTTACTATACGCAACGCCCTCCTACTTTAGCTCAATTCACCCTGTGTCAGTTCATGTAAGTCTTTCTAGGTTTTTCTGAAATCATCCTGGTTTTCCTTTCTTACAGTACAATAGCGTTCCATTATAATCATATACCACAATTTGTTCAGTCATTCCCCAATTGATGGACATTCCCTCAATTTCCAATTCTTTGTCACTGAACTGTAGTTCTTACAATGTCAGGTGGCTGTTCAATGTCCCACCTACAATATCCTGTTCTCTGGCTCAGAGTCTGAAGCAGGAAGCTCAATTGTGAGAATCCAGACAGTCGATACCAGATTAAATCTGATATTACAGTTTCACTATCACCTGATCCCCAAACTGGTAAATGCTACATGGCAAGGTCCAAAAAACCACAAGGCATAATCTAGATTGATACCAATCTGCAAACAGCCCTATCACAACATAATGATGATGCAAATGAAGATGCCCTACGTTGAATGCTATGGGCACTCAGCTTCCCAGGGATTTCCAAACTCTTGGTCTTTTACCCCCCAAAAAATCCCTCATTTTCCCCATAATTCGGATCACAGATTCCCTCCACACTAAATTTGCTGCCTCACAAATCTCAGAGAGAGTATTAAAGATGGGGGAGGTAGAGATATCCCACTGCTTCATAATTTTTATGTGGACTAATAAAAGATGAATCCTAGGAGGTTTTTATCAATGGACAATAGGCACACAGACGAGCTTGCTCCTATATAGCCTTTGAGTTTTAACAAGTTGTGTTCACAGAGCATTCTGGCTCTTCCTCTGAGAGATGAGGAAAGGAAAGGAAGATAGGGCGAAGGAAGAAAGAGGCAATGAAAAGACATTATGTGATGTCGAGCACTATGTTAGTCTTGACTTTTTTGTCTTGCCGCTGAACTTCGGTAACTCTGAAAGAGAACAAGAGGCTGACAACTTTGAGTAGCTCTGGCTCACTTCAATCCAGTTCATTAACAAGTTCAGAAATCACCTGCAACATCCTCTTTGAAAATTAAGGACTAACAACAAGACAAACAAACAAAAAAGATCTCATATTCTAATGGAAGGACATAGGAAAGATACAGCCCATCATTCTGTATTTCCAGGAAGCAAAGTCAAGCTGCGTTTTGTCAAAGACTTTTTCTGCATCTATTGAGATGATCTTGTGGTTTTTGTATGTTTTGGTTTTTAATATGATTGTGTTGATTGTTTTTCTAATGTTGAGCCATCCTTGAAGTTCCCTGTTATAAATCTCACTTCGATATAATACATGATTCATGGGATAAATCGCTATGGTCTAACAAGATTTTGTTGAAAATTTTTGAGTCAATATTCATTGATGATATTGGCCTATAGTTTTCCTTCTGTGTTTTATCTTTCCCTGGTTTAGGTAATAGGTCTATATTTATCTCAAAAAAGGATTCTGGCAGGGTACTTTTTTCCCTTAATTTTTGAGAATACTTTGTGAAGTATTGGCATTACTCGTTCTTTAAAACTTTGATAGAATTCTATTGCAAATCCTTGCAGAACAAGGACTTTTCCTCCTTTGGTAGGTTTTTTGTTGTTGTTGTTGTTGTTGTTTTGCAATTAGTTCTAGGTCATTTTCTGAGATTGGATTATTTAAAATCTCTATCTGGCCTTCTGATAGTTTTTAATATTATCTATTTCTTTTGTGTTCTCTGTTTTGTTATAATATAATAAGTTTTAATTGTTCTTTTTATTTCTTCTGGTTTTGTTGTGATTTCCCATTGCCCATTTACTATTTTGATTTTATTTTCTGCTGCCTTTTAAATCAGGTTAGCTAAAGATTTATAAATTTTATTAGTTTTCTCAAAGAATCAGCTTTTAGTTTCATTTCCAATTTTTATGAATGTTTGTTTCATATTTATTTTCCCCTAATTTTTAATATCTCCTCTTTGGTGCTTTTTTTAGGTTTGTTCGTCATTGGCTTTCTAATTTTTTTTAAATGCATGTTCAGTTTGTTAATCCTTAATTTTTCTATTTTGTTTAAGCATGTTTATAGAGATATGATTTTTCCCCCTGAGGACTGCTTTAGGTATGTCTTAGAAATTTTAGCATAGTGTTTCATCATTATCATTTTCTTTCACACAATATTGTTTCTTTGATTTGTTCTTTGACCCACCCAATACTTAAGATTTCATTGTCAAATCTCCATTTGGGTTTATGTCTTTTTTTAAACCAGGATGCCTGGAACTGAACACAGCACTTTAAATAACGAGGGTACAGTACAGCAGGACTAGTCTGTTCCTAGAAACTATACCCCTCTTCATGCAGTGAAATAATACCTTCTTTGCATCACACAGCTGATCCCTATCGAGTTTGAAGTCTACTGAAACCCCAATACTTTTCTCAGTACATCCGATGCCAATCCATGCCTCCCATAGCTTATATTTAGGGAGTTGATTTTTTGTACCCAAGTACAAGACATTTATCCTTCCTCCCTATGTCGTTCTTATGATCTTGGTAGTAAATGTTTTAATGAACATGTTTTTCAATGATCTTTTGAAGGCCCTACTTTTTCATCCCTCCTCGTTTGGTCCCTACTATGAACTTATCACATTCTATTAGATTGTTCAAATATGGCCTCAGACAGTTACTAGCTGAATGACTCTGGCCAAGTCACTTAATCCTGTGAACCTCAGTTTCCTCACCTGTAAAATGAGCTAGAGAAGGACATGGCAAAGGACATGTCTTTGGCAAGAAAATCCCAAAATGGGGTCATAAAGAGTCAACCAAAACTGAAAACGACCGAAGAAAAAGAACACCAACAACACTAGATTATAACCTTCTAGAAAGCAAAGACTTTTTTTTTTTTTGTATCTCTAAAAAGCACCTACCACATAGTGGACACAATCAAGTCTTGGATTCATAGCTTCCATGGTGGAATTGCCTATTTTGCATTTGGGCTGAAATTGTATATGACTTTGGATCCATTTTCAGAAAGGTCCTGTCCACCTGTTACTGCAGGCCTAGCACCTTTCCTCCTGTCTCAGGATTCCCAGGCTCTACGGCTTGCCCCATTTTAAGCAAATCTTTTTATCCCTTCAGCTTTGATTTGTCCATCTGTAAAAGTTAAAGCCCTCTACCAAAGGCTCCTGGTGTGCATGTAAAGTTTGGAATCCTGAACCAAAATCTCCTGGTAGGTAAGGTGGAATGAGAAGTGGAAGGTGTTTTGACTGGGTTCATCCAGGATAAGGGAATCAACAAAAGGGAGATGAGGAGAAGTCAGGAGGGGGCAGAAGGTACTGAAGAAGGAGGGGACACTAAATTATAATCTCGATTCTGCCTCTTTGCATGACTCAGGGCAAATCATTCAGTGTTCTTTCATCTCCATTGGAAACTTGAGGTCAGACCTGCCAGATGACTAAGACAAGAGAGGAGAGAGAGAGAGCTGTGTGGGCACAGGATGTATCATGCAGGATAGGTCACAAAGTCACAAACACTCAGAGGTCATTCAGTTCAAACTGTATCTCAACAGAAATCCCCTCTATGATGTTCCAGTAATCATCTACCTGCCATGTGAACCTGTGTGGTCTTGGACAAATCATTGAACCTCTCTGAGTCTCAGTTTGAACATCTGTAAAATGAGTTGAATGGCTCTAAATCCTAGGAAGTGATGAGCTCTCTACTTCCTGAGGTAGTTCATTAATCCCATCTTTTGACAGGTCTCATTGTTGGTAAGTTTACATTATTTGGAATTCAAATCTTCCTCCCCATAACTTCTCTCCATTTGTCCTGGTTCTTTTTCCTAAACTAAACCGTCTTCCTTATGATCTTCCAACATTTGAAAAGAGCAATCGTATCCTTTTAAAAAATATTTATGTTTTTTTTGTTTTCAGCATTCACTTCAATAAGCTTTTGAGTTTTAAATTTTCTTCCCCTCCCTCCCCAAGATGGCATGCAATCTGATATAGGCTCTACATATCCATTCATATTAAACATATCTTCACATTAGTCATATTGTAAAGAAGAATTAGAAACAATGGGAGGAACCACACGAAAGAAGAAACAAAAAACAACAAAAGAAAAAGAGAGCAATAGTATGCTTCAATGTGCATTCATACTCCATAGTTCTTTCTCTGGGTGTGAATAGCATTTTCCATCATGAGCCTTTTGGAGTTGTCTTAGATCCTTGCATTGCTGAGAAGAGCCAAGTCTATGAAAGTTAGTCATTGCACAATGTGGCTGTTACTGTGTGCGATGTTCTCCTGGTTCTGCTCCCCTCACTCATCATCAGTTCATATAACTCTTTCCAGACTTTTCTGAAGTCTGCCTGCTTATCACTTCTTATAGCACAATAGTATTCCATTGCAATCATATACCACAACTTGTTCAGTCATTCCCCAATTGATGGACATCCTCTCAATTTCCAATTCTTGACCACCACAGAAAGAGAAAACAATCATATTCTTAAGAGCAGTGGCTCAGGGGATAGAGTGGCAAGCCTGAAGAGAGAAAGATCCATCTTCCCTAGTTCAAATCTGGACTCAGACTCTTACTAGCTGTGTGACCCTGGGCAAGTCACTTCACCCTGTTTGATTCAGTCTCCTCATCTGTAAAACGAGCTGGAGAAGGAAATGGCAAACCACTCCAGTATCTTTGCCAAGAAAACCCCAAACGGGGTCACAGAGAGTGAGATACAATCGAAGTGGGTTAAAGAATAACAACAACCACACTCTTGGGCTTTCCTACCCCAAGCCTTTTCTTTGAGTAAAATCTCCAATTTCTTCAGTCAATCCCTGCTTGCTCTTACTTTCACGGTAACAGCATGTCCTCACCAGTTTAGCCCCCTCCTGTCAAACCCTGGTTACATCAAACACAACCATAAATAGCCAGCAAACCTCTTTATCAAAATAAGAAGTAAACAGAAATGAGAGCAGTTATACAGTTTAGGGTTAATGGTAGAACATGCAAATGTAAATGAGCTCTTGGACTGGAAGCAAATGAAACCTCAGCTCCACCGAAAAGAGATAATGAGCTCACTGCAAGGAGTCTGTTTCTAGCAGACTGTAAGGCTGCAGGTGCTAAGAATCAAGGACAATGGCGGAAACTGGTTTCCCCTGATATCTGCAGCTCTGAGGAAATCTCCAGCCTCCCATTCAAAGGTTGATGCTTGCCTTTCTCAATGTCTTTCTTAAACCTCTTTTTTGAAGTGGGTCTGCCTCATGCAGTAGCCTGACTCAGAGGTCTCTCAGCCAATCAGGAGTCACATCCTGTTACACATGCATAATGCAGCACACAGCCTCACGGGGCTATCCTCAGGGAAACTGCCTGACCCATGTGAGCTGGGGTGTTAACATACACAAAGCATTTTGTGAGCTTTAAAGCACTGTGCAAATGCCAGCTGTTATTATATTACCGTACAGTATAGGTGTGCCCCGAGTGAAGCAAATCTGATGTCTCTGGGCAGTGATTTCCTTATCTGTGAAATGAGGGTATTAGATTAAGATGATTTCCAAGGTGTCTTCTAGCTCTAAATCCTATGTTCTTAGGATGTGAACGCCCAGATTTTTTAAAAGACCAGATAAAATAATGAGTCAACACTATGATAAGGGATTTTTCATTTTACAAAAAAAGGACTCAGTATAGATTTCTTTTAACTAGACAGCTCTCATCATGCATGTAGTTCTGGTTTTCTGCTAACTATCCATGTGACTTTTGGCAGGTCTCTAGACCTCAGTTTCTACATCTTTAAAAAAAAAAAAAAGGAGGTTGGACTAGGTGATCCTTACTGAAGTCCCCTCCAGCTACAACCCTTAAGGATTCTAGTCACAAACACTTTGCATACAGACATTTTTTCTGGAACATATCTATTGTGTAGAGAGGTTCACCTATGAAAATATTACTATAATAATAATGAATAAATAACATTTATATAGCTCTTACTACGTGCCAAGCACCATGCTGAGCACTTTGCCATCATTAAATCGTTTGATCCTTATGACCCTGAGAGGTAGGTACTATTATTATCTCCATTGTACAGATGAAAAAACTGAGATAATCTGAGATAAAGTGACATGTCAGGGTCACAGAGCTAGTAAGTGTATGAGGTCAAATTTGAATTCAAGTTTTCCTTACTCCAGGCCCAGTGTTTTATTAAATGCACCACCTACCTCTAGATTCTCCAAGGATGATAGTCTCCATGTTATATAGTACCATGAGAGAAGCTGGATAGCCAGACAGCCTAAGGAGCTCTAAGATGCCACGTCCAGGTCCGCATTCTTGAAACTGTCTAGTTTGTTCAAGGCTTCACTCAAATGCCAACTACCTCAACAAATTCAACCAACGTGTATGAGTCATCTAGGTGCCCCAGTGGCTAGCACACCACACCTGGAATCAAGAAGACCTGAGTTCGAATCTAACCTCAGACACTTACTAGCTGGGTGACCCAGGGCAAGTTCCTTCACTGATGTCTGCCTCAGTTTTCTTATCTGTAAAGTGAAATAATAAAAGCACCCAACCTAGGATTGTTGTGAGACAATTTTGTAAAGCAATCAACAAACCATGAAGTGTTAAATAAATGCTAGCTGTTGTAGTTCGGAGTAAGGGGTTATTTTAGTTGCTAAAAAGAAAGGAATACAAAGATTTTTTAAAAAATAGTTACTTGAAGCTCCTTAAAGGAATCTCTAGTGTTATAAGGGGCAACCAGAATCACATAGACCTAGGGCTGGAAGGGACATCAGAGCTCATCTTGCCCAACACCCTCATTTTAGAGATGGGGACGTTGAGCAAGTTTAGTGACTTGCCCAAGGTCACACAGGCAGTAAGCATAAGAAGCAGGATTTAAATATTTGACTCCAATGATTTGGCATCAGACTGATTATAAACACCTTGAAGGCAAAACCTGCATCTAATTTCATCTTTGAATCCTCAAATGTCTCCTGGACCATTACTCAGCTTTCAATAGAAAATGCTTAATTATTTGTTGAATTGAACAGTCTGGGGTCACTTGGAAACCAAACCAGACTGCTTGTTTTCATCAGAGATGTGTAAGAAAACCCCTCCCAAACTGCCATCATCTTCCCACCAGGCTTGCTCCCACTCCATTCCCCTCACTATTGGGGAGGCATTTACTGGGTCTCCGTTTGCAAGGTCAGAGAGGGTATCCATCTACGCCAGAGCTGCAGCAGGGGTGATGGGGGTGCATTGGGGGGCCCTGGAGGAGATGATGGGAATAAAAAAGGATGCGTTTTTTCTGCCTAAAAACAGGGGAGTCATTGGTGAGATAAATTTCAGATGAAGCGTCTTGCCACGCCCTACTAGACAGTGCCTGGGGTGGGGGTTGAGGGAGAGAGACAGAATAGAGGCTTTGGTACCACAGTCAAATATAGACCCGTTTCCATAAAGGCACCAGCAGCCTACCATTCTATAAATATCTCAGCCAATTTTCCATGGCTCTCATGTGACTTTGATGCCTGCATCTTCTGCGGGGATCCGTTGTCATGGTGACGAGGCCATGTGATCATCCCCTCTTCATTCATGGTGACTCTGAGCTGTCCTGGGGAGGGAGGAGATGGGTTGGGGGGAGGAAAGAGAGAAAAGAAATGAATTTATTTTAAAAAAAATAATCAGGCTAAAAGTTTCCATCCGTTGCAAAGCTGGGGCTTATTGCAAAGACGTGCTGACAGCCTTATCGATCTTCTGTGATTGTTAAAGAAAAAACAAGTTTATTCTAGAGGTAGGGGGGAGGGTGCCTTTGAATCAGAAACAGCTAGTGCTGGCTCAGGGACTAGATAGTCAAACCCCCTTATTTTACAGATGAGGAAGCTAAGTCCCAGTGAGGTAAGGTCAGCCAGTTTGTTAGTGTCAAGACCTGGGATCAGAATGCAAGCTTCCCAACTCCTAATCTAGGAGGTTTGATTCATTATCCTATAGCCTGTGCTGCTGGCAAGTTGACAGCCCAAGAGGGCTGGGAGCTCTTGTGGACCTGGTGGCCACCAGAATGCCTTGTTTCCTCCGACCTTGGGCCAATGTGCTCTTCATTCCTGTGCTTCCCTCTGAGGGGGTGGGATGGGGTTGGTGACCCCAGGTGAGCAGAAAACCAGACTTAGGCTGGATTTCTTGTGGGATTTCAATCAAAGATGGCTGAAGGGGGACATCTCTGTGTTCTGTAACAGTATCCCCCACTACAGAAAATGAGGGGAGGAAAGCCACCTCACTGCTGGGAATTAACATGGTAACGGGGAAAAAATGGTGGCTATGGAACCAGGGGGATCTGGGTTTGAATCCCATGTTTGCCTCTTATGACCTTATGTGACTGGGATAGATCATTTCACCTCTCTCTGGGTCTCGGTTTTCTTACCTCTAAAATTAGGGCATTGGACTAAATGACCTTACCAGTTCTAAATTTTTTATCTCTTAAAATGGAATTGGGAAAATTTGGCCTAGAGATGAGAACACCAGGAGATGGGAGTGGGACATGATAATGGTATTCTAATATTTCAAGAGTCAGTCTACAAAAAAAAAAGATTGACAACTGATAAGTCAACAAGCATTTATTAAGGAGCGACGATGCACCAGGCCCCGTGCCAAGTACTGGGGGTACAAAAACAAGGCAAACAAAAACAGCTCTTGCCCCTTTCTAACCCTCCTATCCCCCCATCCCCCTCACTAGTGTTTTTATTGTCATTAATACACTGTTGATTCACATTGAACTTGTAAAACACTAACACCCCCCAGATCTTTTTCATACAAATTGCTGTCTAGTCATACTTCTTCTATCGTGTATATGTGAAATTTATACTTTGAGCCCAAAATTTTCCCTTAATAATAATAATTAATAAAATAAATTTTAAAGTTGCATATTATTTAATTCAACACATAGTTCTAAGCCTGCTGAACCCTGGGGGTTATTCTAATTCATTGGCAAGCTGTTTTTCCCATCTTTCAGATGGCAGGGGGCTTGGATGGGTAGAGATATCTTCTGATAAATTGTAGAGGAATTTTGAATGTATCTATGGTACTTTTACATCAAACCTTTCCATAAAGCTAGATTTGTAAGGATGGAAGAAGCAGCCATTCTGGGATGACATATGCCTAGGGTCATGATTAAATCAGGCAAAAATCTCAAGTGTTCAAAATGAAGCCAGACATCTTGCCCAGGTATCAGTGGGAATTTCCAGTTTAGTCCTGGAGATGCCAGATCTAACTCTTGTTCATCTAAATTTCAATCTCCCAGGGCCTCAATTTCTCCATAAATGAGAGGCCTGGATTTATCCTCTGAGGCCCCTTCCAGTTCTTATCAATAATGTAAAATGCATTGGATTTGGAGTCAGAAAATTTGGGTTCAAATCTTGATCTGTCACTGGCCACCTGAGTGATCTTGGCCAAGTAAAAACCTTTCTGGGCTACAGTTTTGTCATCTGTAAAATGGACTTAGACTAGATGACCCCCCAAGCTCCCTTCTACTTTTCAGTCTTCGATCCTAGAGGGCAGGCCCTATGCTTTATTTATCTTTGCATCCAATGTCGTTGTTCAGTTCTGTCCTTCTCTTGACCCTATTTAGGGTTTTCTTTGCAAAGATACTGGAGTGGTTAGCCATTTTCTTCTCCAACCCATTGGACAGATGAGGAAACTGAGGCAAAGAGGGTTAAGAGGGCACACAGCTAGTAAGCGTCTGAGACCAGATTTGAACTCAGGAAGATGAGTCTTCCTCAGTCCAGGCCTGGCACTTTACTCCCTGTACCAGCTGGCTGCCCTTTGGATTCTATATAGAGAGCCCTTAACCGAATCATAGATTTAGAACTGGAGGGGGCATCAAGCACTATTGAGACCCTTCCCCTCATTTTACAGAGGAAGAAGCTGACAAGATAAATGATTTGTCCAAGGTCACAGTGGTAATGAGTGATCATCAATATTTGTTGGATTCACTGATCATTGCCATACTCCTATGAGGCAGGGAGGGCAGGTCAATCCTTATTCTCCCATTTTACAAAGGGAGAAACAGAGACATGAAGGGACACCCAAGGTTCCTGAGCTGTTTAGGATCAGAGGAAGCACTAGGCACCGTGATCTCTGTATTCCGGGTCCAAGGCTATCCCCACAACCTGGGCCCCATGTGCCGTTATGGTCCCCAAAGACCAACAACTCCCGAGACTCTGTAAGTTGGCTTCAAGCCTAGGCCTGAGCCCAAGGAGCTTGAGAACACAAGGAAATTTGCTTCAGAGCCCAGGGAAGGGAGGCAAACTTGCTGGCAGAGAAGAGAAATTATTCCATTTTCTACTCCAGACAAGCACGCGGCTGCCTCTGCCTTGGTGATGAATCTTTTTAGTTAAAGATGATACATCACTGGGGGTGAATTATAAGCCTGGAGGTGCTGGAAGCCATACAAGTCAATTACTGAGGCTGAGAAACCTTTGTATTCTGGACCCAGTGGAGACGATGGTTCCCTCAAGGTACTGTAAACCAGCTGAGGCTTTCCATCCGGTCCCACTTGGAAGCTTTAACACTCCAGGGTCTATACCCTGGGTGACTATAAAGTAACCACACTCATCTCCACAGGCTCCATGCAGAGATCCATCTCAGCTTTTCATAGCCCATAACTCTGTTTCTCCTGCCAATGAGACCATCTCTCTGCTTTATAGATAAGAAAGCCGGGCCTCAGAGAGTGTCTTGTCCAGGATCTGCCCAGCTCAAATGGGCCCCACGGGCCCCACAATCAGTTCTCCTGAGCCCGAAGAGTAAGCCTAATATTGTGTAAAGGACATTTCTTCTTCCTACTCTTTTCCAGTCTATCTCCCCCTCCCCACAAAGGTCTTTGTCCTATACCCTGAAGTGGGGTAGAGAGCATTGACAAAACAAAAAAGACATTTCCTGTTTCGGGGGTGGGGGGGTTGCCACAGACTCAGTTGAGGTCCCTACCCTGGCCAGCCGAGGCCCTCCCAAACTCTAAAAGCAAGCAGAGATCACAGTTCTACTTCGAATTGTTACTTCAGGCATTAATGAATAAGGAAAGAAGGGAGAAAACAAGCATGAATTAATGCCAGGCACTGCTAAGCACTTTCCAAATATCCTGTGGCCGCTTACGATGTTCCACTCAGACCCTAATAAAAGGACCTATATCTGCACCCCACCCCTGTCCACGAAGATGCCATTTCCCTAAGTGTTTATTACATGTGGAGCAGGTATGAACAGCATGAAAATGTACCATACTGGGAGCGAGAAGACCGGGCATCTCGTCTCAGCTCTTCTATGAACCAACAGACCCTTTTCTTTCTCTGGGCCTCAGTTTCCCCTTCTGTAAAATGAGAGAGTAGATGGGAGGAGGGAGGAGGTGTGGAGAGAAAATAAATGCTTGTTAACTCACTTTTTTTTAAAGATGAGGAGGTTAAGCTAGATGACCTTCAAAGGGTCCTTCCAGAAAGGAGAACATAACTTATGCAATAACATTGCAAAGAACAACAACTTTGAAAGTCTGGCAAAGCAGTGACTAACCATTGGCTCCGGAGGGCTGATGATGACGTGTGCTACCTGGCTCCTGACAGAAGGAACAGCCTTGAGCTGCAGAATGAGACACGGCTAATGTGGGGACTTGCTTTGCCTAGCTTTGTGTATTTGTCAGGAGGATTTTCTTTCATTCAATCATGTGGGCAGAGGTGGGAGAGAAAAAAAAATGTTTGTTGATTGGTAGAAGAAAAAGCCAAAAAGGTCACTTCATTTAAAAGTGAGGGGAAAAAAATCTTGCTGGTGTTAACATCCTCTGATTGCAATGATCCTTACCAGGACTAGGAGAGGGAGTGAGATCTGCAGCCTCCACACCTGCTAGCTAAAGGTGAGGTGAGATTAATCACCCTCTTCCTAGCTGCTGGTGTCCTAAGAACAGCTGTTTGAGAAGCAGGTGGTCTGGGCAGTGGCTCACAAAAATAGGAATTAGGAAGAGGTAGCGTGCAGTAGTGGATAGGGAGCTGGCCTTTAGCCAGAAAGACCTAGGTTCAAGTCCCACCTCTGAGATACACAGGCTGTGTGAACCTGCATAGGTTACTCTTAATACTCTAGACTGCTTTTTAGAAGTTGAAGATAGGTGTCAGTCTGAATTAGTATGGGGAGAATTCTCATCTGGGAGTTCCCTGTATCACTGAAATTATAGGTCCACCCTCTATCCTCTAGGATTGTCCAGGACAATAGAGAAGCCTTGTGTCAGGGAAAAGCTGAATATACATCTATGTAAATTTGCAGAAACAGAAATAAATGTAATCTAAGACTTGCATATTCATACCCTGTTTCTTGGCTGCACATGGCTAATGGGAAAAGAACTGAATTGAGTGGAAGAGACCTTCATGGAAGTGCTGGCTTTGCCACTAACTACTTGGGAAGTAGAGTCAACATTGTGGGATGGAAAGTGTGCTGGGCCAAGGTGCAAATGAATACTGGTTCTCCCCCTTTACTATGTGTCACCTTAAGGATGTCATGTCAGCACTCCAGCCACCATCTCCTTTTTAGTAAAAAGAGAGACTTGGACTAGATTTTACTGATGTCCCTTTCAGCCCTTGTCTATAATACTCTGTATACCCCTATCACCTTTAAGGTCCCTTTCAGTTCTCAGAGTCTATGGCATTTAGTATAACTTTCCCCCTTAAATCTCAGATTACTGTTGACTTACTCTGCTTGGCCTCAGTGGGCAGAGCTAGGACCAGTGGGTGAAATTTGGAGGGAAGCAGACTTGGGACTGAAGTAAGCCATAACTTCCTAATAATTACAGTTATCCCAAAATACAGTTTTGCCCAAAATGGCAGTAGCAGGCTCCTTTTCGATAGATATCCTCAAGTGGAGGAAGGCGGCCATTTTTCAGGATGTTATTAAGAATTCCTGTTGAGACATAAGTTGGAATAGTTGATCTCCAAGGTCTCTTTCAACTAACTTGTGGTCTTGAGAGGATAATCAGGTCAGCTACCTAAGATTCCTCTCCTTCTCTTCCCCTAGGTCATGTTTTCTCCTCACCATTGTTTGGCAGTTTTGTCTCATACTACACTCCACCAAGCACTTTTGTTGTTGTCGGACTGATACAGTTAAGACCCCATTTGGGCTTTTCTTGGCAGAGGTACTAGTGTGGTTTGCCATTTCCTTCTCCAGCTCATTATGCAGAAGAGAAACTGAGGCAAAAAAAGGTTAAGTGACTTGCCCCGGGTCACATAGCTAATAAGTGTCTGAGAAAGGATTTGAACTCAGGAAGATGAGTCTGCCTGAATTCCAAGCCTGGTGCTCTATCCAATGTGCCACTTAGATGCCCCACCAAGTACTTTATACTTTGGCATAACTGGGGTTCTTTTTTGTCATGCACTCATATATTCTAGCCAAAAATAAACTACTCCATTTCTAAACATGCCCTGTATTTTCCCACCTTTGCTCAAACTGTTCCCTGTGAGTAACATATTCTTCCTTCCTCTTTTTTTGCATTCCTATCCATCCTTTAAGTCCCCACTCAAATACTGGCTCCAAGAAGCCTTTCTCTATCCCTTACTCCCTCACCAGTAATGACATTTCCCTCTTGACTTTACATATCACTTTATTTTTTCATTTATATAATGAATTTACTATTATGCACTATAATTATCTATGGGTTTTTTTTTTTATCTTCTAGCTAGAATGTGTGCTCCAAAGGAGAAGAGTCTGTTGCTATTTTTGAAACTTGGTCCCTCTTCCTGAGCTCAATACAGTGTCATACATTTGTTACGCCACCATGTGCAGAGCACTCTTCTAGGCATTGAGGAAGATTCAAAATTGAGTTAAGACATGCTCCCTACCTTCATGGATTCTACAGTCTAGTAGACGGATAACACATTAACACAGATAGTTGTAGTGCACAAAATTACAGAATAAGTGCTTTAGATAGTAATAAAACAATGTGTTATTGTGGTACAAGATGGGGAGGTCACTACTTAGGGAAAGAGGTAGAGGTTTGCTGGAACTTCTACAGACTCTTGAGAGCTGATTGTTAAATTTTCAGTGTAAGCATTTACACCTCAGAAATCCAGCAAATGCTACAAATTACTGCTGGTTTTAATGTTTTGTTGTCTAGACATAAAGTGATGAAGCAATATCACAGAGTAAACTTAAAAAGCGTATCCTGTATGTATATGTATATACATACTGGAATATATGATATATATATATATATATATATATATATTCCTATGTGTGAATGAGAGCTGGTTGTCAAACATTCACCAGCACAACATTGGAAAGGGGTGGGGAGAAATGACAGAAGACCATAAGATCACAGATCCAGAGTTGGAAGGGACCACAGAAATCATTGGTCCAACCCCTTTATTTTATAAATAAAGGAACTGAGTCCCATAGAGGTTAATTCCCCAGTCACATAGCTAGTAAGTGACAGAAGTAGCATTTGAATCCAGGTTTTCCGGTTCCAAAACCAATCCTCTTCCCACTGTACTGATCAGGAGAGACTTTATGAAGGAAATGTCATTTGAATTGGGCTTTAAAGGATGGGGGAGGAATTCAATGAGGTAAGCTAGAGGATAGAGGACAGGTGGGCACAGAGAATAGTGTGTGCAAAGGCAGGAAGGTCACAGGATTGTAGTATCATAGATTTGAAGTCAAAACAGCTGGGAACATATTCGGGAACCAGAGACTTATCTAGATGCTTTAATAAATATTTAAATTGTAAGATGCATTAATAAATATTTGTTGAATCAAGTTGCTTCCCCTTCCCTTATCCTATGCTATTCTCTTCCCTTCCCTTCTTCTTTTCCTTTCCCTTCTGTTATCTTCCCTTATTTTTGTCATCTTTTCTTCCCTTCCTTTCATTTCTTTTCCCTTTCTTTCCCTCCCCTTTCTCTTCCTTTCCTTCTTCTTTCCCTTCCCTTCCTTCTTTCCCCCCTAACCTTTCCTCTCTCCCTTCTCTTCTTCTTCTCCTCTCTCTCTTTATCTCCCCCTCCCCCTACTGATTCCTACTTCTTGTTCCCCAGAGTTTCCCAAATCACCTGACAAAGAAGTAGCCAGCAGTGCTCAGGTCAGCGTCTAGCACCTTTTGGATAGCCATGATGGAGACAAATGTATCCCAACCCAAACGATAGCCTTCCCCTCCTGCCTCCTGCCTCTCTCTCTCTCTTTCTCTCTCTCTCTCTCTTTCTCCTTTATTTCTCTCTCTCCCTCTCTCCCTTTTTCCCTCTCTCCTTCTCTCTCTCATTATATAGACTCAAGCTCATCTGGGCTTATCCCGACCACTGCACTCCCCCTCTCCCCAATCCTGGCCCCCTCCTCCATTCCCGAATGCCCACCAGTCCCTAGCATGCCTCGCCCGAGGCAGTCTGCAAGGGGAAGCAGGAGGGACCGCAGGTGACAGGGAAGCTTTGGCCTCAATAGCCTGGAAATGTACAAGGCAGAATCCCCCAGGGACTAGGCGAGAAAGTGACGTCAAACAAAGGCTTAAAATACAGCCTGGAAAAAATCACATGACAGCAGTGAGCCGCCCTTTGGCTACCCAGAGACGGCAGACCAGAGAGGCAAGGGGCATTAGACAGCCAGGTTTCCTATCTGCCGGTACCTCCTCGGTCGCCTCTCCCCGCTGCCCCGGGCGGTGGCTTGGGATGGGGCTGCCCGACCTCAAGGGCCCTCCCTGCCCAGATTCGCAGCCTCAGTCTCCCCGGACCCCTGACCAGCCCCGGGCAGACGCTCAGCAACCGGCCCTCTAGGGCAGCTGCCGGTGCCCGGGCCCCGCCTCCACCTCCCCCCTGCAAAGCCCACCAGCTGCCTCCCGAAGAACGATGGCTCCTCTGAGAGCCGACTGGTAGACGGTAGCAACAGACACGGAGACAAGGGAACGAGCTTCCCCTGCAGCAGCCGATTGCAAACTGCTGCATTGCCTGCCCTGGGCACTCAGGACTGCAGGAGCCTCCGGCTCCCTTTCCCTTAGGGACACAACATCCCAAACTGACCAGTAAAGAAACTTGGAGGGGTTATCCAGAGCAGAGACGTCAGCACTTAGTGCTTGAGACTTTTCTTGACATTCTCAAACCTGTGTTATATCAGGTATAACCTAAGACTAATTCAAATTCGGATCTCATTTTCATCCTAAACAATAGATGTCTCCATTTTACAGATGAGGAAACTAACGCCCAGAGATTTAGGTGACTCTTTCTGGGCGGACCAACAAAGCAGACAGTCAGGGAAGGGATGTCAGTCAGTCAATAAACATTTTTAAGTGCTACTATTAAATGCCTACTGTAAGCACTGTTCTAAGCTTGGGGGATAAAAAGAAATGTAAAAAAATTCACTCTTCTCTAGGAGATCACAGTCCAATGGTGGAAGACAGCATGCAAACAACAACCTTCAAACAAGATAGATTGCAGATAATCTCAGAGGGAAGGCACCAGTATTTAAGGGGACCAGAAAGGCTTCTTCGAGAAGATGGGATTTTTGCTGAGGCTTAAAGAAAGCCTGAGATGCCAGGAAGCTGGGATGAGAAGGGAGAGAGAGGAACAATCAGAAAATGAATAGAGTTGGAAAATGGAATATCTTGGGAGGAGAACAGCAAGGTTAGGGTAACGATATTGGAGTCGACAAAGTAGAATAAGATTGGAAAGGGAGAAGTGGTCTGGATTAGGAAGGACTTTAAAAACCAGAGGATTTTAGATTTGCTCCTAGAGATAATGGGGAGCCAATGGAATAACTCAGATGGGGTCATATAGCCAGTAGGTATCAGAGATAGGACTTAAGTTCAGGTCTTCCTGATTCCAAAGCCTGTTTTCTGCTCTCTATTCTCTCTTGGTCTCTATCCCTCTGTCTCTGACTCTCTCTCTCTCTCTCTCTCTCTCTCTCTCTCTCTCTCTCTCTCTCTTTCTCTCTCTGTCTCTGTCTCTGACTCTCTCTCTCTTTCTCTGACTCTCTCTCTCTTTCTATCTCTCTCTGTCTCTGACTCTCTCTTTGTCTCTGTCTCTCTCTTTCTCTCTCTGTCTCTCTCTCCCTCTCTGTCTCTGTCTCTGTCTCTGTCTCTCTCTGTCTCTGTCTCTCTCTGTCTCTCTCTCTCTCTGTCTCTGTCTCTCTCTGTCTCTCTGTCTCTCTGTCTCTCTCTCTCTCTCTCTCTCTCTCTCTCTCTGTCTCTCTCTCTCTGTCTCTCTCTCTCTCTCTCACCCTCCTCTCCACTTTATATCCATGATCTTATTTGAACCTCACAACAGCCCTGGGAAGATTTCAGTCCTTTCAGTCATGTCCAACTCATCGTGACCCCATTTAGCTTTGGTTTCTTTTGGGGGTTTTTTGCAAAGATACTGGAGTGGTTTGCCATTTCCTTTCCAGCTCTTTTGACAGATAAGGAAACTGAGGCAAATAGGGTGAAATGACTTCTCCAGGGCCACACAGCTAGTAAGTGTCTGAAGTCAGGTTTGAACTCAGGAAGAGGAGTCTTCCTGACTCCAGACCCCACTCTCTATCCACTCCACCACCCGGCAGATAATACAGTTATTCCCATTTTACAGATGACTAAAACTGAGGCTCAGGGTTGTGAATGAATTTGCTATATATATGTATACATATATGTATGCATGTATATTATGTGTTTACTGTGTGTGAATATATAGATATAGACATAAATATAGATATATGCTGTATATATGACATCTTTGGAGACAAAATTTCAAGTCAGTTCTGCCTTGTGGACATAAATATTCCTTGAGGTCTCCAAGGTTGGAGATTTTTGTCTAAGCACATGTGTTCCACAGAACCCCAACAAGATGAGTGGCGCTGTCTTTACGGAGAAGCTCTCTGGTTTCAACTGTACCTGGATCTTAAACCAGAGGTGCTCATAGTCCTGGACCATAGACCATAGTCCATAGACCTTCGGGACCCACAATCACAATTACCAACCACAAAAGGAACCTCCTGTATGACCTGTAGGGTAGAATATAATTTAATGTTTAAATCTAGCAGTGAGAAGTCTGGAAGAGCTGCCACGGATGGATGCACGTGGAACAGACACATGAGGAAGAAAATCCACGTGGCCAGGGCATCCTTGCTCCAGAACTAGGGTATATTTGATCTATACACATTTCAAAGGTCCCAAAGAGATAGCCACCCTGAAGGGTGACTGGGAAGCAAACACTACATTTCTAAATAACCTAATTAAGGTCAGTTCCCTTCTTTGTCCACAAAACTAAATAAAAAGAATGACAATTTGCATTTACTATAACACTTTTTTTTTTCAAGACATACTATAACACTTTACAGTTTCCACAAGAAGGGTTTTCACATGTACTGTCTGTCCTGGGCTCTGGGGTTGGAATCAGGAAGACCTGAGTTCAAATCCAGATTCAGAAACCTCCTAGATGTATGACTTTGGGCAAGTCACTTACTCTCTATTTGCCACTGGAAAAGGAAATAGCAAACTGCTCCAGTATCTTTGCCGAGAAAAACCCCATGGACCAAAGACTGAACAACAATAACAAAAGCATAAAAACAGCGTTAAGGCTTTTGGAAGACCTTGTATAATTGCCTCGATGGTGTAATCAGCAGCAACCCAAATGCGCTGACCTCCAATAAACCTTCAATCAAAGATCTCCTTTCCATGCTGGGCTTCATGAGTACCAGTGCAGCAGCTTTCAGCCATCCATCCCTCTCTCAGGTCTCATGACCAGCTCACCTCCTGCCTCCAATGATACATTTCCTGGCTGTTACTGTTTTATGGCACTTCTTGCTGGCAAGTCAGTGTTGGTACCATGCTATAGCCTACTTATGCCCATCAAGTGTCTTTCTGTGGCCCTTCTAGCCCTGTGCAATGTCGATTCTCTACAGAAGGTAGTGTCCCAGTGATTCACAGATGTAAGCTGAGGATTATTGTGATCACTATTCTCACAAATAAGGTGACTTTACAGGGTTATTAAGGGGAAAAGTAAAATAAACAAAAAATATTGTGCAGAGGCTTGGAAATGTCCAATTATGCAGACATTCTCATCTTCAGCTGGCCCTGCCTGACTCTGTCAGCAGAATTATATTTTCTCTCTTGATCCATCTCTGTCTGGGGTCAGCTACCTGGCATAGCCCTCTAGACAAAGATAAAATGAGTTCTTCACTCACCTTCACTGAGATGAAACTCAGCTCTACAGAACAAACTTTTATCAAGCACTTACCTGTGCAGAACACTCTTCTAAAGGCTGAGGGAAATACTAAGCCCAGCTAAGACAAATTACCTGCCCTCATGGAGTTTACAGTCTAGAAGGAAGATAAGAGGCAGCTAGGTGGCACAGTGGATAGAGTTCTGGGCCTGAACTCAGGAAGACCTGAGTTCAAATCCAGCCTCAGCCACTTACTAGTTGTGTGACCTTGGGCAAGTCACTTAAGCCTCTTTGCCTCAGTTTCCTCATCTGTAAAATGAACTGGAAAAGGAAATGGCAAACTACTCCAGTATCTTTGCCAAGAAAACCCCAAATGGGGTCACAAAGAGTCAGATATAACTGAAAGGATTGAACAACAATAATACATATATACATACATACACACACACATATATATATATAGTATGTCCACATATACACACATACACATATGGCTATAATATGATAATAAATAAGTGTATTAGAGAATTACAAAACAAGATGTGAAGTGAACTCTGAGGGGTAAGTATGTATGCAGGGAGTGGAGATGGAGGAGGAGGAGGTAATATTTGGGTTGAGCTTCAATAGGAGTCCTACAGAAAAAGAATAAAGAAGGGGAATGAAGGCATTCCTGCCAAAAGTGGAAATATGAACAAAGGCACCAAGTTGTGAAAGAGTAGCACGTGTCTGATAAGGAAAGTAGCCCAGTTTGACTGGCATAGAGTGCATGGGGAAGCAATGAGAGATAGCTTCAATTGGGAACGAAGCAACAAATTGTGGAGAGCCTCGAATGCCAGGAAGAGGAGCTGACTCTCTACTTGGTAAGTGATAAAAATCCACTAAAGATGTTATGAGCCAAGAAATGATGGCCAGATCTATAAATAAGGAACATTATTCTGGCAGTGGTAGGAAGTATGCATTAGAGATGTGAAGGAGTGGAGGCAGGAAGGGCAATCACAATAGCCCAGCTTGGTGGTAATGAAGGTTTATGCTAAGAGAGTGGCAGTGAGAAAGGAGGGAGAGAAGGGAACAAAAGGGAGGGACTCCACAAAGGTGGAATTGACAGGGCTTGGTAACTGACTAAATATGAGAGATAATGGAGAAAGAAGATTCAAAGATAACCCCAACATGATAAACAGGGGAGCCAGGGTAGATGGTGATGGCCATAGACAGAAATACTGAAGTCAGAAGGAGGATCAGGCTTAGGGTGAAATATAATGAGCTCAACTGTACACACACACACACACACACACACACACACACACACACACACACACACACACACACACACAGATTTGAGATGCCCTTGAAGCATGAAGTTGCAGATGTTCTATGAACGATTGAAGATGTGGGTCTGGAGTTCAGGAGAAGCCAGTGCTGGAGATAAGGATTTGCAGAAGTAATTGTTGAAGTCACAAGACTTAAAGAGGTGGCCAAGAGAGCAAGAGTAGAGAATATCTAGAGAGGGGAGAAGAGGGCCAAGAATAGACCCTTAGAACACATTTCCTTTGGAGATTCAGGAATAGGAAGGATGAGGAGCCAGTGAAGAAGACAGAAGAAATGGCTAGGGAGGAGGAAAAACAATACTCTTTCTGAAGGAGGAAAAAGAACCCAAAAGAGAATGATGAACAGTGTCAAGAGTGGATGAACCACCAAGGAGGAGGAGGAGTTTTAAAAGGCTGGTGGATTTGGGAACTAGGAGGTCAATGGTGACATCTGAGAAGGTAGTTTAAAATAAGTGATGGGAGTTGGAGTTAAGGAGAGAGTAGGTGGTGAGGAAGTAGAGATATTGGGTATAAATAACTTTTTCAAGAAATTTGGCAATCAGTAAGAGGAAGAAGACAGGACAATAGTTGTATAAGGAAGGAGGGTCAAAAAAAAGGCTTTCAGGGGAGAGGGTTGGGGAAGCTTGAACATTTTGAAGGGAAAAAGCCAATGGTGAATGGTAGCAAAGATCCATTTGAGGTTATCTACCATGAATTGTGAGGCAACATGATATTGTGGCAAGAACGTTTGATTTGGAATCAGGAAGAACTCAAATTCTAATACAAATATCTCCTGACTCTAACCCTGGGCAAGTCACTTAACTTTTCTGGGCCTCAGTTTACTCATCTGAAAAATAAAAGAGTTTGGACTCAATTATGTCTAAAGTCTCTCCTAGCTCTAAATTTATAAATTTGTACTGGACAAAATCATGATTTTCTCCAGAAGTGCTCAGCAGCCTTGTTGCTAGAGCAAGGGAACTAGATTTTGAGTGGTTACCCAAGAATAAGCATTGGCAATTGGGGAATGGAAGAAAATCAAAGGAGCAAAGTTTCTAGGGCAGTAGTGAATGATATAAAATGATAGACCTAGGAGTCAAATCTAGGTAAGGAGACAAGTAAAGCCAGAGTAAGAGAGAAAGAGGGAATAAAGAATATTTCAAAGGACCCAAGGTCATGATGAAGGCAAAGACTAGGCTACTAGTATGAGAGAAGTGTATAGCTAGGAGTTCGTGATCAGAGAATGGAATTTCAAAATTCTAGATCTTGGATTTGGTGTCATTCCAGCACATGACAAGGTCTATGATGTGCAGAGCCATAACTAGGAAGTCTTTTACCTGGAACAGCAGAAGACTGTCCAGCTGTGGACACAGTTGCTCCTGGAGCGGGAAAAATCCATTCCCCTGAAATCCTGTGACTTAATGAGGACTGAAAGGGAAGGCAGGGCAGGGAGACATAGGGATAGGATATTGAGTTGGGGTGTCAATGAAGGCTCAAGAAGGATCATGAAGTGTGGAGATGTTGGGCTCTGAACCACAGGGGGAAATATGTGGCCTACTTCAATAAGCATGTCCTTCCCATCTCATTTCAACACTTGGGGCAAAATTCTGGCTGCCCTGCCTTAGTTATGGTGTGTGACTGAAGCAGGATTGGAAGAATTGGATGGAGCAGGTCAGATTGCTAGAAGAAAACCTCAAGAAACTGGTAGAATATACTGGAGGCTATGACCTCTAACTATAGTCTCAGTCCAACCTGGGCTTTATCTGTGTAATTGTAAATGACTATGATTTTAAATCCAGAGACAGCTGTTAACTCTCCTTCGTCAGTGGCCCTTGGATATTGGAGACCTAAGCTTTTGTGTTGTTTTTTTTAATAGTTTCAAAGCCTCTCATGCCTCCTACCAATTTCATGCTTCCAGAATGATGCTTCACACTTAGTTCTTGAGGTAAAATGGAAAGCCTGTGGAGAGAGTACTGAGGTCCTGAGTTTGAAGTCTGACTCTGCTCACTACCCCACTACTCTTTGTGACATTGGGCAAGTCATTTTTCCTCAGGGCTCAGTTTCCCTTTCTGTAAAAGGAAGGAGATGACCTGTGAGGTCCCTTCTAATTCTAAATCTATGATTCTATGATCTCCTCCTTCTAACTTTAATTCTGTGATCCTAAGGCAGATGCCCTCTGGGTCCAATAAAAATTTCTCTCCTGACTCAGCTCCATCCATTTCCCTTTGTTGACTGGTTGACCAGTCAGTCATTCATCCCAAGGAGGTGTCCCCACCCAAGACCTATCTTACCATTTTGACAGTAGCACACATGCTTTACACACAGAGCAATAACATCGAGAGTTTACAGCCTCAGAGACAAGGGAGCTCATCACAATGTGGATCCAGATTTCAGCTGCTAGTACTGCTTCCTTCCTTCCTGCTGGGAGCACTTCCTCCAAGATGATTCCTAGGGAATAGCAATGTCAGGAGAGGGGAGTGCAGATAGAGGATGCTCAAGGCAGAGAGCCCCAGGGCTCCGATGCAAGTTTATCTCTCACATGGAACTAGGTCTTCCCTGGCTGCAGCGTCTCTATTGTTTTTTCCACTCTGGTTATGAGTTTCTTTTAACAAGACCCAGAGGGAAGTTCTCCAGAGACTGCAATGGGAGGCAGAGGAGAATTCTTGCTGGTGTTAATTGTTGATCTCTGCTACTCCTGCATGTTGGCAGATCATTCCTCCCTCAGGAAGAGCAGAGAGAAAGAGGGAAGGGGGGGAGGAGAAGGGAAGACAAAGGCATCAGAGGAGAGAAGAGGGAAGAGACAAAGGAAGGAAGAGGCTATTGAAGGGAGGGAAAAATCAGTAAAGGGAAAGAAGGGAAGAAAGGGGAAGAGAGGACACAAAGAAAGAGAGAGACAGAGGAAGGGAGGGAGAGAGCAGTAAAAGGAAAGACAGAGACAGAGAGGAAAGAGGGAGAGGAAAGGAGATGGGAGGAGAGAGAAGAGAGAGGATCCTTCCAGGATCAATGCAAGTCTTCCCATACCAAAGTATTAAATCAGATTGTGAATAGGCATTTGAAGAAGAGCATCCCCCATAACTATATTCCCCATGGCCCTCAGCTTGTTGCTGAGCAATAAATCATACTCTAAGAAGGAGCAGAGAGGGTTGAGGTCCTCTACCCAGCTAGTTTTTCTCCCCTTTTCTGCCTTTCCCTCCCACTTCCCCCTCTCTCCTGTCCTGGTTCCCTGTCTTTCCTTTGGCACTACCTCCTCTGACACTAAATCTAGAATGTTTTCAGCTGTACCCTCATCCTCTAAGGTTCCTTCTAGCTACAAATCTGTCAGGCAATGCTCTGTTGAAAGGAAGAACTTTGAAATCTTTAGGTTGCAGTGGGGAGTCATTTGACACAGTACAAAGATTTTGAGGCAGAAAAGTTGGATTCAAGCATTTCTGGGACCCCTGAACTGTACTGCATGACCTTGTACAAGATTCTGATGCTTTACAAGGCTCCATTTCTGTCGAAAGGAGAGAAGAATGTTCCCAGTGCCTCCTTCCCAGGGCTGTTACAAGAATCAAATGAAATAATAATCATCACAGCTCCTCACATTCAATGAATTGTAGAATCTTTGAGAACTAAAAGGGGCCTTCAAGACCATCTAGCTCAATTCCTTCATTCTAGAGATGAGGAAAGCCAGGGAGGTGAAGAGATTTGAGTGGTTCTATCCTATCTGTAGTGTCAGAGATGGGATTTATTCTTCTTTTAGATAATATTTTATTTTTCCCAATTACATAATAAAAACAAATTTTCACATTTTTTAAAGTCTTGAGTTCCAAATTCTATCCCTTCCTCCCCTCCCCCTCCCTGACAGAGTTGAGATTTAAACTGAGGTTTTTAATGGAGAAGGGAATAATCATATGGTACTTATGTGTCAGGCACTTTACAGATATTATCTTGTTCAATCATCACAATAACCCTGAAGTAGGTGCAGTTATTATTCCCATTGTACAGCAGAGGAAACTGAGGCACACATAAGTTAAGTGACTTGCCCAGAATCACGTGGTATCTGAGAGCGGTTTTATTTATTTTTTTTAAATTATAATTATGGTCATTTAATTTTTATAAAAATAGAATTTGAGTGCTTCAAAGCTTATAAGTTTGGAAAGATTAGTTATAGATTCAAACACTCCCTCTCAACCCACTTGAGGACTTTTTTATGTTTTGTTTATTTTTTTTATTTTTCGGTTTACATCACTGATTTCCACAAGATTTTGAGCTACAAATTTTCTCCCCATCTTTCCCCTACCCACCACCCCAAAACAGTTATCCCACTGTATACACCCTCACCCAATCTGTTCTTTCCTATATCCTCCCCCATCACCCCTCTGACTTTCTGGTAGGGCAAGATGGATCTCCCTATCCCAGTGCCTGTATATCTTATTTCCCAGTTGCATGTAAATAATAAATAATAATTATATATATATAT
>CM053586.1:47994173-48013539 GCA_028646515.1 Pseudochirops corinnae
TGTCTCTCCCTGTCTCCTCTCATTCTATTCCTCTCCCACCTCTTAATTACACCTTTTAAGATATCCCTTCCTATTCAATTGATCCTGTGCCCTCTGTCTACATACACATAAATACCCACACTCACATATATATTCATATGCATATATACTCTCCTATATAGACATATGTGTATATATATATATGTTTATATTCCCTTCACCTATCCTCACACTGAGAAAAGTTTCACAAGTTAAAACTGAGAGCAGTTTTAAACCTGGGTCTTCCTGAGTCCAAGACCCGTGCTCTATCCCCTGTGCCACCTATCTGCCTCACCATGCTTGTAATAATAACAGCAATTCACATTTCTAGAGCACTTTCGCTTTGGCCAAAGTGCTTTCCTAACAACATACCTGTAAGGCAGGTGTGTAATTATCCCCATTTTGCAAAGAAACTGAGGCTCATACATTACTTACAGGCAGTTCTACTGTGGGAGCCCAGTTCTGCTGACTGCTCAAGATTGCTTCCACTGGACATACTTTGTAACTATAAAGTCATCATTGTCCTTTGTTTTTGAAGAGGACCAGTGATATCATAAGTGATGTCTAAACTCATGAGTGAACTGGATTTAAGTGAGGCAGAAAGACTTCAGCCTCACTCTCTCTTCTAGAGTCATCGAAGTCCAGTGGCAAGACAAAAGTCAAGACAAAGGTGATGATCAGAGATGCAGTGAAAGATCCTGGTGTCTCTGATGTATGACTAAGTTCTAAGCCCTCCACTGCACCTGCTTTAGCCACCTTCATGGTCACTGGAACAAATTGTTCTCATTCGCCCATTCTGCCTGCAGAAAGTCCTAGAAAGTACTTGCGTGCTTGGGGTAGACATCCCTGTAACTCATTGATGGATTTGAGTCCTGCTGGTTATTCTCAGCCCGATTTAGCCCGTCCAGAGAGATGGTTTTACCAGGGTGTGAACTCTTCACAGCTACAGCTGTGCTACAGCTACAATGCTACAGCTTCTTGGAGCTGCAGGTGAGAGCTGGTTGAAAGGCGGACCCCAAAGGTGGATGAGCAGTCCTGAAGAAGGCTCAGCAAGCCCTCATATCAGAACTTCTAGTCCTCCTGAACACCCTATATATTCCAACTATAAAGTATAACTATGAAAAACCATGTAAGTGTAAATTATTATTATAGTTTTGTTCTTCCAACCACCATGCCTAGCCCAAGATAGAACTCAAGATAGAACTCCCAAGACAGTGGGAGCCCTAGACTATGATCAATACCATTGTGCCAAGAAACAAGGCAAAAGACAAGGGAAACCTCAGAGGTTCCTTATGGGAACTCTCTTTTCAAAGTTATACCTTGGACAGAGCACTATATCTGTAGGCAGGAGGACTTGAGTTCAAATTTGAACTCAGACACTTACTAGTTGTGTGACCCTGGGCAAGTTACTTACCACCACCACCCCCATTGCTTCCAAAAAAATAAAATAAAAGTTTCACCTGATCTCAACTCTTCCTGGACCACCCAAAAGTCTCTACAGACTATATAGAATATAGAACAGGAAGGAGTTTTAAGAAAAGTGGAAAGATCAATAGCTGTGGGTTCAAATCCTGCTTCTGAAATTTAGTGTAACATCAAGTAAGTCATCGGACCTGCTTGGCTTTCTGTGTAAAAGGAGGGGGTGGGACAGGCCAGCCTCCTTCTGATCCTTTGCAGCCTTTCATCTGTGATCCTATGATCTGGTCCCATGCCCTCCTTCATTTCAGAGAGGAAATTACTTGCCCATGACCTTGGATGGACTAGAGTCCAGCGCTCTCTGAGCAGGCATGAGTCTCCCACTTGCCAGTCTGCTTCCTGGACCTCAGTTCACAGCCCACATTCCCTGGCACTCATTTCGGCTGCTGCTCAGTCGGAATATTCTTCAGCAGCTTCATGTGTCTGGCTCATGTCTGGCTTCTGTCTCCCATCCCCCCAACCAGATGGAAGTAAAGTACCTTCTGTTTCCTTTGTAACCCTCCTAGCCTGGTGCACAGGGCACTTTAAAACCAAAATGGGAACTCACTAAACATCACTGTGAGAGCTCTCACATTGATGGGAAGCTCACAAAGATGCTTTCCTCTAAACCACCGTGGGAGTTGGAGGTTCAAGGCATTCTCGTCCCCTTCTGCATTAAGAAACTGGAGCTCATAGGACCACAGGATGTGGAGCCAGAAGGGACCTGAGAAGTCATCTCATCCAACGTGCTTGTTTTACAGAGGAAGAAACTGAGGCTCAGGGAGGGGAAGTTATTGAAGAAGACACAGCTAGTTAGAACAGAGCTGTCATTCAAACGCATGTCTTTCCATGATGATACTCTGCTGTCTCCAGCTAGCTGGTACCATAGTGCATGGAGCGCCAGCTCTACAGTCAGGAAGACTCATCTTCTCAAGTTCAAGTCTGACCTCAGACTCTTATTAGCTGTGTGACCCTGAGTAAGTCATGTCACCCTGCCTGCCTCAGTTTACAGGACTGTCAAATGAGTTGGAAAAGAAAATGATGAACTGTTCCAGTGTCTTTGTCAAGAAAAGCCTGAGCTCCCAGCTGCTTTACAAGCATTTGCAAAGTGAAGTTAAAGGTGAAAGTCTGGAGTTTAGAAGAGAAGTCAGGACTAGCGATATGGATTTGGAGGTTGCTTGCTGAGGTGGGGGAAGAAGCAGCAGGAGTGAATGACTATGTACACAAACAGTTTCCTAAGTCTTGGCATTTCTATTCCATAACATCTCTTGAACCTGTTCCCCTTCTCTCTGTTCACCCAATGTAGCTCAGGCCTTCGTTGCTTCTCTCCTGCGTTTTTGCAACAGCCTTCTAATTGGTCTCACTGCCTTAGAGCCCTCCTTTCTTCAGCCCACCTTCCTGCTGGCTTCCAAAGTGATGCTCCTACAGCATAATTCTGACCTGTCCATATCCAAGGACTCAACAAACCCTAGCCACTAGCAGTTCCCTATGGCCTCCAGGATCAACTATCAATCCCTCTGTTTGCAATCTGGTCCCAATATACCCTTCAAGTCTTATTACACTCTGCTCCTATTCACACACACACACACACACACCACACACACACACACACACACACACACACCACACACACACACCCTCACATACACACACATACACACACCCCTCTGGTCAAACTGTCCTCCCTCTTGTTCCTCATACTCTATCTCCTATCTCCAGGCCCTTAGAAAAGCTGGAGTATTTGGAATAGACTTCCTTCTCTCCTCTGCTCCCTTAGAATTTCTTCAAGCCTCAGCTCAAGCACAACATTTGATGTGAATCTGTTTTTGATCTGTCCACCTGCCTCCTCTCTCAAAAGTATCTTATATCTACTTTGCATATACCTACATATATAGTTCACAGTTTCTCCTCTAATTAGATTGTCAGCCTCTGGAGGACTGGGACTCTTTTACTTTTGCTCAGTACTTAGCATGGTGCCAGGTACATAGTATGTCCTTAGGAGATTTTTTTTCTTTTTGGAGGGGGGAAGGCAGGGCAATTGGGGTTAAGTGACTTGGCCAAGGTCACACGGCTAGTAAGTGTTAAGTGTCTGAGGCTGGATTCCAACTCAGGTCCTCCTGACTCCAGGGCTGGTGCTCTATTCACTGTACCACCTAGTCATCCCAGGAAATGTTTGTTGGTGTGTGTGTGTGTGTGTGTGTGTGCGTGTGTGTGTGTGTGTGTGTGTGTAGATTGAGTGTCCAGAGAGAAGAGAAGAGGGCCAAGGACAGGGCCTTGGGGGAAAACACTAACATTAAAAGGTTGGAAAGAAGATCACAAAGAGGTTAATAACACCAGGAGTTAATAACACGGGGAATGAATCCAAACTTGGTTTCTGAGCCCTGAGATAGAAAAAAAGTTCAATTCCCATCGTCTGTCTGTGGAAAATAGGGAGAGGTCTGGGACCCAGATGGCCAGCAGAAATTTGCCAAAGAAGGAAAAAGTAACAGTTGGAAAAGAACTCACTTTGATGAAGATGAACATTCTTCTACATCAAACTTGGACAAGCTCTGGAGGATCAGTGGAAGGAACCTGGGATTTGGAATCAGAGCATCTGGGTCTGAATGCCAGATGCCATTTCTTCCTTGTGAGCCTGTGGGCAAACCACTTAATACTTCATCTCCCACCTGGGTGCTTTTGCATTGGTCTGGCCATCCTCCAGGTACTCAGTCCTCACCTCTGCCCCATAGAATCCCTCTGTGCCTTAAAGAGGCAGCTCAAGCCCTGCCTTTAACATGAGCTTTTCCTTCAATCCTGCCAAATGCTGGTGCTCTCCTTCACTCACAAACTTGGACTTAACTGTTTTGTATTTATTCTTTTCATGTTTATTTTGTGCATCAGTGAATAGAACACCAGGCCTGGAGTTAGGAAGACTCATCTTCATGAATTCAAATCTGGCCTGAGATACCTACTAGCTGTGTGACCTGGGCAAGTCATTTAACCCTGTTTTCCTCAGTCTCCTCATCTGCAAAATGAGATGGAGAGGGAAATGGCAAACCACTCCAGGATCCTTTTGCAGAAAATCCCAAGGTGGGGGCGGGGGCAGGGGAGGGAAGGTCACAAAGAGTCGGACGTGACTGAGAAGCAATGAAAGGAGATGATGAATGAATGACGTGTGTACGTCTATCTATCTAGACACGTCTCTCATTGGAAGGTAAAGCTCCTTGAGGGCAGCAGTTATTTCATTCTTTGTTTTTGATTGATTGATGTTCTGCTGGGGGGAGGGACAGCATGTACACACAGGTAGAAAATAAATACGAGTGGGAATCAGGAGAGGACTCTTGTAGGAAAGGTCTCTTGGGCTGAGCCTTGAAAGGGGTCAGGGGCTCTTCCGAGAAGCATAGGTGGAGGAGGAAGTACATTCCAAGGAGGGGAGATGCTGGTTCACAGGTATGGTGATGGAAGACAGTTCGTTCATCTGTAAAATGGGGTGACTGAATGAAACAGCCCGTAAGCTCCCTGTTCTAAATCTATGATCCTCTGAATCAGAGAGACCAAGTATTCCCTTCCTGCTGATTGGGCTGCACACCTGTAAACAGGGTGTCAGAGTCAATCCCTGCCATTGTTCCTGATGCTTTCTCGTCTCTCTCACCCTCCCCCCAACTTGGGGACCAGAGAACATCCCTGACCTGCTCTGTCTCCATTTCTCCATTTTTTTTTCCAAAGGTGAAGGTTTGGGAAGGCCATCTGGTTATTGAAGAAGAAAAGAGAATCCCATCTCCATGTAACTAGCTAACTACAGAGCCCAAGGGATCTTCTTTGCTTGCCTAGACCAAGGCAGCTTTGCAGCAAGAGTATCCCTGCTGTCAGGCCCCTTTGGTGAGAAGGAAGGAAGGAGGGAATAAAAGAGGAGGAGGGCATAGGTTGGATGCCTTGCTGGGAAGGATCCCTGTGGCTTAATTGTTCTCAACCCCTCCTTCCCTGATTGAAAGCAGCTTTGTTCCTGGGTCCTGAGGTCTATAAACCAATCCCCTTGTCCAGGGTAACTTGTGACTTCTCAAAGGGAATGAAGATCAAGGAGGGGCTAGGGAGCTGCTGCTGAGGAGAAGAGGGGAGACAGTAACCTGGGTGGGGGGGAGCTGCAAAGACAAAGTGATCCCAAGCTAACGCTGTTCAGAATATCAAAACAGGCCCTCCCCTCCCCCAACTGCCTTTAACCATGACTGGTTTACAACCAGGCTTGAATGGTGGTTAGCTAGAGATTGATTACCACCTGGGGGGAGGGGCAGGGAAGAAACCACTTAAATCAGCGTGATGGGAGAAGCTGCCAGGGGAAGAGCCTCATTCTGGAGGCTCTGGTCTTCCTTGGGCCCTCCTCAGTTATACTTTGAGGCCGTTCAGAACAGGGTGGGGTGGGAGAGGTAGGGAAGGACACTAGGAGGCTGCAGAGAGCTGGGCAGGTGGGGTGGGAGGACACGTGGCTAAGACTGAGCAGCCAGAATCTGCAGCAGCAGCAGCAGGGAGAAGGGAGGAAGCGGCCAGCTTGCTGTCTCTGTATTGGGCATATCTATGTGCCGAAGATAAAGGAGGTGGAGAGACAGAGACGGGAAGCATACAGCAATACAACACAGTGGAATGAACATAGGATTTGGAGACAGAAATCCCGGGTTTAAGTCCTGGCTCTGCATTTGCTACCTGGATAACCTGCAAGAGACACCCTATCTTGGTCCCAGTTTCCTTATTTGTAAAAATGAAGGAGTTAAATGATATCTAGGGTCTCTCACAGCTCTATAGCTGTGGCACTTTACCCCAAGAAGGAAGAAGAAATGTAGGGAAGCTGCGTCTACACAGCGGTAACAGTCATTTCAGCAAAAGTTCAGTTTATTGGGGTATTTGCTAATGGAGCAGCAAAATATTCAGATTTTGTAGTTTTCTCTGGTGCCTGGAGATTTAGTCACTAGGAGGAGGAAGAGGGTAAGACAGGACAAGAGGAGAGGGAAGGGAGGGGAGGGGAAGCAAAGACAACAAAAAAAGGGGAGGAAAGGTGACCTAGAGTGAGGAGAGGAGGGAGGGAAGGAGACAAGGAACGTGAGGAGCAGGGAGAGAGCAGGCTTGTCTGGGAGCACCATCTGCTGTGGGCTCATGGATCTCATTTCTGTCTCCATTTTCTCACTTCATCCCAACACCCAGAGTGCCTGCTTGCTGACAGCTGGCTCTGCAGTCCCTGCTCCCCAGGAGATGCCTTGATCCCCACCCAGAAGTGGCGTAAGGGAGCAGCAGGAGCCTAGCCCAAGTCAGGGAGGCTGCTGTCTGGCCTTTTCTCTACATCATGCAGAGTGGTTTCCACTCTACCCCTAAAGCTACTGATTAGGCTGAAGCCCTTTGCCATCAAAGAGAACTGCTGTGGGCACTAGTACATGGCCAGGTCCCAGAATCCCAGGAACTGTACTGCACATAAAGTGGACTCTGGACTCCAAGGCCTTAGTGTCTGAGACCAAATGGAATTGGAGGCATGGCTAGTTTCTGGATTCAAGAAACAGACATTGCTCTCATGTAAACGAAACTTGTCTAATTGTAGTGTAACAGGAATGATGGAGCTAAGGATACCCCCTGATTCCTGCTGGTGGACCACAGACGCTGGCCTCTTGCCAGCAGCCTTGGGTTGGTCCTGGTATTTCCCTGTGCCTGGAGGCTGTCAAAGATGAGTGAAAAAGCTGCTCACTCTGTAAGCTATAAGCAAAGAGAAGAGACAGTTTCTGGCCTCTTTCAAGGGCTGAGACCTCTTTGTTGGCTCAGAGCCAATGCCAGCTCTTCCTAGAACTTCCAGCAAAGTGGGAGGAGAGGGGTGTGTGATTTCTCCCCCCCTCTCCCCCAAACTACATGCCCAGGGCAATGAGAACATGAACTTGCCTTGGCAAGTCTGAGTCTGGACCTCAAGGCTTTTCCTTTTTTATTTTTAGTTTTTCAATTACTAAGCATTTACTTTCTCTTTTTCTTACCTCCACTCCACCAATGAAAAAGAAAATAAAAACTTGTGACAAGTATTCAGGGCCAAACAAAGTGCATTCTGACATGGGCCACATCCAGGGGACCGAGTGCATCTTCTGCTCTGTGTTGCTCAGTGAGTCCAGGCCACCACCTCATTTTGAGAAGCTGGGGTGCTGGTTATAGGAGATGACCACCATCAGGAGTCTGCTGCATCTGAAAGCACTAAGGATACAAGCCTGACCTGCCAGGGCATCCAAACCTGTGAGCTGCACAGACAGCAGACAATAAAGGCCAGTGGGGAAAGTGAAACATCTTTTTTTCAGAAGTTTCTACAAAGTTTCAAAATAAATGGGATGGATTACTGTTTCATGCTTCAGGTGTTGTCTGGGTATGGCACCAAGCTTACCCAAGCAGGTAGTATAGTCCATAGGTATGGCATCTGAGATTGTACCTGTCCTCCTTAGCTTCCTTCTAAACTCCCTTACCCCAATTTGACCTCTGGGAGGTTTTCCTGGGATGGAGAGCTGGTCCTAGCCAGTTAATAATTGTTTGATCTCAGTATTCTAGGTGTTACCCTTGTATGTGGGGGATATACTCTTACTACTTATCTTTAATCCTGAGCCCCTACCAGTGTGCTTAATATTTACACAAAATCAGTCACTGTGATGTCATTGACTCTTAAACATAAAACATTTACTTAACAATAAGATGAAAATTGAAATATACTCAAAATATTTACTTAGTAGAAGACAAGAGTAAGAATAATAGTAACACTTGCTCAACAGACAATAGACATCATAATCCATCTATAAACCTGGCCCATACCCTCTCTGCCTCTAGTACACACATCACCAGTGGAGAAAAGTGGGCACATACAGAAAGCCAGCAATGAGTAAGGAAACTCATGTGTCCAAGAGCAACTCATAACTCTTGGATGATGGACTTTGGTGTTCTGAGTCTTTTTGTTTTAATTTTAAAATTTTGGGGGATCTCTAGATAACAGTTTGTAACATATACTGCTTGCTAGGCAAAACCACTTCTCTGCTAATACTAAAGCAATGACAGACTCTTTTAGCATCCAGCCACCATTGGCTGGGTGCTGAGGAAGAGTTATGCTCTTTTAGCAGCAAGCAGTTCCCTTAATCTGGAGAACTGCCTGGCTTCTCAGATATGCTCTTGGCTTCTCAGGAGTTGATCCTTCTCAAATTGTAGAGAGCAATAATGCAATTTAGCCTTTTTTTTTTCAGTCAGCTCTTCAAATAGCAAAGGATTCTTCTATATCCAGTCAGCCTTTTAGCAAAGTCAAGCCTCTTTTCCTATCAAAGCTTATCTTTCTTCCTCTGTTTCTCTTCAAACCAAAGGGCAGTAGAGAGTAATACAGTCAGGAGTATACTGGAATCAGATTCTAGTGGCTCTAGGCTCTGGAGAGTCTATTGTTAAATTTTCAGCATGAGTATATATAAAGTAGAAATCAGTAAACACTGCAAAAATCAGAGCTTGAGTCGTATTTTGTTTATTGTCTAGACTTTAAAATGTGATGGAGAAAATGTTGATATGTAGATTAAACTTAAAAGTATGTCATGTGCACATTTTTTCCCCCTGGAGAGACAGTTGTTAAACATTTACCAGTATACAATTAGATACAGGTACCCCTGGGAAATTTCCTCTCTCTCAAGATCTAGATAAGGTTAGAAAGCAATAAGCCATAGAGCTCTCCACATAGCAAAATTCATCTGTCTCAACAGAGGCAACTAGGTGGCAAAGTGGTTAGAGTCTTGGACCTGGAGTCAGAAAGACCTGAGTGCAAATCTGACCTTAGATACTTACTAGCTATGTGGTCCTGGTCAAGTCACTTCACCTCTGTCTGCCTGAGTTCCCTTGCCTCTAAAATGGTGATAATAACAGCCCTTGCCTCTTAGGATTGTTAGGAGAATCAAATGAGATAATATTTGTAGTCTTGTACATGCTGGATGCTTAAATTTTTTTCCCCTTCATCTCTCATCCAATAAGCTTCCAGCAGATGCAGAGTCTATCAGGCTCCAGTTAACCTTCTTAGCTGACTTAGTTCCTATCACTTTGTTTCAGTCTATCTTTTATAAACAACTTTTCTCATCACCTCCAGTGCCTTCTGTTCATGACTCCTGCCTTCAGCTTCCCTCTCTTCACCTCTTCCACTTTTCTTTGGCTGACTTATCCCTAGAGCTTCTTCTCTGATTTCTAAGGCCTCAAATCCGTGCCTCCCCCATAAGCAGCGACCCATCTCTATCTTGTTGTGTCAAATTCAACAATTCCAGTTTTCCACAGGGTCTGACCTCAACGGTCCTTATGTAATCTTACCATAGACCACAAATGGTTATTTGATTTATAATTTCTTAGTTACAACCTTTAAAACTCTGAAAATAATATAACAACAATAATGCAAATAAATTGATGAACCAAATGCCCTACAGTCATCATTATTACTCCAGTCATTGTTCTGTCTACAAAAGTTCCCTCCCAGTATATTCATCCTACCCTGCAGAATGGTCCTCAGAACAGTGCATCTCTTCTCAATCTGATAGCTATGTATCTCTTTGAGTTATTTTATACATTTTCCTTACCCAAATGTTCTCTTTTTTGCCCGTTTCAACAACAAAAAATGTCCACTTTTGAAAGAGCAGTACCTTATATAAGTATTTGTTAATACATGTTTATTTTTTGTGTCTTAATCATTTTGTGTCAGACATTTACTAGCTATGTGGTCCTGGTCAAGTCACTTTGCCTCTGTTTCCCTCAGTTTCCTCATCTGTAAAATGGGGATAATAGTGGCACCTATTTCCCAGAGTTGTTTTAAGGATCAAGTGAGATACCATTTATAAATAGTAGGCACTATATAAATGTGGCTTATTGTCATTAGCTGTCTTATAAGAGTTAAGAGGCTAGAGTAGAAATGACCCAGAGCATATCCAGTGCTTGAACTTGGGGAGAAGAGAAGGCTAATGAAAGACAAGATAGAAATAGAGAGAGAACCTATTTCTAGTCTTGAAGCTGTTTTTCCATGCTGAAATTGTATGTAATAGGTAAGGAAGCTACACCTCTGGGCAAGAACAGACTGGGAAGACCAGTGGTGAGCCAGGAAAGGCTAGCAGAGGTGGGGAACCTGTAGCCTTCAAGCTCCTTTGACCGAATCCAAATGGATCCAATGGTTCATTCAAAAGGCTGCACTTAAGGATCTAGAAGGCATATGTCCTTAAGGCTGCAGGGTTCCCGCCCCTAGGCTAGAGACATGGCAGGAAGAGGGCTTAGCATCTAAATCCAGATAACTGTTGTTGAGGAAGACACAGAAACCAGTTGGATACTATGCATCTCAATTTCCCCAGCTGGCTGTGGGCACATGGATAACATTTGAATTTATACCTTTCACATTTAAGGCAAATTAGTCAAGCACTGTACATCATCCAACCTAATTATGCCATACCTACATGAATGGGGTCTATTGACATATGGTAGGAAAGGCTCCAAAGAACCATAGAAAGCTTAGTACTTCTCCTTAGTGCCTCCTGATGCTGGGCAGAGCACATAACTGCTAAGGTGAGTGTGGGACTACCAACACCTGGACCCTCATCGCTGAAAAGAATTCAGTAAGTGGATAGCAATGCTTACTAAGACTAAATAAAAATAAGAAAAACCCATGTTTTCATTACCTTGTTACTCCCCACCATTTGGGACAAAGGTATAAAGTTTAAGTATCTAAAGATACATGCAGTCTGGATAAGTAGAGTCATGCCATATATGCATTTAAATTACATAAAGAGCTGAAAAAAGGGAGGAACAGAAATACAGATAAAGAGGGGAGGGAAAGAAGGGCAAGAGACAGACAAAGAGAAGAGACAGAGGGAGAGAGAAAGAGAGTGATAGAAAATGGAGAGGGAGAGGGAGAGGGAGAGAAAAAGAGAGAGAGAGAGTGATAGAAAATGGAGAGGGAGAGGGAGAGAAAGAGGGAGAGAGAGAGAGAGAGAGAAAATGGAGAGGGAGAGGGAGAGAAAGAGAGAGAGAGAGAAAGAGAGAGAGAGAAAGAGAGAAAGAGATAGAAAATGGAGAGGGAGAGGGGGAGAGAGAGAGAGAGAGAGAGAGAGAGAGAGAGAGAGAAACAATTGAAGTAGCACAGGAGATCCCACCTCTAATTTGACAATTCCACTCAATTATCACATACTCTGGAGCAAGGCACGTCACCTCTCCTAGCAGCTCTGCCACCCTTACTCCCACACCAACTCCTGACACCTCTTAAAGTGGAAAGGGAGCAAGACAAATCCCCAGGGACAGAGTAAACAATTTAAGGAATTTGAGAAAGGGTAATTTTTGCTATATATGATTTTACCCTTATGTGTTGATTTAGAATTTAACTAGCGCATAATACGAAATTCCACTGTAATGGTTTGACTCCCGGTGTTTGTGAGTGTAGACTATTGACTTGTACATGTTGTCATAGAGATGAACATCCAGCCAAGGGGTTTGAAATATCTCAGAGTGTAATATTCGAGTAAGCCACCAGGTGGTGTTTGAGTTGTTCCTCTGGGCTTGCCCCAACTGTACACTGGCTGGATAGGCATTGTTGGGTTTTCCAGCATAATGTGGCCTAGAGTCACTTTCTCCTGGTTCTTAGGTTCCAGTCTGGTCTAGTAGTTGAAGTATTGCTGAAATATTAAATATGAAATTCAGTCTTCAGAGTTTTGGCTTGTTGTCTCTCTTAGGAGCATTTACTCTCAGATCTCTTCCCTAGGCACCCATATAATTACTTATTATATTGTTATTATATAGTTTTAATAACATGGAATTAAAATGATAAAGGGAATATAAATTCTCCTCATTGTGTTATTTTGGATCTGATTCTCACTAACAAGGAAATGGTGTCTCTGTTGGAAATGCTAAGAACTCACAACCTACTTAAATTTATAATAGACATACAGAAAATGGAAGCAAGGATAGCTAATGGAGAAGGAATGTGGGCATGATATAATCTTCTCTCATAGGGACTAGGTTTTTCCAAAATTGAGAAATATTCTTTATAATATAGAATAATATCCTATATTGAATAATATTCTTTTTCAAGACATGTTAGGCATGCTAAAGCTTGGAATAAGTTGAGGCTAGTGAGTCAAGTTAAGGACTACCAAAAAAGGGTTTGGGTTTTTTTTTTTAAGGGTATGGGGTGGGGAGAGGGGAACAGAAGAATCCAAAAAGGGTTAGGTTCACTACTGCTCATTCTTATTCTCTGCCACAGAGAATAACCTTTGGACTGGAAGAGACAGAATCAAAATAGCCAATAAAAAGTTAATGTCCAAGGCAAGTTAGTAGACAGTGAGAGTTTTTGATGAAATCAAGTCACCTGCCTCAGATGAGCTACCATCTCCCAGCTGTGAAAGAATGGTCAGGCAGCACTGCTGAACCAGGGTCAGCAGGTTTGGCGGGAGCCAGCCAGGTTGCTAAATTTTCAGAGTGAGTTTTTACCCCTCTGTCTCCATCTTCCTGATGGATACCTGACCACCGGACTCACATGGCTCTGGAGGAAAAAGTGAGGCTGGTGACTTTGAGCAGCCCTGCCTCACTTAAATCCAAGTCAATTGCAAGTCATGGCATCACCTCCCTGATGTCATGGTCCTTTTTGAGAACAGAAGAAGAAGAAGGAGGAGGAGGAAAAGGAGGAGGAGGAGGAGGAGGAGGAAAAAGAAGAAAGAGGCGGAGGAAGAGGAGAAGGAGGAAAAGGAGGAGGAGGAGGAGAAACAAAGAAAAATCTTATAACAAACATGCAAAGTAAGCAAAGCAAATTCCTACATTGGCCATGTCCAGATGTGTGTGTCTCATTTTTCATTTTGATTCCATCACCTGTCAGGAAGTGGGTCACATTCTTCATCACAGGTACCCTGAAATTGTGGTTGGTCATTGTATTGATCCTTCAGTTTTTCAAAGTTGTTTGCTTTTGACCTATATGTACAAAAATATCTATAGCAGCTTTTTGTGATGGCAAAGAATTGGAAATTGAGGGTACGCCCATCAATTCAGGAATGGCTGAACAAGTTGTGGCACATGATTATGATGGAATACTATTATGCTATAAGGAACAATGGGAGGGGGTATTTCAGGAAAAAAAAACATGGCAAGACTTACATAAACTGATGAAAAGTAAACTGAGAAGAACTGAGAGATCATTGTGCACAGTAACAACAATGTTGTAATAATGATGATTGACTGTGAAAGACTTGGTTACTCTGATCAATACAATGATCCAAGATAATTCCAAAGGAATCATGATGAAAAAATGCTATTCATCTCCAGAGAGAGAACTGATGAACTCTGACTGTAAATTGAAGTTTAATTTTCTTGCCTTTTTTTTTTTTTTTTTTGCAATATGGCTAGTATGGACATGTTTTGCCTGATTTCATATATATAACTGCTATTATTTTATTTGCTTTCTCAGTGGGTGAGGGAGGGAATTTGGAACTCAAAATTTTAAAAGAAAAGAATGTTAAAAAATAAATTAAAATAAAAGAGCAAAGTTATTTACTTTTTACAATTATATAATTACTGCATAAAATTTTCTTCCGGTTCTGCTCATTTACTCTGTATCAGTTCATATGCTTCTTCCCAGATTTCTCTGAAACCATCCTCTTCATCATTTCTAATGGCAAAATGGTATTCCATTACATGTATATGCCATATTTTTTGTTATTTTTATCCCAGTACTTAGCACAGTGTCTGGCAATAAGAAAAGAAAGTTCTCCAAGGCAAAGGGCAAGGTTGTCTGGATAGGTTCCAAGGAAGAAGCTGACATACTTTTATAAATTCTGGGGCCCATGGCCCAGAGCAGTATGCTTTATTAACACCAAGTCCTCTGTAGATTATATATAGTCCCCTGCATACTGTGAGGCACCAGCAAAATTCAGGTCACAGAATATAGGCAGGACAACCAAGTACAGGCTGGTGCTGTTCTCTGCAGAAAGAGTACTATCTATACCATAAGTAGGGGCACCTAGGTAGCCTAGAGGATAGAGCACTGGGCTTGAAATCAGGAAGACTCATCTTCATGAATTCAAATCTGACCATCAAATAAGACACTGTGAATCCCTGGGCAAATCATTTAACCCTGTTTGCCTCAGTTCCTCAACTACAAAATGAGCTGAAGAAGGAAATGGCAAACCAGTCCAGTATCTCTGCCAAGAAAACCCCCAAATGGGGACATGGAGAGCTGGACATGACTGAAAACAACAACATACCGTATGTAGAAGAAGGAAACAGTGTGCCCTTCATTGCTCATTGACTTTCTGTTATCATGGTCTCAGTGGCAACAGTGACCAAGAGGAGTTTCTCTGGCTATGGCATGGCTGGGGAAAAGTCCTGTTTTGAATTGTGTATTTGGTTCTCTTCCTGCCAACCCCCACCCCAAACACCCAAGGTAATTGAAGCTCCGGGTTTAATAGATCCTTCCCAACCTTACATGGAGTATAAGTATATTTACCTTTCTAAAGATAAGAGCTAGCTTATGTTCACACAAATCCAAATGATTTATTCCTGTAAAGTCTTGCTAGCTAATGCAGCAAGACATAAGGTCATAAGAAGAGGAAATGGTAGGAAGCTGAGAGAACAATAAGGAGTAGATGATTCAGCTGGGGCAGACCTGTGCAAGGGAAATGACTTGGAAAATATCTGAAGAGGGTGAGAAATAATCACAGAATAAAAAAGTCTTAGGATAAAAGAGATTGTAGAAATTATTTAGTTCCACACACACACTGCCATTCTCTATAGGCATAAATCCACTCCACAACATTCCCATCCAGACCCTGATTGATATAAACTATTGGTGGAGTGGTGAACAGGTCCAATTATTCTGCAGAACAATTTGGAACTATGCCCAAAGAACTACAAAACTGTGCACATCCTTTGACCCAGCAAGACCACTACTAGGTCTGTACCCCCAAGAAGATCAAAGGAAAAGAATCTATGTGTACAATAATATTTATAGTAGTTCTTTAGTTATGGCAAAGAATTGGAAATTGATGTGATGCCCATCAATTGGGGAATGGCTGAACAAACTGTGGCGTATGATTGTGATGAAGTACTATTGTGCTATAAGAAATGACAAGGACATTCTCTTTCACGTGACAATGAACCCAGGGTACAATTTGAAGTGCAATTTTCTTGCTTTCCTTATTTTTCTTCCTTTTTTGTGGTATGGCTAATAGGGAAATTATGTTTAGCATGATTTTACATGTATAATTTATATCATTTTGTTTATATTCTCTGTGGGTGGGAGGGAAGAAGAGAATTTGGAACCTAAAATTTTTAAAAATTAATGTTGATTTTAAAAAAAGTTTAATCTACATTATTAACCTATTCTTTATCACTTTATTAGGTCTAGACAATCAAGAAAACAATAAACTAAGTCTAGATTTGTAACTTTTGCCAATTCCTGAGGTGTAAATATTCAAAATTTAACAGCTGTCTCCAGTGCATCTGTCTATCTCTCTGTCTGTCTGTCTGTCTATTTATCTGGCTATCTACCTGTCTATACTTATTTATCTATCCATCTGTCTATCTATCTATCTATCTATATCTATCCATCTACTTATCTGTCCATCTATCTATACTTACCCACTTATCTACCTATCCATCTATTTATACTTATCTCTCAACTTATCTATCCATACTTATCTTTCTATATATCTACTTATTTATGTTTCTATGATTCTATGCTAGGAAAAAGTGATACAAAAATAAAAAATGAAAGAGTGCCTGCCCTCAAGGCACTCACATCTTGAAAGTGAGCCATATTGGTTGCCCTACACTGTATCTCTCCAATATGTCAATTGGTACCTCCTAACATGTGGCGCCAGTACTGAACACAAGCAATATTGGTATGTGCTTAAGTCAACATAAAATAAAATGGGACCATCTCCTTACTCTGGAAACCATCCTTCTATTAATTCAGCCCAAGTTATATGACAAACAAAACCATTGAGGATTCAGGCTAATCAGGAAGACAGAGCAGTTTAGAGAAGGTAACCTAAGCTAGAGACAGATGCAAGACAAGAAACTAGAATCAGAAAATCTTTGAACTTTGCAACTGGGAGGAACTTTAGAGATGATCTGATCCAACACTCTCATTTTGTGGATGAGGAAAGTGGGGTCACCAGAGGTGAATTAATTTCTTCAAAGTTACACAGGCGGACAATGGCACTGCCTGTCTAGAGCTCAGGTTTCTTGACCTTAATCTAATGTTTTTTCCACTTTACTATTACTTGAAGAGACTCCAGAATGGTAGCCAGGGAGAGATGGAGTACTGGGAGGATTACAAGGAAAATGAGTCCTCCTAGACCAGTCTGGGGGTGAAATAGTGTGGAGTAGAAGAAAGATGCCAGATTTACCTATTACACTAGACCAAGCTAGGTTCTCTAAGGATGGTGTCTACCAGTAATTCACCAACCTATGTATGGCTGATATCCTAAGTTCCTTAGAGTGAATTAAAACTATTTTTGTGCTTGAAATGATGGTATGTATTTATAATGATTCATTATGGAGGAGGGTTGCTGAGGAGAACAAAGCAACAGAGAGGCATTCCCCAAAACTGAAATTTAAAAAGGAGAAAGACCCCTTTGAGTAGTAGTGAATCAAGATACAAGCAGTGAACCCAGAGAGACTGGCTTGAAATTTTATCATAGGACTATATCTAAAAAAAAAGTCTGGACAGAGATGCATACTACAAATAGAACTGTGAAATCTTTAAAAAGATGCGTTGTGTTCTTCGTCAGTAAAAAGTTTATAATGATATGGAGGAGCCACTAATTCCTCGTGTTTTTAAAATATAAGTGAGAAGACCATCCCATGAATAGAAAACTACATTGCCCCTAAGTGTGAGCCTTCTGTTGATGCAATTGGAGTGCTGGGAAGAAACAAAGGGGAGAAAGATTAGTTCCTCTCCTTCTTGCTCCCCCTCTCCTTCACCTCAACCCCATCACCCACCAGAATCACATAGCTAAATAAGGATAGAAAGAAACACAGATTATGTTTCAGTTAAAGCAGGATTTGAATACCAGTGTAGTGGGATTTGGGTTTTGTTCCATTTTTAAATGTCATGCAAGATGTTTTTGGCTCATTTCATTTTTATCAGTCTGATAAGAAGTAGGAATTTAGTTGTGTTTCTGTTGGAAGGAGTTTGAAATATTAGATGATAATTGGAGAGAAAAAGATCTGTGAGTTTTCTTGGACTCCGAGTTCAATGTAAGTCAACAACATGACACCAGACCTCCAAAATGTTCATATGACTTGAGCTGCACTGAGACATGATATCCAGAACAAGAGAGGTAATAATACCAATCTTCCCTGTTCAAAGAACATATGATTGGTTGTTCAATCCTGGGTACCATATTTTAGGAAGGAAGTTGACAAGATGGCATGCATGGGGAGAAGGACAAATAGGACAGTGAGGTGATTCAAAATCATGTCATCATAAGAATTGGTGGAGATAATGAGATCATGTTCAAATTCTATTTTGTTCTGGTCCCCCTGACCCCACGCCCTAGTCAGCATCACAAGTAGGTTTATGAGTAGTCAGTATAAAGTGATAATAGCAGGAAGTAAGATTGCAAAGAAGGACTCAGAAGTCACGTACAACCCAGTAACAGCAATATTGTTCAATGAAGAACCATGAATGACTTAGCTAACCTCAGCAATACAATGATCCAAGACAATCCCAAAGGACTAATGAAGCATGCTATCCACCTCCTGAGAAAGAACTGATATTGATTGAATACAGACTGAAGCATGCTGTTTTTCACTTTCTTTTATTTGGGTCTTCTTGTACAAAATTACAAATATGGAAATGTTTTACACATACCATCATGGATAACCTATATCTGATTGCTTACTCTCTCAAGGAGGGGGGAAGGGAGGGGAAGCAGAGAAGGAGAGAGAATTTAGAACTCAAAACTTTAAATAAAAATGTTTTTTTAATTGAAAAAAAGCAGTCACATACAAAACCATCCCCAAAATTGAAGAGCATAATTCACAAACTGTATCATACCATTTACCTCTGTACTCCCCCATCCCTTTTACTGCTTGCCTTGGTATTTTCTGTGCTGTTTTCCCCTACACCCTCTGTACCTTACTGAAGTGTGATTATAGCCTCCTTTCCCACTGCCATCATGGTCTTTCCCAATGGGTACCCAAAGAACTAGGCATTCCTGTCTCATTTCATAATTTCATAAATTAGCTATCAATTCAGAGATAATGTTTTTAAAGACTTTGCAGACCCTGAAACGTTATATTGCAGCTATCATTATCATTACTGTTTTTATTATTGGAGGACCTGAAGAAGAGAAGACTTGTTAGAGTAGGGGGGAGAAGGAAACATGATAACCACTTATAAGTATTTGAAAGGTTATAGTGTTATAAAAGGTTCAGACTTGTTTTGCTTGGCCCCAGAGAACAAAACTAGGGGCAAGTGATAAAAGTTGTAAAAGCAGATTCCATGAGGGGGTGGAGCCAAGATGGCAGTGTAGCAGCAGCAACATATCGCAGCTCTCACATAGCCACCCCAAAATACCCATAAAACAGGACTCTAAACCAAACCTAGAAGTCCAAAACGCACACAAAGATACTTCCCACTAAAGTCAGCTCGGCTACAAGGAACCATATCAGCACTGCGAACCGAAACCAGCCTGCCCTGAAGCCGTGGCTGTGCCCTGGGGGTGGCTGGATGGGAGGAGCAGAGGAGCCTCTCAGGTGAGTGGATTAGCAGCAGCTGCGAGTGGGGATTGCGAAAGGGGGAGATAAGCAGTCCGGCTGAAAGGCCTGCAGAGTGGAAAAGCGAAAGGCAGAGGTTTTGCACCCGCCTCTGCATTGTAGCTTCCCACCTGTGGCCTGCAGACAGCAGGGGGACTTAGTGACTGTTCTC
>CM053586.1:48014039-48030993 GCA_028646515.1 Pseudochirops corinnae
TGGGACTCAGTCTTCTGGTATTTAAATGAATGCACTATCTATATTTCTTATGTAGAGAGCCTGTTCCATTTTGTGATTAATAACTATATCAGCATATTTATAGTTACTGTAGGCATTGTGAATACTGCATTGCTGATACAACGTTCTGAGCTCATATTGGTCTGATCAGTCACAGACATAATGTAACTTGATTCTAGCATAGTGATGTCTCTTTGAGAACAAAGGACAGCCATGGACAGTTTAGTCACTTTATTTGTATAATGCACAGTAACTTCTTTCATGGCTTGGGGTGGAGAGGAGGTCTGTGGGTTGTCCAGAATTCACCCCAGGGTTGCCTTAGGGGGAGCCCAGCATACCTTTCCAGGTGAGAAAGGACTAAGAGGAGCAAGAACCTTTGGAAACTTCACCTACTAAAAAAAAGAAAAAAAAAGAAACTTCACTTACTAACCTGGGGATTGGCAGGACTCTGATATCTGCATTTCTAGACCTTTGTGCCTTGAGGTACTTAATGCTGATACACCCCCTTTCCAGTGGCAGTGGCCTCCAGGAAGCTGTATGATTAGAAGTCACGGGCTAGAAGCTCCTGGCCTCTAACCAGTTGGCTAGGGCTTTAGCTCACTGAGTTATTCCAGGGCTCTGTTTCCTCATCGCCCCCATCAATCCATTTGGGACACTCCTCTGGGCTTCAAAAGTGTCCAGGGGGGATATGAGGCAATGACTTGATTAGAACCAGGTGGAGTTAATCAGGGAAGGCTTCATGGAAGGTTTTGAGCTAGCCTTTGAAGGAGAACAAGGGAAAGCCACAGTGATATCACAGACCTCTTTCCTTTCCCCACCTGCCTTACCATTTTGTTGTTTCCAAACTAGCTTAATTGAATTTCCTCTTCTCCAAAGTAGGAGACTCAAAACCCACAGTGGGGGCAATCTACCCCTCCTACAAAGGCTCCCTTCTCTCCCCCTAAGTCACTGACCTCCCCCTTCCCTACCAATCTTCACCCCCTAAGTACTATAATCTTTGTCTGATTACGTGCCCTGATTATGCAATTGCATTTTCTCATGTTAATTGCATAATTAAGACAAGCAATTACATGGGAAAATTTTAAATTAAAAAAATTATGAATTGTTATTCTGCACTCCAAATGCAATAACTGTGTGCTGAGACCCACACGTTCCCCAACACAGCCTCATTAGGAGGTTCAGGGCAGGCAAGGGTGATTTTGCAGGACACAGTTCCACAGAAAAGACTGTCCTGGCACAGGGGCACCTGCCATCTCTGCTCACAGTGCTGCCAAGATAAGCATCTCTGTCTCCTTTTCTAGCTAATGCAGGAAGTTCAAAACTGCCAGTCCTCAAGGCTCTCAAGTACCAGGAAAGGGAACAGCAGTATCTCCAACTCCACCTTTCCTTTCTTTACCTCCTTCCCCTCCTTTGCAGCTGCTTCCTCTCTTCCTTTATCTTCCTCTCCTCTCAAATCTCCCCTTCCCTTTCTTCTCTACTTCCTCTGGCTTACTGCCCCCTGGAGCTCTTTTGGAAAGGCTCACAACCAGGTAAGGACATCCCAAGCACCTTCCCTCTCCCTCCTGCTCCTCTTTTGTCTCCTTCCAAACCCCTCTCAGAACTCTGTCCCTAGGGAAGCCTTCCCTGATTAGCTACACCTGGTTCTCATCCCTTCATTGTCTCACAGATCCTCAGTCTGAGGTACGGTTTGCATGACATTAATTTGAGAGCATTTAAATATTTTTTTGTATGTGTTTTGCATTATTTATGTAGCTGTCTCCCTAGTCAGTCTGGGAACGCACCTAGGACAAAGGACTGTTGTCTTCTCCTTCTGTGTAAGGGGACCTAACTTTATGTAACAGATGTATTCTTGACAAGCTCCACGGAAAATTCAATTTGTAAATTGAAGCATATTTTAAATACACTCAGGGAACTGGATATTTAAAAAGCTCTAGCAGCAAATCTTGTTGTAAAGTGAAGAATCACCCTTTCATTTATATATTGGGTAAATCTGGATTTTCACATGGAACCCCTGTGCTAGAGAATCTCTCCTGACATTTGGAGGGATTTTTTTATTCTTTGACTCAATCTCTACCTCAGAAGCATGGGAAAATGTATGACTACTATCCCTTCCCCCAGTATACTGAGACTGACTCTTTGTTTGCAAGCGTGCACTTCACAATACTAGAGAATATTTTATTTAGAGGAGGAATAAACAATATAGAAATGCTTGTGTAAAGAATATATACAAATAGAATCCCGGTTTTCTCTGAATTGCATTTTCCAGGAGCTGCCATTAGCAGATGCTTTTAGTATAGCTCAGTGACCACACGTCTTGGGATTGGCCAGCTAGACTGGCATAAACTCAAGTAGAAACAAAAAGGTTAAAACACAGAATAGGAAGAAGAGAAGGGGAGGAGAATGGAGAGAGAGAGAATGAGAGAGAGAGAGAGAGAGAGAGAGAGAATGGAAGGAGGGAGAAAGGGAGAGGGGAGGGAGAGAGGGAGGGAGAGGGGAGACACACACACAGAAGGGCGGGGGGAGAGACAGAGACAACCACAGACACACAAAGACAGAGAGAGACAGAGAGAAACAGAGATAGAGGAGAGAAATAGACAGAGGGACAAAGACACAGAGAGACAAATGGCACTTGAAGGCATACACTCCATGAGTGACATCTCCCCTGTCTAGGATGCTGAAGTGCCTGCTATTTCCTGATCCTTGTGAAGCTGTCTTTAGCTTACAAGCTGATGAGCAACAGTTCTTTGAGAAGCTAAAAAGACTTCTCTCCTACCAGCTGATGCCAGGCCTGAGGACCTGTTAATGTGCCCATACAGTAACTGAGATCCAACTCCTTTGTGTGGGACAGTGTAACTGGAGGACCACAGGAGACTCTCCCATCCAATGCCAAGAGAAACTCTTGATCACACACTGAGTTACAGCACCTTTAGAGGTCATCCAATGGGCAAGTCTTACATCCTGTCTCTTCCTTGGCTCTCAGCAGTCCTGGGGAGTACTCATAACCCCCAGCTACCTGTGGGGCAGGGGGCAGGAGCACTGGGGACAAGGAGAAGCTTGACAGGGTGATTATGCTTGCCATATTTTGTATTTTCAACATTAGGTAAATCCTATTTGTTCTCAATATAATATGAAGTCATGACATAAATTCTTACTAGGCTAAAGGGAGAGAGTCCATGAGTAAGGGCTTGGAGCATTATTGTGAGTAGTTTGAACCCCAAACCAGGTAGATTATCAGGGGAACAGGTTGGGGCACTCTAAAACTTGAAGAGATATTAGAAAATAAGGATATTCTGCACTGAACAGCTATGTCTCAAAGATTTATATAGATACTCAGGTGTTGTTCATAGTTACGAATAGTCAGGGCTCCCAGTAGGCATTGGAATTCCTCAGCCAGCAGCTCTAGGGGAACTGGGTATCTTTTGACTACTCATATAACTCTCCCTAGCTCCCAGAAGGTGGCATCCCTGGTCTCTCCGTCCCTGACTCCTGTAGCTCCATGCAGCTCCCAATAGGCAACACAAGCCTGTCCTTGAGGGGAAAAAAAAAAAGATGCCGTAATAAATCTTTCTTGGGCTCCTTTTCACTGAGTGCAAAGGAGGAAGACCTCTGAGGAGACACTGTTCTCTCTTCATCACAAGAACATAGATTTAGAGCTGGAAAGGGATCTTAGGAGGCCGCCTAGACCAACTCTTTCATTTTTCACGTGAAAACTTTGACCTTTGACTTTAAGTGACCTGTCCATGGTCATGAAGGTAGTCATTAACAGGGACTGGATTTGAAGTCACAGGATGTGGGATTGTGGTTCCAAATCCAGCGTGCTTCCACTGTGCTACTCAGTAGTATGTAACAAGAGATATCTCATGAGACTTTTATTACCCTTTTGTAATTCTTTTGCTGAACTCCTTCTCACAAAAGGTTTCCCAGGAAGTGCCAGTATTTGCCAACTTCCAAGAATATCCCAGTCACTGATTACCGTGTTCTAGTAGAGTGACTATACATTTTAATAGCTTTTCTCCCTCTGACTGGGAGAAGTGTTTTCTGCTGGAGCAGGTACTTCTTGTTTGTTTAGAAGCACCCTAATTTTTCCCTAATTAAATCTTTTAAATCTTAAAGAATCTCTCTGAGACAACTGTGTATAATTATTCAAATCAAATTATCCTATTCACACCCATGCCAATGCCCGTATCCTGACAGTTAAAGGTGAAATGGGATCGGGTGGCCACTTGAAAGCCAAGGGCCCAACCACACAAATGGTAAAGAGGGGCTCTAGCCATGTGTGTATTTCCTCATGGCATATAACTCCTAGATGAAGGCAAGGTGGGATGGAAGGAATATCTGAAGTATTGACTACACCAATGGTAAGCTGACTTAGGCAGCTGGGTGGTGCAAGGAATACAGTGATGAGGTTGAAGTTAGGAAGAGTGCAGTTCAAATCCTAACTCAGTCAATTATTAGTTTTGTGACCTAGAGCTAGTCATTTCACTCTCTCAGCTTCAGTTTCCTCATGTGTTATGTTCTTTTCAACAGAGTTGTGTCCAGTGACCTCTGAGGTCCATCTTTTCTGGCTCTGAATCTATAAACCTGTTCAGAGTGGGCATTCCCGCTGCGCAGTGTGCCCAGCATGGAGCCCTGCATGGAGGGGGAATTCAGAGGAGGTTCCTGCTCTGCTTCCTTGTCTGCATGTTCTTTTCACAGGACCTCCCTTCCTTACTCTCATCTTCTCTTTGCTTTTTCTCTCCTCCCATTGGTGGTTCTTTTTCAGTTCAATAAACATTTATAAATAATAATAGCTAGAATTTATTAGACACCTACTACATGCCGGGTGTTATGCTAAGCACTTTACAAATATTATTTCATTTGATCCTTATAACCACTTTGGGAAGTAGGTGCTATTATTATTATCCCCATTTTACAGTTGAGGAAACAGAAGCAGATAGAGGTGAAGTGACTTGCCCAGGGTCACACATCTAAGTATCTGAGACTGGATTTGAATTCAGGTCTTCCTTACTCCTGGCCCAGTACCCTATCTGTGGTGCCACATTTATAATAGTTTAATCCAGGGGTGGGGAACCTACAGCCTCGAGGTCACATGTGGCCCTCTAGGTCCTCAAGTGCAACCCTTTGACTGAGTAGGGTCACGTTCAAGGACCTAGAGGCCCATATGTGGCCTTGAGGCTGCAGGTTCCCCACCCCAGTAGTCTGACAGAGGTTCTGTTGATCCTGTCTGGAGAGGAGACCTAGGATGGAGGAGACCAGTGGTCCTAGGATGATTGTATGTATCTCTCAGGTGCTGGAAACAACAGAGTAGAAAGGCTTAAAGCAAGAGAGATGCCATGGTGGTAGCTTCTGGGTTCTCTTTACTGGTATCTGTTGTTGAGTCTCCTCCTATTCTGTCAATAATAAGGTGGCTATAGTGAGAAGCTGCTGCAGGTCCCTGCCAACCAGGAGATACCCAACCGAAGAACACTTGGCGTCAATAACTTCCATCAGGGAGAGGTCCTGTGTCCAGGGCCTAGCATCACAAGGAGCCGAGAGCTGAGGCTGAAGTTACAGCATCTTTACCTGACCCTTGGGAGAAGTAATTCATTTGGATCCCTACTCTATTCAGTATTAATCAGTTTGATAGTTTACACAAGTTATATAGGGTTCATTAGAGTCTTATCATAGGCCTCAAACTTTATAATGTTCCCTCCTGGTTTACCAGTTATGTACAACCACAAGAATTCTGACAGATAACTCTACCTTAATTTACTAATTTACTCAAATTTCATGTCCAAACCCAGCATGGGTGGGATGCCTTGATGTTTTGGAAAGTCCCCCCAACTTATTTTTGTACCTCTGGACCCTTATCTCTCGTCCAATGTGAATAGGGGACCATCTTATGACCACTTAGTCGGTGGAGATGCCCCATGCTTCACCCAACCTGTGTCCCCCCTCCCCCTCACTACTATGTCATTTTTGGCCCTCAAGAGAAAAGTCTAGCAACCAATGAGATTCTGCATTTTGCCATGCCTCTTTTGCATATTTGAATATCAAGCCTTATAAAAGCAAGGTCCTAGAAGAAGGGGTCATCTCAGAACATGAGGAAGATCTGAGGTCCACTTCATTAAAGGAGATTATGGACCCTTTAATAAAATGCCAATTGCTCAGAGCTCTGCCTCAGTCTCTTTTATTGTAGGTTGGATAATTTTAATCCCCACACCCTCCTGGAAAAGGAAATCAAAACCTGTTGATAAGCATATATCTTTTATGCTCCTTGACCACTTGGAGGAAAAGCACCTATACAGAACTAAACAAACCAATGGTATCTTCCAGGGATTTGGAAGGGCTGTGTATTGTTTTAGGGCTGACTGTCTAGGGCAGCTGTTCTCAACCTGTGGGTCGTGATCCCTTTGGGGTCAAACAACCCTTTCACAGGGGTCACCTAAGACCATCGGAAAACACTTATTTCTGATGGTCTTAGGAACCAAGACACCGCTTCTCTATCCATCTCCAGGCGGGTCTGCCCACATACAGATATGCCCACATCCGAGTATTAAAGGGTCACAGCACTGGGAAGGTTGAGAACCACTGGTCTAGGGGAAGCTGTGAGCAGATAGTCATTGCTCTTATCCATTTGTTCTAGGTCGTAGTGAATACCAATATATAGTTAAGCTTGTTCTCTGTCTCTTCCCATGGAGAAGTGACTCCATTATATCAAGATCATGTAACGAGAGCACGGTGAAATATAGGAAGTTCAAGGAATGCTTTCTCCAGAAGGATGGCAGTTCAAGAGCTAATTCTAATTGGGAAAATCCTAACTAATCATACCCCGTAGAAAGATGGAACCACACAGCCAACCTGAGAGGGATAGAAGGACCTGGGGGGTGGGGAGGTGGGGAGAAAGAGAGAGAGAGAGAGAGAGAGAGAGAGAGAGAGAGAGAGAGACAGACAGAGAAGGAGGGAGGGAGAGAGAGAGATTGACACTTCCAACTTAATAGGGGGGAGTGAATAGGTGCCAGTTAAGGTGGAATTTCCCAGTTCTTGATCCTGTTGAAGAAGCCAGTAGCTAGAAGGGGTGTCTTGTGATTTTAAAACATTCTGTGCTAGATCTTAGGAGTACAAACAGATGGCATGGATCTTGCTTTGGAGGAGCTTACAACCTAGTGAATGATGGTAATACAGGAAGTACACTGGAGTTGAGTCTTGAAATTTCAAAGGTGAAGACTGGTCAGACGGGGAGGAAGGGACCATGTAAGACATGGGGGACTTAAGGAGCAAAAGGCACAGAAAATGGAGCATTTGGTTAGAACAAAACATACATGAAGGAGGAATCAAGGGGAATAAAGCTGCAAAAGATAAGATTGGAGTCAAATTGTGGAGAGGTCTTGAATACCAGAATACAGAATCCATACTTTATTCCCTAGGCAATGGGGAGCTACTGAGAGTTTGAGGAGAGAGGAGGAATACAATTACAGTAGTACATTATAGGTATTAGTGTAAAAGAATCATTAGGAAAGCCAGATACTCGATATAGGGGCTATTAAAATAAAGCAGGAGAAAGAGATTGGTGCCTGAACTGTGGTGGTTTCTGTGAGCATAGAAAGCTCTCAGGTGGACAGATGTGAGAGATGTTGTGGTCTACTGCTCCCCAGTCTCACAGCCATCCTGCAGAGTGACCTCTGTATGTCCATCCCTGGAATGCTGAGGCCTCTGGGGAATTGTGACATCAAAGCAGGTCAGCCAATAGCAGCTCCTCACTTGTGACCCCAGCCCCTGGTCTTTCAGTTGCTCTGGGCTTGTTTTTTCATTTTTGACTGTCAGGGCCTGGGGCTATTGGCTTACCTTGCTCCAGAGTATGATGCCAACTGACTCCGTCTAAGCAAGTGGTGGCTGCCTCACCAAACCACAATGTGGCTAACTGTCAAGCTTCTCTTAGGCCGGAGGTGCTTACTCCAAGTCTCAGAGAATGAGAAAGTATTTATGTTAAAGCGACTAGTGTCAAAACAACTTCATGTCCCTGAGAAACAGCAGCGTCTACTCTTCAGAGGCCAGGTCCTGGCTGACAACAAGCGTCTCTCCGACTATTGTATTGGACCCAATTCTACACTCAATGTGATCCTCCGTCCCTTGGAGAAGGCATCCCCTGAGAGGCCTTCCCAGCCTCCGTCTCCGTCTCAGTCCCGGTCCTTGTGGCCTCATCTTACCCAGATACTGACCAAACATTTTAGCCAACAGGATGCAGAGAAAGTGATTAGCCATCTAAAAGAAGACCACAAGAAGCGTTTGCAACAAATGAACCTGGATGACCTTGAGCGAGTCTCAAAATTCTTATTTCCAGAAGGTAGACATCCAGGAGCTTCACGCTCTATGGTCCGGTCCAAAGGCAATATGGAGCCCCAAGGAGATATGAAATGCAATCTAGCACCCAAGGATGGCTTAAAATCAGAAAAGTCACCCGGTAAATAAACCTGACATGTCTGAAATTATTTATGATGTGGGTATTTTTTTTGTTATAGTATGTTTCCTGGAGACTTTTTTCTCCCAAATTCCCTTTTATAGATACCTTCGCCTATCTTTTGAATTTCCCAAACTAGTGACTGAAAGCTATGACTTTTAGTGATTTTCTTATTGTCCCTATGCCTCAGTTTCCTCTTTTGGTAAAGTCATATTATCTCTTCTTTATCAGGACCTCCAAACAGGAAGAAAGGATGGAATGAAGGACATTTGCATACTTATTTGAGTTTCTCAGAGTTGGACTCTAGAGCACAGGTTTTTAACCTAGAGTTCAGCTACTTAGATTGCAGGGATTCCATAAACTTGGACTGGAAGAACTTAACATCTTTTCACTAACCTTTAACTGAAACTTAGCATTTCTTTCAAATATGAAAGCAAAAAACATTATTCTGAGAGGTGGGGCTTCGCCAGATTGACAAAGGTGGGCCAGGATACCAAAATGTTAACCCCTGGCCTAGAAGAATATCTCAGATCCTATACTTGACCTCTCTTCCAAGGGCTGAGTGACCCCTCCTGCCTGGGGAAATCTTCCAGGTCATTGGAAAATATCTTCAAGGGTTCAGGCCTCAAAAAAACCAACCCCCCCATGCCCTCCCAAAAATAAAAAATTTAAAAAAAGCCAAACCCAAAAGGATTCAGGCCTCATAGAAGAGTAGAAATAACACAGGCCATCAAGCCATGGGCATGGGCATAAAGGCGAGTCTAACAGCTCCTATAACCCAGAGATGAAAGATGCAGGTGGGGTTGTTTTATAAGTGGTTATACTACCTTGTCTCAAGTAGGGAAGGAATGCTCAGCTCAGATCCTTAGTTAATTAATTAACAATTAAATTATAAATATATTTAATAAATATAGGAATAATTAATTGAATAATAACAATAGTTAGCATTTATATAGCACATATTATGTGATAGGCACTGTATTAAGTATTTTACAGATATCTCATTTTATCTTCATAACAACCCTGGGAGATAAGTGTTCCTATTGTTATTTAAAATTTTTAAATTTATTTTTAACATTAAAAAAATTTAAGTTCCAAATTCCCTGACTCTTTCGAGGATAAGTGCTATTATAATCCCTTTTATAGTTGAGGAAATTGAGGCAGGCAGGTTAAGTGACTTGCCCAGGATCTCATAGTTTAGTAAATCCCTGAGGCTGAATTTAATCCAGAGGGTAGGACACTAGGTAGGGTTGTTGTCGAGCAATCTCTTTGTCTACCACCAGATGGCGCACCTAGGTCCACGTCCCAAGGCTTCTTTCAGAGACTTTTCCCAGAAACTCTTGCCTGGGTACTAATGACTTGCAGACCCTGGCCATATAAGAACAAACTGGCCAGGGTTTCCCAAGATTCTCAGTGGTTCCCAGACTCCTATTCTCTTCCCAGGCCCAATCTTATGTCTTCTGATGCTGAAAATACAGATTTAACCTTCAACTTGCACTAAGAATTTCAGGACACCCTGTCTAATGATGACTATAAATTATTTCATCACTTGATCAAAATGGTCCAGACTTCATCCTGTTTAGATTCTCATCTCTTTTGGAACTTTGTGTGACACAAAGAACTGCATGCTCCATTTCTGGATTACCTTACAGAATGGATTTTAAAATACAGATGTCCCTTTATCACATGAACCTGGTGGAAAGGCTGAGAGCAGTCACTCTAATAAAGGTCTTAAATCTCTCTATTCCCACCCTAAGGAGCTGTTCTTAGCAAGGTCTGAGTTCCCTCTTTTATTTTGGCCAAGAGAGCAATTATGGTGAGGAGCCTGGGCTTGGGGGTGGGGAGAAGGAGGGGGAATGGAGGAACTTTTCCCAATGTCAAAGTCATTAAGAGAGGAAAGGGAACAGTAGGAGAGCTTTTGATACTTGGCTAACAGTTTGCACAAGTGAGTGTAACCCTGGGGTCTGGAGGGGCCCCCATGATCAAATGCAGCAGCTCCAAAGTCATTGCCAGTTGGAGTGTGAGGCAAACTTTCCTGGCATCCCTGTCTGGCCCTCTTCTGGAAAGTTTCCCATAAATAGACAACCGCCTTTGTTTTAAATGCCCCTGAACAGCACAACATTACACACCACACCAGCTTCTTGACAACTCTCTTTAATTTGTCAATTCCATTTATGTTAATCCCCCGAGGCTATGCAAGACGCACACTTCCTATCTTTTTGGCGCCTCTAAGATGGAAATAATTTAGGCAAATACAAAAGGAAAGAAAACCTGGAATAAACCCCAGCTGTTTCAAATGTGGGTTAACCTTTCAGGTTAATATTATCTGTAGTACCTCTCCAGCAGGGTTTTTGCAAGACAATGTGTGACATTCTGATGCGCTGATGTGAAGTTGTTCGGTGGTGCTATGGATAGTGCTGGGTGTTTAAATCTGTCCTCAGATACCAGCTGTGTGACTCTGGGCAAGGTCTCAGACTCCTCATTTGTAAAATGTTAAAAATAAATAGCATCTACTGCTTAGGATTGTGAAAAAATGAGATAATAATTATAAAAGCAATTTGCAAATCTTGACACACTATTATATCAATGTTAGCTATTATTATTATTAAATGTCACGGATTTTTGTACCCTCAGTGCTTTGTATGTAGCATATAGTAGGCACTTAATGTTTGCTGATTGAATGAATCAAATGGCAGCTATCATCATCATCATTAAGGGGAGAGGGGCAGACCCTGGGGGAGTCCTCCATGGGGGATGGAACAGCAGTTGTTTTGGGTGACCTGGGCACTTTTGCTCCCTCCCATTCCATGTTTTGTGTGATCGATTCACTGGTGGACTGACTTCTTGAAAGGTGGCTGGGCAACGGGTTGGAATGGGACAACTGTTGTGGTGTGTCTTGATTTCTCTTTCTTTTGGCAGTGTGTTATGGTAAGGAAGTACATTGACTCTGGAGTCAGAGGATTATTCATCCCATCTCAGACACTACCTGTGTGACCTTGGGTAGGTCACTTAAACTCCTTGAGCCTCAGTTTCCTCACCTGTAAAATGAGAAGGAGAAGGGAGGTGGATGAGATGATTGCCAAGTTCCTGTACACTTATGTGCTGAGATGAGGCTTGACACATGCCCCATAGTCAGTGGTCAGTTCATGGGAAGGATGAGTGTGGGATGGTGAAATTCAGATGGAGTTCATATTGCGTAGGATTTCTGAGTAAGCTTCTGAAACTACTGCCACATGCCCAGGGGTATTGTCTTGAATAATGCAATACAACAATACAAGGTACTATATTGAACAACACAAGCCTTGAACATTCAACTGCAGGAGACAGATATGAGAACATTCAGTGACTTGGGGGACATCTATCTGCATGACTTGCCAACTGTAATAGGGTAGTGTTAGGACCAGTGCCATTATAATCTTGCCACAGGGGCTGCTGCCTGCCAGTGCTGGCTGTCCTGTCCACTGTCTGAACCAGACATAATTCAGTCATATCAACAAATGTGAATTAAATGCCAAGAACTGTGAATACAAAAATGTTGGGCATACAAAGATAAATAGAGGGGGCAGCTACGTGGTGCTGTGGATAGACCATTGACCTTGACATCAGGAAAACCTGAGTTCAAATCCAGCTTTAGACTCTTGCTATCTGTGTGACTGAACAAGTCACTTAGCCCCATTTGTCAAATAAATGAATGAATGGATAGATAGATAGATAGATAGACAGACAGATCTATAGATGAATACAAAACAGTCCACCCTAAAAAGGGCACCTATTCTGAAATTTAGAGAGTTGCTAGGGAAAATGGCAAATTGTGACTTACCCAATGTGACACAATATGTAACAAAGGTAAGACTTGAGCCCAGGTCTTTCTGCCTCCTAGATGAGCTCTCTCTACTGCACCACACTACTTTCATGATTTCTCTCATAGATTCCCTCCTTCCCTCCTCTGACACAACCTTATCTCCTCAGATACAGGTGCTCATCTCCCCACACCTGGACTGTTGTAATCATCTATAGGTGTAGCAGCAAGCACCCTCCTGTATCCAGGATGGCTGCTAGCACAGGTTCTTAGATCTGCTTTTCCAAAGGAAAGCCACTCAAAATGGGTTAACAATCTTACTTTAATCAAACATATCATTTACCTATTCAGGGGAAAAAGTCAACACCCTGAACTTCAGAGAATGCAAACCAAATACAAACAGAAGTTACAAGCAGACAAAGAAACAGATCAGCAGACGGGCTTCCAGCCGTCTGACCATTACATCCATACCTAGTAGGTTACCAGAGAGGGAAGCACCAACATCGGGGTTTTCAAAGCCAGGGGTGGGGTGGGGGGGGAGAGAGAGGGTGGGGGAGCTCAACAGTTTCCCAGAGTCTCATCTGGCCAAATCACACAACTCTTTCCAAAGTGAGCCCGAAAGCAAAACCTCACATCAGGATATATATAGCCTTCTCCTGGTTCAGAGAATGTCACAGCTCTCTTGACCCACTGCCCAATCACAAAGTAATAAGGCGTGGGCATTCCTGAAGAACAAGCCTCCCGCCACAGGCTCCATTCAGCCTGTTAGGGGGCAGAGTATACTTTCACATCAGGGAAGGTTCTCAGAGCCACTTAAGCCTATCCAAAGGCCTAGGGGCAGAGAAGATCTTCAGATTTCCATAACAATAGGTTGGTCTTCCTGGCTCCAGTCTCTCCCCACTCCAGCACATCTTCCACTCAGCTGTCAAAGTGAGCATGTCCCACTCTTCCTCAATAAACTCCAGTGGCTCCCTATTACCTCCAGGATCAAATGAAAAATTCTGTTTGACTTTGAAAGCCTCTTATAATCTGGCTCCTTACCTTCCCTCTCTTCTTACACTTTATTTCACCCCCTCCTCTCCTACCCCAGTGACACTGGTCTCTTTTTGGTTCCTTGAACCAAATCCTTGAACCATCCCCCCTTCCCTCCCCCCCCCCCCCACTCTGGGCATTTTCACTGACTATCTCCCATGCCTGGAGCTCTCCCTCCTCATCACCCTCTCAGTTTCTCTGGCCTCTTTCAAGAGTTAGCTAAAATCCCACCTTCTGCAAAAAGCCTTCCCTAGTCATTCCCAATCTTTATGCCTTCTCTCTGAGGTTACATCCTGTATAATTTTTCCTGTGTAATATGCCTTGTTGGTTTGCATGCTGTCTTCTCCATTAGACTGTGAGCTCTTGGGGAGCAGGGACTTTTTGCTTGACTTTGTATCCCTAGTTTGCACAGTGTCTAGTCCATAACAGGTGCTGAATAAATGGCCTGTTGATTTGACTGACTTGCCCTACCTCTTTATAGAGGGTCTGCAAGACAGCTGGAGGAGAGAACTATTGGTGAGGGGAGTGGTAAAGGTATCGCATAAGAGGGGAACTTTAACTGACCTTTGGAGAGGTGGAGGTGAGATGGGAGAGTGTTCTAGGCGTGGGGCTGCGGGGTGGGGACAGCCTTTGCAACACATCTGGATAGAAGAGAGAATATTATTAGCCAGTATGCATAAACTGTAGAATGTATCAAAGAGATAATGTGTAATAAGTCTGGGAAAGTAAGCTTGTGAAGGGATTTAAGGACCCAAGAGAGGTTTGCATTTTAACTTAAAGGTCCTTGGGAGCCATTAAAGCTCCTTCAACAGTAACATGGTCAGGCTCAAACTTTAAGAATATAATTTTGAACTGTGTATTACCTTTGCCCCAGCAATATCACTACTAGGTCTGTATCCCAAAGAAATTTTTTTTAAAGGAAAAGGACCTATATTTACAAAAATATTTATAGCAGCTCTTTTTGTGATGGTTAAAAAATTGGAAACTGAGATGATGGCCATCAAATGGGGAATGGCTGAACAAGTTGTGGTATTTGATTGGGAGGGATACTATTGTGCTACAATAAATGATGATCAAGAGACTTTCAGAAAAACCTGGACTTACATCAACTGATACAGAGTGAAGTAGGCAGAACCAGGAGAATGTTGTACACAGTAACAGCAATATTGTAAGGAAGATCAACTGTGAATGACTTAGCTATTCTCAGCAATACAAAGATCCAAGACAATTCTGAAAGACTCATGATGAAAATTGCTATGCACCTCCAGGGAAACAGCTTATGGAGTCTGAATGCAAATTGAAACAAATTTTTTTTTTACTTTATTCTCTTTTTTTGGTCTGTGTTTTCTTTTACAACATGGCTAATATGGAAATATGTTTTGCATGACTGCAAAAAAAGAATATTATTTTAGTAGTTATACAGAGAATAGATTGAAGAGGGAAGAGACTTGAATCAGGGGGATTAGTAGGCAATACTGCAAGAGTTGAGGAAAAAGATAATGGGAATTTAAGTTATGGTGGTGGCCATGTGTGTAGCAGATAGATGGATTCAAGAAATGGTGAAGAAGTAGAATCAATAAGAATTGGCTACTGATTGGGTATGGGAGGTGAGAGAGAGAGAAGGGAAGAAGAAGCCAACGTTGTGAACTTGGGTGACTGCAAAAATGGTGATGCACTTGACAGAGGACATACAATGTCAGAACTGCTCAAATTTTATCTTACTTTTATTTTCTCTGCCAAAGAGAATGACCTTTATTTTGGAACTGATAGAACAAAAAATGACTAAAAGAGAGCTGATACAAGATAAGAGAGCATGTAATTACACTTGATAAGTTCAAGTCACTTGGCTCAAATAAGCAAAATTCTTGGGTTCCAAAAGAACAAATTATATCAATGACACTTGAAAGATCATGAAGACTGAGGGAGGTCTCCCAGGGATAGAGAAAGGCAGTAATTGGTCCAGTAAAATAATCTCTATAAACTATTATAGGCTGGCAAATTTTCCTTTGATTTTTGGTGATGTATTTGAACAGATCATTAAAGAAATGGTTAGTGAGCATCTAGAAACAGGATTACAAAGTGCTAGCGTTCAATCAATCAACAAGCATTTTTTAAGCACCTACTGCATGCCAGGCATTGTGCTAAGCACTGAGGATAACAAAGAAAGGTGAAAGACAGTTTCTGCTCTCAAGGAGCTCGCAGGCTAACAAGAGAGACAGTATCTGAACAAGTTGTACCACAAGATGTGTACAAGATAAATTAGAGGATCTCAGAGGGATGACATGAAGACTAGGAGAGTGTGAGAAAGGCTTCCTGTCAAAGGCGGGATTTTAGCTTGGACCTAAAGAAAGTCAGGGAAGTCACAAGGTAGAGATGAGGAGGGAAAGCACTCCAGGCATGGGGGACTGCTAATGAAAAATGCTAGTGTGGCTCAGTCAAGAACAGGTCAAGCCAAACTAACCTTATTTCCTTTTTTTTTTTTTTTTTTTGACAGGATTACTTTAAACAATAGGTAAAGAAAGCTCTTTAGGTCTAGTTTACCTAGATTTTAGCGAAACATTTGATAAAACTTTCACATGTTCTTGTGGAAAAGGAGAGATGTGAGCTAGATAAGTGCTATTAACTGGATTTGGAACTGGATGAATGGCTGGACTTAAAGACTTAGGTATTAATGATTTCATGTTAGCTTGACTGCAGGTCTCCAATGGAGTTCCCCAGTGATCTGTGTTGTTTCACATTTTTCAGAGATTTGGAGAGAGGCATAGATGTCACTCTCATCAGAGAAGATTTAGCTAGCTCACTCTCTCCAAAGTTACCAGTGATCTCTTCATGGCCAAATCTGATCGTCTTTTCCCAGTACTGCTTGACTCTCTATTGTATTTAACAATGCTGACCACTGTCTGCTTTTAGATATTCTCTCCTCTCTGGAATTTCATGATCCTACCGTGAGTTTTCATTCTACCTGTCTAACCACTCCTCAATCTCCTTTGTTCTTTCTCTATCATGCCCCCTAACTGTGGATGCTCCCCAAGTCTCTGTCTTGGACCTTCTATTCTCTCTCTATACTCTCTCATTCAGCGACTTGATAAGTGCACATGGGTTCGATGATCATTTTTATGCAGATGAATGAATGAATGAAAAAGCTTGTATTAAGTGTTTACTATGTCCCAAACACTGTGTTAAGCATTGGGCATAAAGCCAAAAAAAGTTAGATGGTCCCCGTTCTCAAGAAGCTCACATGCAATTAGGGAAGACAGCATGTAAACTTCAGGGCAGATAAAAGGCATATAAATCCAAAGGATGGAGTGGTAGACAGTCCTATGTCTCAGCAAAATGAATGACTTTTCACCTAGATTATCATAATAACTTCCTAATTGAACTCTTCTCATACTTCTCCCCTCTCCAATCCATCTTACATACAACTGCTAAAATGAGAGTCCTAAGGTGTAAGCCTGACCATGGCACTTCTACTCATTAAATTCCTGCTGCTGTTCTGTCATTTTTCAGTCATGCCCAACTTTTAAAAAAAAATTTTCTTCAATTAATTAATTAATTGATTGATTTTCTTGTTTACATCATTCATTTCCACGAGATTTTGAGTTACAAATTTTCTCCCCATCTTTCCCCTACCCAACACCTCAAAACAGCCATCCCACTGTATAACCCCT
>CM053586.1:48031493-48199332 GCA_028646515.1 Pseudochirops corinnae
CTATAAGAAGGAAGGAACATGATAAATACAGAGAAGTATGGAAAGATATATAGAAACTGATGCAAAGTGAAGTAATGAAGTCAGGAAAATAGTGTTTATACATTTTATAATGACATAGATGGAAAGAACAACCACCACAGAACAATCAAAACTGACTGTTGTGAGAATATAATTAAGATTGTCACCAAACAAAAGAGATGAGAAGACCTTTCTCCTGTTTCTTCAATGAGGAAGAGGTTCATGGGTGTAGAATATTGAATATAACATCAGATTTTTTTCAATGTGTTGATTGCTTTTGCTAAAAAAAACCTTCCTCTTCTTTCAAAAAAAGGTATTATAAATTATGGCCAGTGATATAAGGGGAAATATAGGTGATGTAAAAAGAAACGATGTAAATTCATTTTTAAAGAGGAAAAAGAAGAAGAATGTCTATGAAGATGAACCACAAGGGGTTTCTTCCTTGTCTCCCAAAAATAGAGATGCTTAAACAGAAGCTCATAATTAACAGAAGGTCATGTTAATCAGGATAATAACTGAATGAATGAAAAATGCATCTACTATGCACTATGTGCCAAGCATCATGCTCATGGTTGAGAATACAAATAAAAAAGCAAAAACCATCACTGCCCTCAAGAAGCTCACATTCCTTTTTTGTCTTTTTTTTTTTGGAGGGGGGAAGGCAAGGCAGTTGGGGTTAAGTGACTTGACCTCAGGTCCTCCTGATGCCAGGGCCAGTGCTCTATTCACTGCGCTACCTAGCTGCCCCATGAAGCTCACATTCTAATATGAGGAGACAACACATAGAGGGGTGTGGTGATCAGGAAGGGGAGCTTTAGTCAGAAAAAATATAGGGAGAGTGAGTAGGGTCATAGGGGAATAGATTGACTCCTCCTATCCAGGGACAATGTCAGAGTTATTTAATCAAGGATTCCAGAACCGGAAGGTGTGGTAGTGGTATGCTCTACAAGGTGATTGGCTAGGTTGAGAAGACGGGACAGCCAGGAATAGTGAGTAAAGTGAGGTTTAGGTGGGTTTAGCCTGAAATAGTAGAAGAGATGATGTAGTCATATAGGGAGGTGGGAGGGAGCAGGCCCTGGTGAAGTTGTTGAAAAGATGGGCAAGTACCAGGAAGAGGTAACATTGAATAGTGAACAGAGAGCCTTCCTTGGAATCATGAAGGTCTGGATACTGCTTGTGTGTCTGTAGGAAAATCATTTAAATTTTCAGTGTCCTCAGTAACTCTAAGACTATTGATTATAGAGAAGGCACCAAGCTGAATTGGTAGAGGGAGTTACCTATGTAACAATGACAACCCAGGTCCTGTCTTAATTATACTTTTTAGAGCATCACAGTGCCCAGAGAACCAGACTCACAATCAGGAAGACTTGGATTTAAGTTTTTCCCCCTGATATATACTGGCTGTATGACCCTAGGAAAATCTGGTGTCCCAGGCAATTCTCCAAGAGAAAAAGTTTCAAAGGCATCAATCTACCTTGATGGAGGGAATTTTCTCCCTAGGAGTCACTATACCAGTGAAATCACAGTTTTGGTCCCTTCAAAAATGACTTTAGTTTTTATTAATAATAATAATTTAAAGTTTTATCATATTAAGTTACCTTATTTCTATTATTTTATAAATTTTTATTTAGAATTCATGTGTATTAGGTGGCTCAGTGGATAGAGCACCAGGTCTCAAGTCAGTAAGCCTTGAGTTCATACCAGTTCTCAAACACTAATTAGTTGTGTGACCCTGGGTAAGTCATTAACTTCTCTATCTGCCTTAGTTTCATCACCTGTAAATTGGGAATAATAATAGCATCCATCACCCAGAGTTGTTGTGAGAAAAAAAATGAGATAATATAAAGTTTTGTGTACTTCGGAGTACTATTCAACAACTATTTAAGTGCCAGTTATTAGTATTATAAATGATCACAGAATCACCAAAATGTAAGAGCTGGAAGGGCCTTAGAGGGCATCTGACTCAACCCCCTTATTTAACTGAAGAGGAAAGTACCGTACAGGAGGAGGTGACTTGTTTAAAGTCTTATTCCAATTCCAATACTCTCTTCACTAAACCACGATGATGCAGAAGGGACTCAGCTACAGGGAAGAGAGAAAATAAAGGGCCTTGAAAATTCCTTCCCATTCTGTAGTTTAATGATTCTTTTTCACTGATGCTAGCATAGTATAAGGGCAGCTGGACCCGCATACCTGGAGTCAGAAGGACCTGAGTTCAAATTAGACCTCAGATATTTACTAGCTATGTGACCCTGGGCAAGTCATTTAACCCTGTTTGCCTTAGTTTTCTCATCTATAAAATGAGCTGGAGAAGGAAATGGAAAACCACTCCAGTATCTTTGCTAAGAAGACCCTAAATGGGGTCATGAAGAGTTGGACACAGATGGATAACATCTCAGGCACTCAAAGTCCTTCATAATCTAGCTCTAGCCTACCTTTCCCAGTTTACCTTGCATTACCTTCTAATGTTCTTTATTCTAGTCAAACTGGCCTCTGCAAGGCACTGAACTCAGTGTTCTATCCTCTTCATTTTTACACAAGCTCTAGTGCTTGCCTGGAATATACTCCTTCCTCCCCTCCATTAGGAAGTCTCCACTTCCTTCCAGTTTGGCTCAGGCTTCTTCCTATCTTCCAGTGAGGCCCCTAAGTGCCAAAACTTTCTCCCTTCTCACAAAATCACCAATCCACTTCTCTGATTTTATTCTGTATCCCACTTAAAAATAAGCTCCCTGAGGGTAGGGGCTGGTTGGGTTGGTTGGATTTTATCTCATCTTTGTATACCCAGGGCCTTTCACAGTCTCTAGAACTCAGTAAATGCTGAATAAACACTATTCAAATTTGACTGGGTGGTTAAAAAGAAAGCTGGTGAACTTCACCCAAGGGAAGAACCATCTTTATCCTCTTTTATTAAAGCTGCTTCCTTGGACTTTAGGTGAAGGATGAGAATAGAGCCTCAGAGACTGGTTTGGCTGCAGGAGATCTTCAATTCTTTGTCACTTGACCATTCTATAACTCTAAATTCTTTAATTTTATTTAACTTGCCTTTCTAAAATTCTACAGTGGGCAGAGCCAAGATGGTGATGTACAAGCAGAAAAACTCTGCAGCTCCCACACAGCCACCTCAAATACCCATAAAATATGACTCTAAACAAATTTTAAGGCTCCAGAACTCACAATATTACAGAAAAACACATCTCCTGCTGAAGGCAGTTTGGCAGGCAGGACAGGAAGGACTCATCACAGTGCACTGGGAGCTGAGCCCAGCCTGGCCTGAAACCACGGCTTGGCCCCAGGGTGGCCAGGACAAGCCTGGAGCCATCAGGAGAGTAGATCAGCTGAAGATGTGGCGATTTCCAGAATTATCAAGCCATAAGAAATAAGGACTAAGTGAAAGGTTAGTGGAACTCAGCTAAATTTGGGGGAGAGGATCCAGCCAAACTGCCTCCAGGGCAAGGAAGCAGCAGAGGCAGGCGGCCCTGCAGCCGCCACGTGGCTGCTTCAGAAGCTCCCGGCCTGTAGATTGCAGAGGGGCCAATCAATCATTCAGAGGCTAAGTGCCCTTGCCTTAAGCTGCCTGGATCCAGATCATGGTCTTGGGTGGTGGTCCTGGGGTGTGTTCTCAGTGAGCCAAAGCTGGTGGGAGCTGCAGTGGCCTCCTAATAGCTATGAAAACCCCTGCAATTTGGGATAGAGCTTTCTCCTCTGGAAGCAGAGTTCCACAGAGCTAAACAGTCAAGTAACTGACTGGCAAAATGAGCAGGCAAAGGAAGCAAAGTAAGAACAGCAATCGAACTTTAGATTCCTTTTTTGGGGACAAAAAGGATCAAAGCATGAACAGGAGGAAGACAACACAGTCAGAACTCCAGCACCAAAAGCTTCCAAGAAAAACGTAGACTGATTAAAAGCCATAGAGCAGCTTAAGAAGGTTTTTAAAAAACCAAATAAGAGAAGTGGAGGAAAAATTGGGAAGAGAAATGAGAATGATGCAAGAAAATGATGAAAAGAGTCAACAACCTGACTGAAGAAAATAACACCTTAAAAACCAGATTAACTCAAATGGCAAAAGAGACCTAACATTCCACAGTGAACCTTTCTTAAGCCCAATATGCCTCAGCGGAATTAAGGAAAGGTGATTTTTGCAAAACATTTTGCCCAGAGATGTTAGGGGTGGCAGGGGGTGGGGAGGTGGGTGGAGGTAGTTTCAGATTTCCTTATGGATCCCTTATGCTACACTGTTGTTGTTCAGTTACCTCTGACTCTTCATGACCCCGTTTGGGGCCTGGGCCATCTATCTGCCCCATGACCAGCTGAGGAGTTCATATTTTATTTTGGAAGCAATAGGGAGCTATGAAGGTTTTTAAGTGGGAGAGCGACCTGGTCAGACTTAAGTTTAAGAAAAAAATTACTTTGTCATCTTTGTGAAGACAGACTAAAGAAGAAAGATCTTGGAAGCTGGGAGTCCACTTACAATTTGTGGACTTGAATCTGAATTTTGTTTTCATTTTTAAAAGGGAGGAGATACTGTTATTTGTCCATTTTTGAAGAGGACCTATGACATCACAGGGTGATGTCTTGGTTTGTAGGTGAATTGGATTTAAGTGAAACAGAGTTGCACAAAGTCATCAGCCTCATTCTCTCATCTTGAGCCATCAAAGTCCAAAAGTCAATATGACCAGTGATGGCCCAGAATGCAGTGGATGACCTTGGCATCTTCAGTACCTGACCAAGCTCTAAGCACTCCACAGTGCTTGTTTCATTTGTCTTCATAGCCATCAAAACAAATCGTTCTCAACTGCCAGTTCCAATGGGGAAGTCTTCATATGCTTGGAGTAGACATCCTCATCAATAGATTTGGGGCCCCTTGGTTACCCTCAGCCTAGTTTAGTCTCTCTGCCAAGACAGCTTTACCAGGGTGTGACTGCTGTGCATCCTACAGCTTCCTGGAGCTACAGACAGAAGTTGGGTAAAAGGCAGACACCAAAGGTGGATGAGTAGCCCTGAAAAGGGCTCAGCAAGCCCTTATACCAGAGGTGCCAGTCCCCAAGCACCCTCATACCCAAAAGGAAGAGATATATTGGAAATTAAGGTGATATAAAAACATATATATATGTGTGTGTGTATACGTATAACTGAATGAATGCATTTATATAGGAGTAGTACTCATAAATATTCAGTAGTTTACACCAGTGCTTTGTACCTTTCCCCACTCTTTGAACTAATTCCCCACCAAGGGGCACACCCCACAGTTTGGGAAAATCTTCCCTAAATCATCTGAGGGGCAGGAGCAAGAAAACATGGTCGTCCACATGATACTAAGAATCCACTGCCTCCTTCCTCCCCTTCTCCTCCTCCTCCTAATATCACTTGCTAATGTCCTATTTCATAGGGTGGAGGTGGGGGTGGGGGGGGGTTACCTACCCCACCTTGAAAGACTAACTTTGGATGTTCCCAAATAGTTCACATTTGTCCCTGTTTGAGAGGCCCCCACCACCTCCTTAGAGTCTGAAATTATATGCAGGGTGGGTGTCTGGAGAAGTGAAATCCAAAGCCCTACCCAGTATTTTCTTTATACTATTACACTTTCCTTACAAATACAGCAGTAGTGAAGTTAGTGGGAAATTTAGAGCTCTTCCTGAGTCAGAGAATCTTTGTAAAAATCATCACACTGCAACTTATTCTATGTGAGACCTTATTCTCTCCGGGCCTTGGTTTACTCCTCTGTAAAGTGACTGGGGGAGGGGAAGGGGGAGAACACTAAATGATCTCTCAAGAACCTTTCCAGCTCTAAGTACTCCTAACACAGAATCTCTTCCATTAGCAGTTTTATGCCCTCATCCCAGACAGAGGCCCAGCCTGTGGATGAGTGCCCCCTTCCATGAATGTTTTCTAAGCAGAACAAGGAGGGACTTGCAACACAGAGCAACTTGGCAGACCCTCCCTAGCCAAAGGGAAATGAAGAGGACTTGTGGGCAGTCAGTGCTGCTCTCTGCTCTCTGGGATAGTTTATGACCCATCCCTGGGGCAGCGTGAAAGATTCAGCAAAGAGATAATTTACGAGTTCTGCCCACCCCGGCTTAGCGTTCAAGATGATTGCCTCCTTAATGATGTCAACTGGGTTTGGAAGGAGGAGGACAGAGAATTGCAGAAGAGAAGAGAACAGGGAAAACAGCGAAGTGAAAGGGGGCGGGAGGGAGCAAAAAGCATCTCAAAGAAAGGGAACTATGGAGAAAAGAGAAAGAGCAAGGGGAGGAGAGAAAAACAGAGAGACAAGGGAGTACAGAAAGATATACACGGATACAGAAAGCCACAGAGATAGACAGAGAGATAGACGGAGGGAGGGGAAGAAATTTAAAAAGATTGGAGAGTACAGAGGGAAGACTGGAGGAGAGATAAAGATTGTATCAGTTAAAAATAATAGGAAGAAAAAAAAGAGGGTGGAATTAAGTCTTGAAACACTGAAGGAAAGGGAAAGGCCCGGGAGATGGAGTTAAATTTTGCAAACAAATACTCTATTAAGTAGGTATTTTCTTAGATCTCACTTTCTCGGGGAGAGGAACCCATTTATCTTCTTAAGCATCAGGCCCGGAGGGAAAACAGACAGACAAAAGCGGTGGTGAGGTCCAGGGAATCAATTCCAAAGCCGAGTTTAGATTTAGATCCTAGATGCTCCAATGCTCAATCTGGAACTATCTATGTAATCACTCTGATTCACACTGCGTATAGCGTCTGTAATAACCACTGGACCTTCCTGTCTCTCTCTGCGTGATAAAGAATCTCAGAGTTGGAAGGACCTCATACCTGCGCAGGAATCCCCTCTACAGCCCCGTCCCATCTCCCGCCCCTCATTCCCTCCCTCCCCACCGTGGTCCAAGAGTCATCCAGGCTCAGCTAGAAGATCTGCAGGGATGGGCAATTCACTATTCCTTGCTAGCCCATAATTTCCCTATTTTGAATCAGAATCTGTCTCTGTAATTTATTTTCCTCATTCTGCCTTCTGGGACCTGGCAGGACACATCTGGACAGGCTTCCGCTTGATTCTCCTAAATCGGGGCGGGGCCGCAGGTTCCCCACCCCAGTCCTAAATCTTCTCTTCCCCAGGTTATATATTCCCAGTAACTTCCCTCCATCCTTATAGAACCCCTTCTCCAGATCTCACCAGGCTGTTCATTTCCTCGGGAAGTAGATTAAAAATCCCTGCTTTTGTAAACAGAATCACAGTTGAAGTAACTTTGTAAATCGTTGAGCAGCACAGAGATACATACACACACGTAAGTGCAATCTCAAGGGCATCCTGCAAGCCTGAGCACTGAAATCCCAGAGACATTAAATGTTGAAAGCAGATTTAGGAGTCCCTACTGGAAATGGCAGGGACCTTGAGAAACTCCGGCTCCCATCTTCTCGCTGTGTGAGTGGGTGTGACCACTAGGTGTCACTGGTGGCTCTCTCTCCATGGTGGAGTCCGATATAAGCTTGCAGTTTCCCCAGACGGACAAGGCTGGTCAGACGGCAGCCCCGGCGAGAATCCTGCTCTTACACCGACCTCTCATCTTCCATTCCTCTATTTTGGGAAGGCACGAACACTCTTTTAGTTCAATAGTTTACTGTCCTGGTGTGACTGTAAATGACGTTGCTCCATTTTGTTTTAACAAGAAAAAAGAGAGACTAGGGAATAGGGGATAGGAAGGTCAAATTGAACCTAGGGAGACTTGGGTTTAAGTCTCACCTCTGAGATATACTAGCTCAGGGACATTCGGAGAGTCCACCAATCTCTTATCTTCTAGGCAAGCGAAGGTGTCCTCTGATGTGGGGAAGGGAGGGAGGGAGGCAGGCAAGAAGGGGCCACAGCTGGAGGAGGGAAGGGCCATCACAGGGTTCAAGGAACGTGGGGACGGATAGAATGTTTAGAGCAGGAGGAGGAACACACAGGCAGGGGCAAAGGACTCCTCTGTTGGCGCAGAAGATCTCAAACCAAGCCTTGATCCTGAAGGGATGGTGGTTTCTCCTTGCATCCATTCTTCTGCTTTCACTTGGAGAGGGTTTGGGGGGTTTTTGGGGGGGGGGGCGGGGTTAGGAGCCTCGGAGCCCCAAGAGGCAGGAGAGGGCACAGCACTGTACAGGAAAGTTAACATAACTGGCTTTCTTCTTTAGTTGCTTATTTCTTTCATAATTCTCTACATAAAGTCAAATTTGCACAATGCTAATTTACATAAAGCAAGCAGGAACTGCCTGTGTTAAAAGGTAAACACATCAGTAGCAGCCCATAAACTAAATAGTTTTAGGTGTGTCAATTCACAAAGTATCCCAAATGTAGGGCACGCATCCTAAGTAAAACCTTCCTTATGAGTTGGACAATAGTCCAAAGGGGTCCTGTTAATAACTAAGAGATCTCTTGGTGGGGGAGGATGGATATATAAAGGAATAAAATAATATAAAAACAAGAGAACAATAAAATAAATTTTTAAAATGTATTTAAAAACTATGCAAAAGTGAAATGGTCTACCTCAGGAGATAGTGTGATTCCCCCCTTGCTGAAGCTTACTTAAAAAAATAAAAAGATGTTCTAGAAGGGATTCTTGTTCAGTTATGGATAGAGCTAAATTGGCTTTGAGATTCTGTAGCTAACATTCCCAGAAGCCCCCACTTAATTACTCGTGGTTATCATTTCTTGTCATGTAAAAATAGCCAAAGTAACCAGGACTGACCGCCTAACTGACCAGGGTCAGACAATGTCTTCACAACAGTTAGGCATATTCCTGCCTTGGCATTTTAATGGGACAGGCTTGTAATGTCTGGAGCTCCAGATGGGGCTGGATTTTTAGAGTAAGAAGCAGTAGCAGATGGAGGGGTGGCTGGAAGCGGGGAAGATCTTACTGTCTGAATGGGTCAGCTAGCCACCACTGGTTGTTCCCTACACTCAGCAGTGTATTGGGAAGTGTTTAATAACTGGCTCTCCTATGCCGCCAACACTTTTAAGTTTAATCTGAAGATAAACATTTTTTCAATCATTTTCTTAAGTCCAGGATAATAAACAAAACTGTAAATCAAGCCCTGATTGGTAGCATTTACTTTTTTCTGAGGTATAATGGCTCATACTGAAAATTTAACAGTCAGCTCTCTAGTTGGTTTAAACTGGTTCTAACAAACCCCTGTGACTCCTGCTAAGGGTAGACTCTCCCACAGCAGTCCAACCCCAATCCAGGCATTGGTCTTATCGAGGACAGAGAGAAGAGACAGACTGCGTCTCTACATCCAGAGAGGTACATTCAGCATATCCTTTCCCATCTTCTGCATGACTTTCCTTCAAATATCATCTCTTCTCTTAAGCATTAAGCATCCTCCCTCCATTTCTCTCTCTCTCTCTCTCTCTCTCTCTCTCTCTCTCTCTCTCTCTCTCTCTCTCTCTTTCTCTCTCAACTTTCCTACCACCATTCTCCTTTCTCCTCCCCCTTTCTCTCTCTGCTTACTTCTTTCCATATGCCAATATGCCAACAAACATAGGTCTTCCTCCTTTATGAATTTATCAATTGTCCCCTTGCTCCAGGTACTGTGCTAGGCTCTGGAGAATACAAAGGAAAAAGTGTAAACGATTTATGCCCTCAAGGAGCTTAAAATCTAGTCAGGGCAAACAATGTGCACTATCTAGTCATATACAAACTAGATCTTCAAGAAACCTTCCCTTGTCTCTTATGCTCCATCCAGGTCATCTGTCACATTCCAGGACATCTCTAGCTATAGAGAATTGGAGGAGAAAGTTCAAATAGCCTTATGCTGTAATAACCTTCAAGTTAGCCCCTCTCAAATCCATCCCTATAGCCCTGATCGAGAATTCCCAGAGCTCCGAAGTCCCATATCTCTAATTGCCCATAGGGCATCTCTACCTTGTTGTTCCATGGCTGCCAGAAACTCAACATATCCTGTATTCAACTCTTTATTTTTCCTAACAAACTTGCTCTGCCCGCTAGCATCCTTATTTTTGTCAAGGTTGCTGTTGTCATAGTGGATTCATTTGGGGAAATGAAATCAAAGAGGGAAATGCATCTTCAAATCTAGGGACAAACTCAGCAAATGCTAAGTCTCCATAATGGAATCAAGTAGAAATTCAAACAGAATAGCTAAGATTGCTCTTTGTGGGAGCCCTTCCCAGAAGCAAACAATACTACCCTATCATCTGGAGAGATTTGGCTAACTCCCTAGATATTAGCAAGAAGCAGTCTTTTTGAAGTGAAACTAATGAAAATAAACTGTAATCTTGGGAATTTTGACACGTCATCAAGATATGGGGAAATGAAGACTGGTGAGAGATGTAAGAAAGAGCGGATCCTAGATTGTAAGCACCTTGAGGTCAGGGAACCTGTTTACTAAACCTTGTCTCTTTCCAGCACTAAGTTCTACATCCATAGGTCAGAAAATCATAGAAGCAGCTAGTTGTCAAAGTAAATTAAATGTTGAACCTGGAGCCAGGAAAACTTGATTTCAATTCCAGCCTCAGACACTTATTAGCTGTGTGACCCTGAGCAAGTCACTTAACCCATTTGCCTCAGTTTCCTTATCTGCAAAATGAGCTAGAGAAGGAAATGTCAAACCATTCCCAGTATTTCTGTCAAGAAAACCCCAAATTGGTGTTATAAAGAGTTGGGCACAACATCTAAGCAACAAAATACCAATTAGGAGATTGTCGCAATAACCTAGACAAAAAGTGATGAGAGTCTAAGTGGTATCTGGGAGAAAAGAGCAAGATTTGGCAACGAATTGGATATGTAGGATGACAGAGAGTGAGGAGTCAAGAATAACACCAATGCTACAAGCCTGAGAGATTGAAAGAATTGTGGCGTCTTTGACAGGAATAAGGACTTTGGAGGAGGGGTGAGGGGTTTTTTTTTGGGGGGGGGGAGGTGATGAGCTCTATTTCAGACATGTTGAGTAGTATGAGGTGTGGGATATCTTGCCTGAAATGTCCCGTTGGTGATATGATATGAAGCTTACAAGAGAGATGCCCTGGAACATATAGATCTGCATAGAGAACATAATTAAACCCATTCGAGCTGATGAAAACACTAGGAGAGAATTTATAGAAAAAGAAGAGAAGAGGGCCCAGGGCCTTGGGACCCTCCCACCCTTTCACTTCATGGTGTGATCTGGATGATAAGCAAAAGAGACTGAGGAGGGTTCAGGCAAAAAGGGAAGAGAAAAAATAGAGAGCAATTATATAAAATTCCAGAAAAGAAAAAAGTATCCAAATGGAGAGGGTGGTCCAAGGTATCCAATATAGTAGAGAGGTCAAAGAAGGCTAAAGACTGAGAAAATTCCCTTACATTGGGCAATTAGGAGATTAGTAGTTGACTAATAAGCTCCAAATCCTGATTACAAAAGTTTGAGGACTGAGGAGACAATGAGTGTAGAAAGCTTGTTTCAGGACTTTGGCTGAAGAAGAGAGAACCACAGTGTCCCAAGGGTCTCAGCAAAGTTTTAAGCTACTGAAACTATTGAGTCTCTTGGGACGTACTCAGTCACTTGAGGGGATGGCAGAGACTAGTGAAACTCAAGTCATATTTGAAGGAAGTAGGGAAGATCTGACCGAAAATTAGAGGTTAGAGATGGAGAGGAGGAGTGATTGAGACAAGTATCAGCTGGAGAAAATGGGACCCGATGGAGCCAAGGGTACTTGCAGAAGTGTTGGCCTTAGCAACTAGGAGGGCAGTGTCTAATTATTAGATACTGGGAGAAGGAAAGACAGTTCATATGTTAAAAGCATGCAAGATCCCATGAAAGATGCAAGAGAAAGAACTTTGTTCACTTTTGCTTTGGGACCCATTCTGAAGCAAGCCTATGTGCCTGCTTCCTACCTTATGTGAAGCTAAGAGAATGTTTGCTTGGGGGGGGGGGGGGTGCGCAGTGTAGAGGACAAGGCAAGGAGAGATGGAAGGACGCTGCATAAGTGGTACTGGCTTAGCTTTCTGAGATTTCAGACATTCTTTCTCATTGCAAGAACCCAAAAGTCTCAGCTTCTAGGGAAAATCTCTTTATAGGGATCAGTCATAATGGGGGAGAAAGAGAGAGAGTATAAGTGATAGAAAGGAGAGAAAAGAAGTGTTTTTCCATTTCAATCCAATAAGTTTCTGTTTAGTACTACCATGTACAAGGAACTGTGATAGATGCCGGGAACACAAAGACAAAAATGAAAAAAAAAAAAATAGTCCCTGCCTTCAAAAAGCTTACATATTACTGGTTTCCTTGGCAACTGAAACAGAAAACAAGAACAAGAATCAGGGCTCCCTCAGGGGTAGTTTTCTTAACCAGAAGCAAACTATAAACTACAGTCTCCAAAGCATAAGGTTCCCCCAGAGTCCCCCAGGCCTAATCAGATAGTAACCTCATCCTCAAGACCCAGCTATTAGAAAGAGGTGGAAACTATACCTAAAGATTTGGCCTTGGCCCCTTCTAGCTCTTGGAGTTGACTTGTGTCCCAAAATGCTGAAGAAGAGTGCCGCAGGACAGAGGATCAGATGACTAGATCATTGGGAGAGCCCAGTTAGAAAGTGAGAGGCTGCTGGGATGTAATCTAAAGATATGACTTTCACATTAAATGATCTGGCTTTGGGTTCTGCTCCCAGTGCAACTTTGGAAAAGTCACTTCCCACTGCTGGACCTCATCTGGAAAATGAGGGTTGATCTCTGAAGTTCCTTCTTGCCTTAATATTAATGCAGCCATAATTCACATAGGATTAGAGAGTTTATCAAGAGTCCTTTCCTCACAGGCACCCTATGAGCACAGGTTATAAAAATATTATCACCCTCATTTTGCAAATGATCGGTGATATACCCATGGTTACACAGTTGGTGAATACCATAAGTTATAACCAAGATTCTAAATAGGGCTCCTGACCCTCGAATCTGGCACTCTTCATTCCACATTCTCTGATTCTTTGGTTCTGCATAACCAACAGAGCTCCCAACCAAGCATCTACCAGAATGCCAGCTGCCTGCATGGGAACATTAGCCGTCAATCTGACTGCCCCCGGAGAACAAATGTCTCTATAGTGAAAAATGGTAGGATTCCATGGGAATGGCCCAAGGACAAGGATGTGGGAAGATTTCCAGAAACATTACTTTCATTTAAGGCTTAGTTTTGAGAACCATCCCTGTCCCACCCTACTGCCCACTACCCAACATTCTCCCCAGTCTCCCAGGAATAAGCGAGGAGGAAAGTATATTAATCCCCAAGATGAACGAGGAGTGAAAAAGCCTTTATTAAGCATTTCTTCTGCGCTAAACATGGAGAATTCAAATGCAAAGAATGAGATCAGTGCCTGTCCTCAGGAGCTTCCATTCTAATGTGGGGAGCAAAACAAATAGGGAGGTTGGTGTTCAGGTCCAGAGAGTCTCGCGGGTGATGAGTTAATCAATTACTGTGCCCTTTCCAATAGTGTTATTCGATTGACTTTGGTAGCTAGAGCAAGAGGTGGTGATGGTGGCCCAGTGTTTGGCAGGGCTAATGGCAGAAACTCCTCATTCCATGACTAACCCGGATGGGTTAGCCCCGGGCAAGGAGTTCCAAAACCGAGCAGATTACTGTCCCCAGGGGCCGGGGACGTGGTTTCTGTAGGTCCTGTCTAGAAGCAGGCGCCATTCCAGGGGGAGAGAAGAACTCTGACTGTGAAGGATTTAGGTTACAACCCAAGGGATGAGTTAAGAGACAAAGATTGTTAACTACAGGGACAAGTTTTTCCAGTAACTCTAGGCCATATTGGCTCCTTCAGAATCAATAGGAATAAACAGAAACCCCCATCTCATGGGGAGATGATGGCTGTCTTCAAGCACTTAAAAAACTGATCTACAGAAGAAGGATTAAACTTTTCTTCTGTTTGACCCCAGAGGGGAGAACCACAGGAAGAAGCTGCAAAAGGCTATTTAGACTCAACGTCAGGAAAACCTTGCTGATGGTTACAGCTAGCCCAAAGTGAAATGGGCAACCGTGGGATATCCCAGGCGAGGGGGAATCTTCAAGCAGATGCAGCTTGTCAAGAAGGTTGTCATGAAGACTTTTTCTGAGTGTGAGTTATACCAGACAGCTCCTTCCCACATCGAAATTCTCCGTAATTCATTGGGGGAAGCTGTCTGGAGCGGAGAAGATAACCAAGGTGACCTTTCCATCTGAGGTTTCTGTGGGCCCCCAGTTCTCTGGGAAGTTAGGCTAGGATTGGGGAGTGAATAGATAAGGGGGAAGGTATCCTGCTGGTAGCGAATTATTGTCCCACACTGTTGCTGTGCCCCAACAAGGTCTATGAGCCAGAAATGAGAGGAGGAAAAAGCCAGCAGATGTTGAGTCATATAATTCTCATGAAAGAAACGGTTGAGGTTTCCTGGGTCTTTTTGTCGGGATCCAGGTTCTCCTAGTCTTCAGTCCTGTTGTGAGAAGGTCAGCCAGAGGTTCCTTAGAGATCAGCCTTTTCCAGAGAAGGAGCTGGTTTCATAGAAAGCTGCCTAGAAAGAGGATGGAGTAGAATGGGAAGGGGTGGGGGTGGTCTTGAATGGAAGAAAGAAGTGATCCCCAAAGCTTTGGCCAAGTTTCTGGGCCCCAGATGAAAAGGGAGTGCTGACTTCCCCCTGGAGGGGAGTAGTCAGTCACCCTGTAAAAGTTTATTTTTATACATGTCTAATCTATTTCACATCCGCTCAGATATTTTGACACATATACAGGAAATGTAATTCTCCCCCATATGGCAGTGTTTGGTTGGCCAGAGCAGAAGGAAACTCAGTAAGGTCACAGAGGAACAGAGGAGATGCTGCATGGAGGAAGAATGCTGGAGACCCCCGGGGCCAGGACAGACTCCAGGCGATGCAGAGGCCACAATTCAGAGGCCACACTGTGGACAGGGGAAACGGTGGAGGGAGAGGGAGAATCCAAAAGGAAGATGTGGTCCTTGGGCTGCTCACACCTGAAACATCGTGCATTGTTTTATCTGTCTCACACTTCAGACAGAACAAGGTGGAGAGGGGCAGCAGGGCATCTGGAGAAGGTCCAATTTAAGATGAGGCTGGGGGAAAGGGGAAGAGGCAGCTTCTATGTGAGAAAACAATGGGCGTGTGAGAAAAGAAAAAAATCTACAGAATCTTGAGAGGACCTATGAGGTCATCACATTCAGATCCCTCCTTTTACATATGAGGAAACTGAGGCCCAGAAACTGACTTGCCCAAAGTAACATAGCTAGAATGTGTCTATTATATAGTATTATATATATTATACTATATATTATATTATATATTATTTTATATTATATTATATATAATAATATATTATATATTGTATTATATAATAATATGTAATATAACATTATATATTATATAGTCTGAGGCAGAACTCAAACCCAGGTCTTCCTGACTCCTAATTCAATTGCCCTGAACCACTCTGTGACTAAACACAGACCTGCCACATGGCGAGCCTGGCACACAGTAGGTATTTAAGAAGTGCTTGCTGGCTGACCGACTGACTGACTGACCTGCCCTCCCAAATTTAAAATACTAAGAGGCACAATTAAAACTTGAGATAAAGAAATTTAGGGGAATTTTTTTTAAAAGGTATTATATGGTGTAGTCGCAATGTCATTGGACTGGATAGACTGTTCTAGTCTGCCTCTGCCTCTGCCTCTGCCTCTGGGATAGTGGAGAATCTGCTGGATTTACAAACCAAGGCTCTGGGTCAAATCACAACTCTGCCACTTCCTACCGGTAAGTGGACCTCAGTTTCCTCATCTGTAATATGAGGCAGTTGTCCTAGATCTCAATGTTCTAGATTGGAGTTCTAGATATAAAATCCAAGGACACCCTAAGTGGCCTCAGTTTCCTTGTGTATAAGCAGAGAGTTTTGGCTAAACTAAGCTTTCAGCTCTAATCCTCTGATTTCCACTACCACAGGCAGCAGGTAGGAGACTTATGGAATTCATTACTTTAAGAGGTAGTACAGATGAGGAGTATAAATAGACTTTTTTCAAGTTTAGATAAACTCATGGATAACAGACCCATAAAGGGCTGTGAAGGGAAGCTAGGGGCATGACAGAACAATCCCTCACCTTTGAAGCTGACATTGGGGAGGACCAGCAAGCCCTTTCCTTGGTGCCTCAGTCATGACAGAAAGAGTCATAGAGTCATAGAGTCATAGTCTCTTGTTCTTGGGCACTGGGCTGGGAATCCAGATTCCTGCTTGGCCTCCTGAGCCACTGAATGACCCTGGACCAATTCCTTCTGTTCCTAGTTCCTTGTTTTTCCCCATCTGTAGGCTAGGAACAGTGGTATGAGATGGCAGAACACAGTCAACTAACATCTATTACTCAACTGCTGTGTTCCAGGAATTGATCTAAGTACCCAGAGTACCTGAAGAGGAGCAGCGCCTTCACGGCCTCACTCATTTATCCACTCACTCATGTATTATACATCTTGTGAAGCATCTGCTGAGGGGTACGATGTAGGAAGCTGTTGAAGGATCTCAAAGCACTTCTAATTATCTTTTACTCCAGATCGAACAATAGTCAGTTCCTTCATATGGCAGCAATCAATTCTACATGCCAGGCATTGGGCTATGTGCTGGGGATGCAAAAGGCAAAAGACAATCCTAGCTTCTACCACCCTGTGTATGTTATCATGCAACTTTGTTTGTTTGTTTGTTTGTTTTTAAGAGTGAGAACTGTATCTGGTGGAGAGGGAAATCTAAGAATCAGCGGTGGGACCCAAGAATGTCTCAGTCCTAAGCTACTCCATTTCCCTTGCATGGCTGATGTAGCTTCCACTGCTCATTGGCCTGCTGCTATCCTTCCTCACCCCACCCAGGCTGACCCTCATGCCTTCCAAGAGCCCGTGCTTTAACTTTTTCTTCTCTGCCCCTCAGTCTCTTTCCTGCAAACCCTAGCAATGCAACAGGAAAGCCCTTTAACTAGCACATAAAAGTTGCCTCAGAGCTTTCAAAGTCTAGGCTCCATATTTACAGCATCCAGGAGACTTTTATAGGCCACCTCTATTTACTCTCCCCCTCTCAGGTCTCCCCTCCCTCCCCCCTGCCAAGCCATAATGAGATAAATCTTTTTTTCTGGCCACAATCTGTGGAGAGCACTGGAGCACTGGAAGCCAAGGTCTAGGTCAAGTGATGAGGTCAGGGAGGAGTCTACTAATGCCCCAGGTCCTGAGAAGACACCAATGCCAAAGGCAATGCCCCACTGGTAAACAAACCCCCACCTTCAATTCCCAACCGACTACAAATTCTATGACGGCAGAAATTGTATCATTCATCTTTGCATATCCTACAGTCTTTCGAACAATGCTTTGCATATAATAGTTGTTGACTAAATATCTGCCACAAGAATATAGGAATAAGGGGCAGCTAGGTGTCGCAGGCAGACAAAGTACCAGCCCCGGAGTCAGGAGGACCTGAGTTCAAATTTGACCTCGGACACATGACTCTTACTAGCAGTGTAACCAGGGGAAAGTCACTTAACCCTGATCAAAAAAGAAAAAGGAAGATATGAATAAGTAATGGATTGAGTGGATGAAAGTATTGTATGATATCTTTAGGAAAAGGAATGGCAAACTATAAATTACTGGATAGTTGAGAGGGTTGGCCAAAAGTCGCTTGGGATAGCTCTGGTCCAGTCATTCCTGTGAAGTGGACAGGGTCCAAGAAGGAATTCGGAGGAATTTAGTAGTATCTGTTCTGAAGTATTTTTAAAATAATTAATTAATTTACTTTTAGTTTTCAACATTCACTTCCATAAGATTTTGAGTTTTAAATTTTCTTCCTCTTCCTCTCCTTCACCCTCCCCAAGATGGCGAGCAATCTGATATAGGCTCTACTTATACATTCATATTAAACATTTTTTTCACATTAGTCATGATGTAAAGAAGAATTAGAACTAACGGGAGGAACCATAAGAAAGAAGAAACAAAACAAAACAACAAAAGAAAAGGAGAACAAATAGTATGTTTCCATCTGCATTCGGACTCCAAAGTTCTTGCTCTGGATATGGATGGCATTTTCCATCGTGAATCTTTTGGATTTGTCTTAGATCCTTGAGATCTTAGCTGAGAAGAGCTAAGCCTATCAAAGTCAGTCATCGAACAGTGTGGCTGTTACTGAGTACAGTGTTCTGCTAGTTCTGCTCATTTCACTCAGCATCAGTTCTTGTAAGTCTTTCCAGTGTCTTGAAGTATTTTAAAGACTCATTTTGTTTGTTCCCAGAAGGGAGAACAGGAGCAATAGAGGGAAGAAAAATTTGGATTAATAGGAAGGGAAATGTGTAAAAATCCCAGCTTCCTAAAGTTAAAATTATCCCAAAGCAGAATGAGCTACCTCAGGAAATACTGAGTTCCTCCTTACTGGAGGTGGTGAAGTAAATGCTGAATTAGCACTTTATTGGCACATTATAGAGAAAATTTCTTTTGAGGTATGGACGCGTCAGAGGTTTCAAAAACACTGCCGGCAACCAGTATTTCAGCTTGCAACACTCCAGGATACACCCTGAACTAGAATGAAACGTAATTGGAAAACATTTAAGAGACTAAATAAAAATACAATGGAACATAATGTTAACAGGTGATTTTCTAAGTCAATATGCCTACAGAGGGCAGGGATTCTTATACACGGTCTGTTGGCCCTGTTTCTATTTGAATTGGACACCACTGGGCTAAATGATCTCCAATCCCTTTCACCTTTTAGACAAGGCAGCTAAGATAGATAAGGTACAGCGAATAGAGCCCTGGAAGACCTGGGTTCAAATCTAGCGCCAGAGATCTAATAGCTGTGTGACCCTGGAGAAGTCATTTAACGTCGGTCTTCCTCAGTAAAATGGGGATGATAACAGCACCTACCTCCTAGTATGGTTGTGAGGATCAAAGCAGATAATAAAGGTAAAGTGTTTTGCAAACCTGAAGACAGTGGTATCAAACTCCAGTAGAAGTCAGGGGCCTCTGAACTGTACATAAAGATCCCTATGGGTCAAGTACTGACTTAGAAAATGGCTTATTAACATTATCTATGTTCTACTGTATTTTTATATTTGTTAACCATTTCCTGATTACATTTTAGTCTGGTTCGGACAGTCAGTACTAAGGAGTGTTGAGGTGGGTGTTTGACATCTCTGCCTTAAACTACTCTCTAAATGTAGCGATCCCTAGTAGCATTCTTTGATCCTAGGGAAGGAGATCTCTTCAGCTACATACCATTCCTGACTGACCCTAGAAACACCTCTGAGGCTTATAACTTTAATTTGAGGGAAGTGGGAAGAAGTGCTAAGACTTGGGGCCCCATTAAGCCTCCTTTTCTGAGGAGTGGGACTTGTAAATATATGGAGTTTTACTTCGGCAGATCTCGCCCTTCACACTCTCACCCTCGCACGGACTTCCCTTCCTCTTGGTTAGAAGCATCAGTTAGATGGGGAAAACACACCAGTGTCGGCTTGGAAAATGCTTCCACCTTTTCTCTCAAAGCCCCTTACGGATCTGCTCTTGCCTTTGACGGTCCTTTCTCTGCGGCATCTCCTCCCTCGCTTTTCTTCCTTTTTTCCTCCTATGATATTTTCTCCGTATCTTTTTTCTCTTCTACGTAGTAGACTTTCTCTCCTTTCTCATATCTCTACATCTCCCTCTTCTTGTCATGCAGGTTCACGGAGGGTGCTGGACTTGGAACTAGGGTAGACCTGAGTTCAAATCCTGCCTTAGACACTGACTAGTCTCAATTTCTTCATCTGTAAAATGGATATTATAATAATAGCACCTGACAGCCTTGTTGTGAGGACCAACCAAGATAATATATGTAAAATGACTTGCACATCTTAAAGCCCTATACAAATGTTGGCACCATAACTAATTTTCATTTTCTTCTCTTTTCTCTGAACTTATTTCTTTCCTCTCCTCACTTCCGCTTAGTTCCTCTTGTCTTTCCTTCCTTCCCCTCTTCTTCCCTTCCCCTTCCTTTTTTCTAAATGAAATTATCTTAGAAATGGGTTCTTAATCTTTTTTGCTGTCATGGACATCTTTGGTTGTCTGGTGTAACTTCACAGAATCATGTCTTTTTGGGGGGAGGCAGTTGGTGTTAAGTGACTTGCCCAAGGTCACACAGCTAATAAGTGTCTGAGGCAGGATTTTAATTCAGGTCCTCCTGACTCCAGGAAGGGTGCTCTATCCACTGTACCCCCTACCTGCTCTAGAAGCATATCTTCAAATACATAAAATAAACTACCTAGGATTATAAAGAGAACGAAAGGTTCAGGGTGACTAGGTGGCACAGTGAATAGAGCACCAGCCCTGGAGTCAGGAGGACCTGAGTTCAAATCCAGCCTAAGACACTTAATACCTACTAGCTGTGTGACCTTGGGCAAGTCACTTAACTCCAATTGCCCTGCCTTACCCCCAGAAAGAAAGGAAGGAAGAAAGAGAAGGAAAATGAAAGGTTAGTGAAAATTAAAATGTGATTTTTCTCACCCAAGTACATGGAGCCCCAGAAATAAATCCATGGAATCCTTGAGGATTCACAAAATCAGGTTAAAGTCTCCAGCTCAAACAAATTTATGGTTCTTTCCTTCCCCCTCTTCTTTTCCTCAGTTTCCCCGTTCCCTCTCCTCCTACTCCTTTTCCTCTCCCCTTGACTTCCCTCTGCCTGAATCCCACCCTACACCAGACTGATCTGATCCAAGGTCTCCTTAGGATTCCCATAGTAAGAACAATGGGCCTTGCCCCTGAACTCCTCAGACAGTGTGAGCTTTCCCTTCAAGAAGAGAAACAGGCAGAAAAAGGAGCCTGACTGTCTTGGGGGGACTCCAAGGCCAAATGACTGGAAGGAAATGTCAGGGGAAAGGACGATTTGAGACAAAGGATCTTGTCTCACTTCTAGACCCAAGAATAAAGCCCTCTATCCAGTCTCGCATCCCGCCTGACCAATTCAGAGATTCCTAAAATGTTCGAGCTGCAAGAGAACTTATGGGTCATGTAATCCAACCCCTTGGGCTTCTAGACGCCTGATGGAACTTGCCCTTTTCTTCCCCCCTTCCCGATATCCTGTCCCCCTGCCCAGGAACAGCCCTGAGACTGATGCCCAGGACCAAGTGCCCACCAATTAGGTGGCATTCTGGCAAATATGAGCTTCTTCCCTGGGTGCCCCAGGGCAGCAGGACTGTGTTTCTGTCATCCAATCCTCCCTCCCTTTCTCCAAGAGCCCCACGAAGAATCGGATTAAGAACAAAAATATGAGCTGTGTTTGTTTTAATCATCGCAGTGACATGAGGGTTTTTAAAGGGGAAGGGGAGCAGGAGCTGGGAGTTGGCCCCAGGGCTGGCTGGCCGGGCTGCAATGCCATCCTGGGGTCAGGAGTACTCCAAGTTGGGAGTGCATTCCAAGGTCAGATCCCAGGAGCAGATAAGGGTCTGAGAGGGACCTTAGGGGGATGAGAGAAAGTGAGGGGAGGAGGGATGGGGTGGAAATGGAGGGGGTGGGGACAGGATGGGAGAAAAGGAAAGACACAGGATCCTCCAAAGAGAAATCGACACAGTTTCTTGGGGAGAGTTCAGAGGGTTGCCAGCAAACTCCGTCCTGGAACAAGGCAGAGGTCTGAGTGATAATGGTGAGAGAATGTGAGAGACCTCCCTAGAGTTAAGTAAAATGTCATTTTCCCCAAGAGACGGGAAATTTTCTTACCTTTAGAAAGAGGGACCAGAATGGGGTGAGACAGATGAGAGAAGAGTCATTGGCTTCATCATTTGATCATAGCCAAAGGAATTGGGGGCAGGGGAGAAGGAGGAAAAAAATTAGTAGAAAGAGCATAGAGTTTTCCCTCAGAGGATCTGTCAATAACTACATGCATTTGGGGGGGGGGGGGGAAGGTAAATCACTTAACCTCTTTGGTTCTTAGTTTTCTCACCCACAAAATGGGGATAATCATACCTGCTCTAACTACTCCTGGCCTCCTTGCTAGAAAAGTGTGAGGCGTTGCTGTACTGGCTTGTTCATCTGCAGAGAGAAAGATTTTTGAATCTATATAAGGAGAAGCTTCCTAACAATTAGTTTTCCTAAAGTAGAATGGGATGCCTTGGAAAATGGTAGGTTCTCCTTACAGTGGAGCTCTTCAGGCAGTAGCTGGATGGCCACTCATTATGTATGTTGCAGACCATTTCCAGTTCAAATTAAGTCTGGATGAGACAGCCTCTGAGGTTGCTTGGAATTCTGTAATCATATATGCCTGTTGTCTAGCAATGGCTAAACTCTTATCCCCTAGAACCAATATATGCCTTGGCAGCTGCCAAGTTCAGATTCAAAGTAGAAACCATTCTGGATCTAGAGTAAGAAGACCCAAGTACAAATGCTAGGTCTCTCTCTGAGGATCAATAGGAGTTTTCAGTTATATATTCCCAGGTAGGAGATGCCCAGATTCTGTCAGAAAAAAAAAGAACAATGAGAGATACTGGATCACTCAACAGATTTCAAGAGTTTGTAAAAAGCAAATTCTGGTAGGGGGAAAGTGGGGAAGATGGGTGGGGTGACCCAACTAGTATGGTAAAAAAGAAGTGAAGCAGGACCTTAGTCCTAATTCTATCACTTAATGACCCATGTGACTTTGGACAAATGCCTTCTCCCTGACTCTCAGCCTTTTCTTCTTTGAGGAGGTTGTACTAGAATAGAGGTCCTTTAACTTTTTGGTCTCAGGACCCCTTTGCACTCTTAAAAATTATTGAGGAACCCTCCCACCCAAGAGTTTTTGTTTATGTGGGTTATATCTACTGATAATTACTATATTGGAAATTTAAAAAAAACACCTTAATATTATTGTGAAAATAGTTTTGACCTCAAGGACACCCCAAAAGGATCTTTAAGATCCTAATGAGTCCCCAGACCATACTTGAGAACCACTGAACTGGGGAGATACCCAAGATCACTTCAAACTCTAAATGTATGCTACTACAAGATGTTAAGGGAATGATTCTAGGTCTTAGGACCAGGGAGGGACAAAACCAGCACCAGCACTCCTCAGGCCTCTTAAGACACTGCTCTTTTCCTTGGGTCAGACCACCTCCTCTTTGTAGGGCTGCCCCGGAAGAGAAGCAGTCATCTTTTGAGTGTTTGATGATGTGCTGAGCAACTCTATTCAGTTCAACCAACATTTTTATAGTCCCTACTATGTGCTGCTCTGGAGAGTCATCAGTGGAATAGAAGAAGTAAAAAAAAAAAAAACAGACAAACAACTGGGTTGAGTTCTGCTTCTGGCACATACTAACTGATCATCTAAACTTTTCGGTGCTCTAGGCAACTCTGTGATTATAAAATGAAAGTGAGCTGCCAATCCACTTCTGCATGGAGAGTCTCAAGGTCATTCTAGGGGTCATCATCCAAAAAAGCATTTGAGAAAGATCCTGGCAATGGAGTCCTTTATGTCATTTGATACCCTTTTATCATGATGCTTCTGTTGATTACCTGGCCAACAATATTGCCCCCTCTTGATTAGACTAGAATATAAGCTCCTCATGAGATCACAGAGGTGGTTGGTATTATTATTGATTTCACAGATGAGGAGATTGAATTCTTTGCTCAGGCACTAGTTCTTCTACTGATTTTCTATCCAATCTTAACCACCTCCATCTCTCCTCAACGGCACAACATGCACCAAACACAAGAGACACTCAACAAATTCATGTTGATGAGAAGCAGACTGGTGATGGTGGAGTAAACACTGAACTGGGAATCAGGAGACACCCACTCATCATTAATCCTGCTATATCAACTTGGAAGGAGAACTGCACTTGGGACCACATTATTCAATATTCTTATCAATGACTTGGTTAAAGCTACAATTTTTGTATTAATTAAAAATTGTTTTAAGATGTTGATTAATTAGAAGGAATTTAATAGAGATCAATGTAAAGTGTTATACTCAGTAAAAAAAAAAATCAGAAGAGTGGACTTCAAGCTTAATGAGAGTTAACGACATGATATAGTGATCAAAAAAGCTTATCAGAAATTGAATTCCGAGAATAGAGGTATAGCGTCCAGGAATACAGAGGTTCCAGTCCTTTGCTACTCAGACCTTTTTTGAAGGATTGTGTCTAGTCCCCAGTTTCTCTCCAGAGCAGAACAATCAAAATAATGAAGGTTCTCCAACTCATGCTATATTCAAGAATTAAAGACTTAGAAAGACATGATATCTATCTTCATATATGTGAAAGGTGGTCCAGTGAAGGAAGAAAAAGACTTATTTTGCTTGGCCCCATAGAGCAGAAATTGCAAAGAAGTAAATCAAGGCTTGATGTCAGAAGGAACTTCCTGACAATTAAAACCATCTCAAAGTGGACAGGACTGCCTTGAAAGGTGTGCATTCCTTTCCACCAGAGAACCACTTTGCAATAAGGTTGTATTGGGGGATGCTTATTTAGAGATGGATTGAACTCAGAGGTCCCTAACAACACTGAGATTCTCCCAACCCTAGGTTCTTGCTGCTAACTCACCACTTGACCTTAGGCAAACTGCTTGATAATAATTGATATTTAAGTAGTACATTAAAGTTTGTAAAACATTTTATAGATATTGTCTTTTTTAACCTCTCAGTAACCCTGTGAGATCACAGAGGTGGTTGGTATTATTATTGATTTCACAGATGAGGAGATTGAATTCTTTGCTCAGGATCATACAGCTAGTGGGTTTTTTATGTTTTAAAATAAAGTAACAGATTCCTCAGAGAATTCCTTCCACTTCAGAGCGTCCCCTTCCTCACCCAAAAGTATAGTTATCTTCATTTTATCAAATCTTCCTCTGTTAAATCTCTCCAGATCTGGCATTCTTTCTCCCTGACCCAGTACCTCAGAATGATGCCACAGAACCAAAGCTTTTGTTCCTGAGCACAGACATTATGAAAGTATTCCACTGTGGGAAATGTAAGTGCACAATTGGTATGGACCATACAGCTAGTGTTAGAGGTGGTGTTGGAACCCAGGCTTTCCTGACCCAAGGGGCAGCCTACTCAGAATGCCACAAAGTTTTCCCCCAACCTCCCAGGTCTCATTTTCTTCATATATAAAATTGTGGAATTGGACAAGGTAAATCCAACAGCCCCTTCCAACTCTGTAACTGACTGTCTGATTGAAAAATTCCCTGAAGACAAAGCTCCTGTCCTAACTTTCTACTCTGTACTTTGCAGAGTCAGTTAATACTTGGCATAGAATAAGAAGAGGAAAAGGAATAACTTCATTCATGTCTCAAGAACCTAAGAACATGGGAATGAGGAAACATCTCGGGAGCAGGCTTAGAGAAAGAGAAGAGGGTTCATGCCCTAAAAAAAGTGAATCTGGCCATCAGCCTGAGCACACACCCAGACCTGGCTCTCTTCCCCAGGTCTAGAATGACTCGTCTAGCAACCACCATCAAGATGTAGCTGTCTCAGGATCAGCTCCCCCTCCCCTCAAGGCATCTTTGTCTTTAAATTACCAGGTGCCTGTGTTGAGATAAGAAGGGCTCTCCCAATAGGTTTTGCTTTCTTTTTTATTTTCTAGGTACTAGGGCTGGAACTTTAAAAAAAAATACAACACAGTTTTATTTATTTTTAGTTTTCAACATTCACTTTTATAAAATGTTGAGTTCTAAATTTTTCCCCCCTCCTTCCCCTCTCCCTCCCCAAGAGAGCATGCAATCTGATATAGGGCATACATGTACAATCCTATTAAATGTATTTCCACATTAGTCATGTTGTGAAAGAAGGATCAGAACAAAAGGGGAAAACCATAAGAAAGAAAAAACGACAACAAAACAAACAGAGAAAATAACATGTTTTGATCTGCATTCAGACCCCATAGTTCTTTCTCTGGAGGTGGATAGCATTTTCCATCATGAGTCTTTTGGAATTGTCTTAGATCATTGCATTGCTGAGAAGAGTTAAGTCTATCAGAATTGATCATGGAACAATGTCGCTGTTACTTTGTACAGTGTTCTCCTGGTTCTGCTCACTTCTCTCAGCATCAGTTCATGTAAGTCTTTCCAGGTTTTTCTAAAATCTGCCTGCTCATCATTTCTAAGAGCACAGTAGTATTCCATTACATTCATATACCATGACTTATTCAGCCTTTCTCCAATTGATGGACATCCCTTCAATTTCTAATTCTTTGCTGCCAAAAAAGAAAAGTTGCTATAAACATTTTTGTACATGTGGGTCATTTTCAGGGCTGACACTTTTCTGATCCAAATTCAGTAAACCATTCAGCATTTACTAAATACCTACTATGTGTTAAACACTGTGCTAAGCTCCATGAATATGAAGAAATGCAAAATTAATCCCTTCCCTTGAAGAACTCACAATTCAATGAGGGAGCTAACCTTTAAATAACTAGGTACATACAGAGCAGGTTGAAAGAAGGGAAGGCTTTAGTGGCTGGGGGACACAGGGGAAAAAAAAGCTTCTTGAGGAAGGTAAAATCTGTGCTGAATCTTGAAGGAAGTCATGAGAATGATGAGGAGGGAGGGGCACAGATAGTACAAGGGCCCAGAGGTAAGAGATGGAATGTCTCATGGGAAGAGCAGCAAAAAGGCCTGTGTAGCAGGATCATAGAGAGCAGCTTGGGGAGTAAATGTAAGAAGACTAGAAAGAGAAGAAGAGGCCACCTTGTAAGAGACTCAAAATCTACAAAGTCCTTAGCCCTAAGCAGGCATATCCTTTCCACAGACCATTCCTTTCCTTTGTGGGCACTGTCCCTATCTTTTGACTGCCTCCCTACTTGTCAGCCAGATAGTCAGTCTGCAATGTCTCTTTCTTACTTCTTTCTCCTTCCTATCTTTCTTGTTTCCTTCCTTCTTCCTTCCTTCCTTTCTTCTTTCTTTCTTCCTTTCTTTTTCTTCCTTCCTTCCTTCCTTCCTTCCTTCCTTCCTTTCTTTCTTTCTTTCTTTCTTTCTTTCTTTCTTTTATTTACTTGACAAGCATTTATTAATTGGCTCTAATGTGCCAGATACCATGCAGAATATACAAAGCAAAAATGGAAATGCCCTCAAGGGGCTTCCATCCCACAACTAACTTACAGGTACAGGGTCCTGTATTGCCTCTTTGGTGGAACAAAAGGAAAAGACCTAGTTCCATGATTCTGGGGAGCTCCCAGAGAGGGAGGAGATAAGATCCTCACATACCAAATGGAAACAAGCAGAAATAGACATGGTTTGACATATACCTAAGTGTTGTTGATGCTTAGAGCAATGAAGAGAGAGACTGCTGATGTCTTGGAGGACTCAGAACATGGGGAGATTGGAAAAGGAAGATGGAGGTGGTCACTCTCCAGATGCCCAAATGAGCATCCTCAGGGAATGCCAATGGTAATCAAGAGGCCTTGAGTTGAAGAAGTTCCAGTTTTTAAGCTACTGTGGTGCCCAGTAATTCCTTCTTTAATGTGGTGTGATAAATGACAGTCATGTTGGATTTGCTGGGTTCAAAACCAAATCCTCGTTTGCCGTTTACTGCCTGGGTGACCTTAAGCAAATGAATTAGCATCTCTAAGACCTGAATTCCTTCTTCTGTAAAATAAGTTTAGGTTAGATGATCTCAAAAGTCCATGACCTCTGAAATTCGATGACTTCTTGTGTTCCCTTCCACGTGGGAGAGGATTCTGTTCTCTCCAGGGTGAGGGTCCCCAGTCTGAAGTAGGGGACTATGCTTTTGTCAGTCATGTTGCTGTGTAAGGTTTCACTCATGCAAGTGGGTCATGGCAGAATGGGCCCAAGGAGAGTCTCTCTCTCATGAGGCCATGTGGCATCCCACAAGCTTTAAAGAAGAGGAAGAAGGTTGTCCTCAGCCTGAGGTAGGGAACCCTTAGAGCTGCCTGATGGGAGGATGTAAAGGGAAGCTTGAGCTGGCTGGAGGGTGCCAGAAGAAGGAGACCAAGGTAGCCCCTCCCACCCAGGGAGCTCTGCTCAGTCTCAGTTCAGGTCCTGGGACTCCAAGGGACACTGGCTGCCTGATACCATGGCATAAGGTTTCCCATGATCTGGCTCCGGCTCCTATCATCCAGCCTGGCAGGAAATTGCTGTCGACACCAGGGAAGGGGGGCACAAAAGGGGAAAAGAGGAAGGGAGGGGAGGGACTTGGGAAATTGTGAAATTGACAAGTTCTGAGTGGGATCTGAGATGGTCCAGGACCCTGGGGAGTTGGACCAGAGCTGGCAAAAATGTGGCCGCAGCAACTGTTCTGGGTTATATTTGGAGCTGTGCCCAGTTGTTCCCTCCCAGCTGGGGCCCCACTGCACACCCATGCTCTCTCCTAGGAAAACTAATGGGGCTCAGGGGGCTCTGAAACATTGAACACCCTGGGAGACAATGAGCCAGGGCTCCTGGTGTGGACCAGAGATGCTTTAAAAAGCTGTCTAAGAAGGGAACCGAATTCTGAGGTCCTAGACCAGTAACAGGAATCCTTGGGACTCACCTTCCCTCAGACAACCTGGGCACATTCCTAAATTGCCAAGGCATTGGGCCATATCTCTGGAAGCACAGATGCAATCTTCCCATCTGCCAAGGTACCCCACGTGAAGACTTCTCCACAGGATTCTAGGTGAATGCTCTGCTGGTCCTGGTGATGGAGCCTGAGTGGGTTGAGGTAGAATAGGAAGGAGATATCATGGTATGGTGGAAAGACCCCTGGTTCTATGATCAGTAGACATGAATTTCTTGCCTCCCTGTAACGCTGACAACCATGTGACCTAGGGTGGGTCACTTCTCTCCAGGCCTCTATTTTCTCACCTATAAAATGATGTGTTTGCGCCAGATAACCCCTGGGGACCCTTCCAGCTCTGAGCCCCAATCCAGTGACTGCTTTGGAAGGATTCAGTGAAAATGAAGGATTTGAAGAACATTTCTCCTGCTCTCTGCCGGCCTCTCCCTGCCACCCACACTCACCCTTACTCCCCACAGGCATCCATTTCCTCTGGTCCATTCTTTATGATTCTATCCATTAATAGAATCAGACTTAAAATCGGAGGTCATTCAGCCTCACCCTCTGTTTTTGCAGAGGCTGAGAAGTCTTCCCTGGCTCCCCTGAGGTCACATAGCCTGGAGACAGAGGAGCCAAGGTGGAAATTCCCGGCTCCCAACTGCAAGCCCAGGGCTCTTGTCTCTCCTTTCCCATCCTGCATTCCCTCCCTCCCTCTCTCCCCGCCCCTCAGGTCCCTGATCTCCTGGCCCCCTACCAGGACCTTCTGCAATGTATTTATTAGAACAATAAACATGGCGCAGCCTCCAGGTGCTCCTGGACATTCCTAAGACTTGGGGAGAAGCTGGGGGGAGGGCCAATAGGGAGTGGGTGGTGGGGAGGGAGAAGGGGAACAATAGGCAGGCACACATGGGGTCCCAGGCCAGAAGTGGGCTTGGGGGGGCTGGAGTGACAGTGTGCTCATGAAGGAATTGGTATCTTCTCCAAGCTGGGCTTCCATGCCAATCTACAGGAAATCGTGTGTGTGTGTGTGTGTGTGTGTGTGTGTGTGTGTGTGTGTGTGTGTGTGTGTAAACAGGAGGGCACTAGACCACACCAAATGGTTCTCTAGACTCCCAAAAGGCAGAGAGGAGTCTGGACTCCAAATAATTTGAAAATACACTTCCTTTTGGCACATAGACCTCATCTTCTAGATTAAACCAGCTTGGTCCTGGGCTGGGAGAACTGGGAACCCCATGGATTTCTGTGGCTAATAGCCAGGGCCCCCACTGGCCTCTTGCCCCAACCATAGAAGCCACAGTAAAGAAGCCTGAGGAGGAAGAAAGGGCAGGAGAAAGAAGCACTATGGAAAGGGGCAAGGGGAAGAAGGAGGTTGTAGAGACCCAGGGTGAAAGAGATGGAGCCAGGAAAGGGGCTGGGGGTAGGGCTGTGGTTGGGAAGCGGGCAAGGGACGGTTAAGGGCTGATAGAAGATGGCAGAGATCAAAGAATGAGTTAGTGTGCAAATGGTCTTGGGCTACCCCAGGCTAAGCCATCCAGAGGAAGATGAGAAATTCCTAGTTCCCAGACCAACAGCCAATGGGTTCCTGATTTCCAGCCAACAGGGACTGGGCGGGTCCTCAGATTCTTGGTACTACTGCCCCTGTCCTACTCTATGCCTCCTGATGCCAAGCCCAGCCAAAGGCTCCACTCAAGAGAAGAGAGATTCTCTTTCTAGTCCCCTTCCAAGGGTCAGGAATGAATCCTCTGCTTGAATCAACCAACAAGCATGAATTAAGCCCCTACAACCTACCTGTGCTGTGCTCAACACCTCAGGAGATGCAACTTTGAGACAACAGAAAGAAAACTGCCTTTCAGTCAAAAGACCTGGATTTGAATCAGCCACTTTCTGGCTGAGTGACCTTGCCCAAGATACAACTCACTTCCCTGGGCTTCAATATTTCCATCTGCAAAATGGGCTTTATGGTACTTTCATTCCTTGCCTCTCCAGTTCACATGGGCATGTTGGGGAGTTAATGTAGAGATGCAGTATAATATAGCAGAGAAAAAACTGTGAACTTGGGGTCAGAGAGATGAGCTTTGGTTCTGCCATTTTCTATGTGTGTAACCCCAACAAGTCATTCAACCTAGCTCAGTTTTCTCAAAAAGAAAACGAGGGAGGTTGGATTAATAAAGACAGAGTGTCTGCTATTGTTTAAGTAGACAACAATCTTAGAAGGTAGGTGGAGTTACTGTCCCCATTTCACAGATAAGGAAAGACAAGCAGGCGGAGGTTAAATGATGTGCTAAGGAATGCACAGCTGGTAAGTGTCTGAGGCCAGATTTGAACTCAGAAAGATGAGTCTTCCCCACTCTGAGCCTGGCACTCTACCCACTGTGCAACCTAGTTGTCTTTTATATATATCTATAAATGTGTTCATTGTCTCTCCTGGCTAGACTGGAAGCTTCTTGACAGTAGGAACTGTTTTGCTTGTGTTTATGAGGACAGTGAGAGGGCCATTTTGGCCAGTAATGAAGCTGGGGTCACTGGGTAGTGACTCAGGGAACCAAATGGTAGGACAAGAGGTGACTCCCCCAAAAACTACCAAGAAAAAAAAGACCTAATAATTATCACATGTTTATAGTCAATCCCTGCCACGAACATGAAGGCAGTGGGTAAGGCTGCCCTTCCTCCCTGCTCCATACATCCCAGAGGGTAAATCTTGTCCTGTGATTTCTCCTTTAGATGCCACTTGGACAAAAGTGGTAGTGATGGTAGTAACTTGGAGGAGCAAAGGAGACAAGGGCCCCCTAGAGATAATGGCTCCATGTCTACATCCCTGCAGCAATGGCCTTAAATGGTATAGACAGAATTGACACATGTGAAATCAGGGACAAATAGACGAACCATATGTTCCTGCTAAATCTGAAGCATAAATTCATCACAGACTCTCCCTCAACCATGGGGAAGAACATCCATACTGCTCACTTCTGGAATCCCCTATCACAAGAGAGGCAGAGCACACAGGAAAGCCAACCTTCCCCACTGGATACTACAGTCCCATTTGGTTTCATCGCCTCCCCTCTTCCTACCTACAGAATTGGTTCAGTAATAATAGGGTTCTGACTTGCTTCAAATATGACCCCAAATCCTGCCATGAATTCTTCTCCTTAAACATTATGTCTTCAGCCACTGTGTGGGCATACATACCCCTATGCTCACCAGGCAACATTAGCCCTTTTCCCTTCTGGTTTCTTAGTTTATCAGTCAGACAATAATATTTACTAAGCACCTACTGTGTGCCAAGTACCCACTAAGCGCTGGAGATACAAATGAGAAAAAGAAAGACTGTCTCTGTCTTCACAGAGCTTACAATCTAATGGAGAAAGACAAAAAAAGGATGCCAAAAGGTAGGGCACAGCCTGAAGAAAATACCTACTTGGGGGACATGGTGGGGTCCAAGGAGTGAGGCTGGTGGGAAATGAAGAGTTGGCTGGTCTGAGAGCTCTCATTACTGAAGGCTTTGGGGGATATTTCTTTGCCCTGCCCATCAGCCCTCCAGTTAGAGGGGCAGAGAATACTGAGGGTATTGATGAGGTGTGAGGACCAAAGCTGGCGCCATCTTGAAGGATGATGAGTTTCCCAGTGACAAGGTTTCCTGAAGGCATGATCATATAGAATTCTGCTAACAATGGTGTGTTCAGCCCAGTGTTAGACACCAGCAGAGGTGCAGAAAAATATTTTGTGGCTAGGTAACCTCATTTTTGTTGGCTTTGCTTTCCTCAGCAGTAAAATAAGGATATCAAATGAATATTAATCTCCAAAGGCCCTTCTAGCTCTAGAACCTATGATCCCAATGTACAACAAATTAAGTTATTCAACTCACTTCAAGTTCCATCCAATCCAATTCATTCGATTTTTCTTGTCTGTGTAGTATGTGTGCAACAATATTCAGCATAATGTGAATAGAAACTCTCAGCTATCTAGCATTCCTACAAAATTATTTTGTTGCTGTTTTTGTTCTTTTTCTTTTCAGTCACATCTGACCATTCGTGACCCCATTTGGGGGTTTTCTTGGCAAAGATACTAAGTGGTTTGCCATTTCCTTCTCCAGCTCATTTTACAGATGAGGAAACTGAGGCAAGCAGAGTTAAGTGACTTGCCCAGGGTCACACAGCTAGTAAGTAAGTGTCTGAGATGGGATTTGAACTCAGGAAGATGAGTCTTCTTGCCTCTAGGCATGGTGCTCTATGCATTATGGGGCCATCTAATGCCCACAAAATTAATACTATGATCTAGTTAGTACCAATTTGTTAATAAGAATCCCTAAATCATCCTGAAGTGCCTTCTAAATCACCAATGAAAGATCACTCTATATTCAGTGCAATTTTAGTGATAGTTGCATTCTATGGTATGCCGAGTTCTTTAAAAACTGGTGATCTATGTCTTATTTATTCTTCATGTAGCATGACCTCTATTAACCAAAATATTTGATTAAGCAGACACCCTATGGTCTGAGGATATTGGAGAGCTAGCTATCACTGGGAAAACAAACCAGCATACGAGACAGAAAGAACAAAAGGAGACAGGATGTGGTCAAGTGCTAGGATGGGGCACAGATTCAGGTAATATTTGGAAAGTACTTAGAGCAGGGCTTGGCACAGAGTAGGCACCTAATAAATGCTTGATCCCTTCTTCTCCCATTTCCCCCGTGGCACAAGCTACTATCAGGGGTGAGGGGAAGGGGGAAAATGTCTAGATGCAAATCTTGAGGGACATCTTTGAACCTCCCATCATCCCCTAAGAATCAATCAATCAATCATTTAACAAGTAATGATTAAACATCTGCCATGTGCCTTGTTAGTGGCCAACATACCCTTTCTTCAGGGAATTTTCTGGCCAAGTTACTTTATCAGGGACCACAAAACAGACACTCCTACCGTCCCCGCCCCGGGACTGACTTGGGGGAATGACTTTAGAGCCAAGAGTTTTTTGCCCAGCCCTCCAATAAGATAGGCAGAGAGTACAGAAGGTACTGGTGAAGTGTGGGTACCCAAAACGAAGCCATCTCCAAAGGATGCTCAGTTTTTTGATGAAGTTTCCTGGGGGTATGATCAGGGTGGAGTTTTTCTCTACTCTGCTAATGACTGTATGCATAGTCAGGGAAATGAGCCTAGGGTCATTCTCCGTGGTCCATGGAGAGATTCTATGAGGTCCATGACCTTGAAATTTTAAATATTTTGATAACTGCATTTCACTTTAATTGTTTTCCTTCGTAATCCTATGTTTAAAAGCATTACTCCTGAGGAGAAGTCCAACAGACTTCTCCAGACTGCTGGAGGAAGCCGTGACATGAAAAAAGGTTCAGAAGTCCTATTTTAGAGAATCTTCACCTATGAAATGGGGCTCATGAAATGCACTCAGTCAAAGATGGGGCTAGACAATGCTGCTTTTAGCTCAAATCATCACTGACAAGAAGATAGAGACTTCTAATTAATTTGGTCAAGAAAATCAGTAAAAATTAAATGAAAACCATCAGGCAGAGAAGTTTCTTGGACATCACAGACACCTAGTCTTTGGGGCCTGGGAGTGAAGGTAACGAATTCCTTGGAGCTGTTCTACTACTCATGGGAGCTGCTGAGTTTCCAGGATGAGAGATGCTGCCTTTGTATTCCCAAGAACCCGGTGACCCTGAATTCCTGGAGCTCCCCTATTTGGCTGATTCAGAGCAGTCTTCCTGATTCCCCCAGAAGCTGGCCAGGGAGGAGGCAGGTTGCCTAGGGAAGGCAGCTTGCATCTCAAGATGTGACCTAGGGGTGCTCTAGGTCCATTGGAGAGCTATGTGGAGTTGAAAGGTCAAACCTGTTTCTGGTCTCCTTATCAGGAATGGTCCAGTGGAAGGGAAATGGGCAGCCCCAGAGGTCAGGATAGGAGGGGTCACAGGCAGGGCAGGGCAGTGGCCCCAGAAAAAGATCTCGCTGGGGAAAAAAAGGGAAGGGACTTGGGGGAGGGGGAATAGAGAGGGTCTTAATCTCGAGAACAGTTTTTGCCTTTGCATTGGCATGACACGGCTGAGGATTTGGTTGTGGTATTTTGTTTTGTTTTTAAATAAAGATGTTCTTTAAGAGAAAGAACCAGAATTTTCTCACTTCTGAGACAATAGCCAATTAATTACCTAGCTAATTACCTATCTATAAGATGCCACCTTTCAGCTGGTGCTGGGGTCTGGCTTTACACAATAACAAGGAAAGCATCAAAGTCTCTTCCCCTTTTTCTCCACCTGTTCCCATCCTGCCTGTCCTTCCAGTCCAAACCTTGCCTCCTCCATGAAGCCTGCCCTGATCACCTCTGCCAAATTCCTTGGGTGCTCACTGCCAGACTGCTCCGGTCACAGATCTAAGGCTCTCAGAAGGGACTTTGGAGGCCTTCTGTTTACAAGTGGTAACGAATCAGTCAATAAGCATTTATTAAATGAGCAGCCTGAGAGCACTGAGAGATATCCACCTCTCCCCCAGCTCTCACCTGTGGCTCCGCGAAGCTGTAGCCATGCCCATCAGTGACACCCAGGTACAACCTCAGCAGACAGGCTAATCCTCAGAGACTGAAGGCAATGGACTGGCCTCACACCCATTGGTGAGTTGGTGGAGTGTCTACCCCAAGCACATGAAGACTTCTCCTGGAAGAATGGAACAGGTGGATGACAGCAATTCATTCCAATGGCCATGAAAGAGTGGAGACTTAGAGCCTGCTCAGGCAGTGATGGTGCCAAGGCCATCCCTTGCATCCCAGGCTAAGGCCAGTCATCCTGACCTTTGTTTACCAGTGGTCTTCGGTCACTCTGGAGGAGAGACTGAGGCTGATGACTTTGTGCCACCCTGCCTCACTTAAATCCATGGGGTCATTGATCTTCTAAAATGAAGGGTGAACTACGACCACAACTAAGTGATACTGTGCTAAGTGTTGGGAATACATAGAAAGGCGAAGGATATTCCCTCTCCTCTAGGTATTGACAACATGCACAGAGCCGTGGACAGACAGGACACAGAGAGATGTAGATATATAATAAATTAGAGATGATCAATGAAGAGAAAGCACTAGCATTGAAGAGGAGTCGGGAACGCTCTTGGCAGAAGGTGGTTCAAAGAACAGACTTTCCACATATAATAGATGTAAGGGACCTTAGAGACTGACCTCTTCATTTGACAGATGGGGAAACTGAGGCCCAGAGAAGGAAGTGACTTAGTCAGTCACCAGAGCAGTAAGCAGAAGATTCTCTGATTCCACATCTACCCCTTTTCCCTGTATCTTCTGGCTTTGGGAGGATGGAGAAGAAGGATGGGAATTCTGATTTTTCTCTCTTCTTATCTATGACCTTACTGAGGGCAGAAATAGGATCTCTTAACTCAGTATAGCATATAGCATAGTACATAGTAGATGCTCAAGAACCATAGGCCAATACATTGATTAGGGTGCCTGGGGAAAGATCAGGATGGAGAGGCAGAGAGTTGGAGGGCCAGGGTGGACTGTTTTCTGTCATCTTGTCCTTACCCTCAAAACAGAATACTTTAAACCCAACGCAGCCCCTCCCCCAGCTTCCTACCCCCATGTTTCTGCAATTCCCGGAGTGTTGGCCAGGCCCAACTCAGATACTGAATCAATACTGACTCTCATCCATCTCAGGCACCCAGCCAGCATCTCCACTTCTAGGGTCCATGACCCTGTTCCCAGCCTAATGGGCCAGAGGAGGTGGGGGCAGGTTTCCGGACAGGACCCTAGCTTCAGTCCCCGGATATTTCAGGGTTAGGGTAGGAAACAGAAGCTGGGTTGTTTTTCCCAAAGCAGCGGGGAAGCGCCATCTGCTTTGCTGCAGGCCCTGGGGCTCTGTGCCTCCCCCTTTTCCAATCAGGAGGTCCCACCTGCAGGGAAGACAATAGTGAATGGGCTGCATGTGTGTCTAGGCGGTTCTGGGGGTGGGGGAGCAGCAAGAGGTGAGGCGGGGAGGCCCCAGAGGGCTTTATCCTTTGGTCTCAAGTCTTACAGCAAAAGAAACCATGTGGCAGCTTTGATGAGAGAGTCCTAAGATCCTCCTATCTCCACTTTAGAGTGAGGTCAAGCCTACCCATTTTACATAGGGGAAACTGAGGCCAAGAGAGGGGAGTTAACTTTCCCGAGGTCACCCAGATAGCAAAGAACAGAGTCAGAGAACCTTCCGTGGGATCGCAGCCTGAGCTGGTGCTGGGTGAGGGGCAGTAAGGATATGATGGTAAGGCTGGATTCTGTTTCCCCAGTGGAAGATATTGTTTCTCTTCCCTATCATAAGCTAGGGGTCAATACGGCTCCTATGGGGACTGTGTCCCTCCTGGACCTTCACTGTGTTGTGGTGCCAAGACCTAAGTCACAATCCAGCTCCCCAAAGACTCAATCCTCCTTTCAGCCCAGCCTGGAAGGGGCAAGAGTGTATCAATGAGGAAAGGATGTCCAAGAAAGGGAAAGGCTATTGAACTGAGTTCTCTCTCTCTCCCTGAAGTGGAGAGGCATTCCAGATACCCTATTCACACTCTTTTACCCAGTCCCCTGGTGACCAGTACTTTGTTCCTAAAGGGGCCTGGTTAGAGCTAGGAGTGCTGCCTGGGACTCTCAGACAGGGGTGTGCTAGTGAAATGTTTTTAACAATCAGCTTTTCTCCCTTCCCCCCAAAAATTTGCTCAGGAGATACTTTTAAGTTTAATCTTCTTGATTAACATTTATTCTCATTGCTTTCTTAAATCTAGACAATCAGCAAACCAACAAAGGAAATCCTAGTTTGTGGCTTTCACCTGATTTCCAAAGTGTAAATGCTCACAATGAGAATTTAACGATTGGCTCCAGGAAAGTTGCCCACCCAAGGGTCTGGTGGCTGTCTGAGATGGCTATTTCCATCTTAGCCCCTGGTGGCATTTCGCTGTTCTGTATCCTATCTCTTCCCACCTTGACCCTCCTTCCTCACTTCTGGGACAAGAGATCCTTTGACTTTTGTGTCTAGGCCAAACTCCTTCTCACCTTCCTTAAAACTCATTGGAACTGAAAATGGCTCAGCCAAAGACCAACCAGGAAGACTGATGTCTCTCCTAGGCCTCTTCTGAGGGAGTTCTGGACCAGAGTGGCACATGCCACAGAAAAAAATCCCACTTCTCCTAGGCCTCCTGAGGACAAGCTATCTCCTGACCACTGACTCAGTAGCTAGTAAAGTGAAGCCCTCAAGGAAGGGAATTCTGCAGGTAAAGGATGGACGAATCCAGAGCTTTAGCTAGCAAATTTTGCCCCCCTGAGCGATCAGCAATAAATAGGTACCAAGTGAGTGGCTAGAAACACAGTTTCAAGGCAAATCAAGCTAACAGTACATGTGTACTGCTTTCCCTCTCTAGCCTGGAGCTCCGCTTTGCTGTTGTCCCCTGAGATTCTATCTTAGCTACCCAGAGCTGATTCTGGGGAGGGAAGCCTGGGCTGGGAAGGCAGATAAAACCGGCTGGGGCTAAGTCAAGGAGGAACTCACCTGGGACACTGGACCCTAGGGGGAGTGAAAAAAGGCCAACTAGTAACTTCTTTTTTTAACAAATAATTTTTGCTAACTAAGTGCTCAGCTCAGTTTCTACCTGGCTGTCAGTGAGCACCTTCTAAATTTTAACATTCTGGAACAAAGTTCTCATTGCCCTACCTTAGTTATTTCTCCAGATGAGTAGCACATCACACAAGAATGAGGATACCTCTTTGTAGGATGGAGATGATAATATTGGCTTTGGGAAGAAAGGCTTTTAGAACGTTTACCTAGAAAGGGTCTTATAGAACATTTAGTCCAACCTGACTCTCCTCTCTACTGCCCCTACTTTATAAAGAGGGAACCGAGGCCCAGAGAGTTTCAGCAACTCGGTTTTATTTTTGTTTTGCCAGACTCCCATGTCCATGGAGCAAGCAACTAATTTGAAGGATACAAAAGACCCCTTTGGCCCCCAAATATTTCCCTTATGAACTTGCTGCTTTGACTACAATTATCCCCCCCCACTAGATTATTAAGAAATATAAAAGCTCCAGAAGGCCCCTATTAAAATGCAGTTAAATGCATCCTTGGAGGGATGACTCATTAATCGATTTATAACCACTCACCCATCAGCATGGATTCATTTACCAGATTAACTGTTACCTACCAAAGAACAGGATCTGGAGGACACCAGGCACAGGGAATTTTAAGGAAAGAAAGGATCCAAGAAAGGAACAGAACAAGGGACATTACTCAAAAGGGAAAGTCCTAGGGAAGCTACCAAAGGGAGAGTGTGTCAATTTGCCAGGAAATATGGAGATAGAACCAAAAAGGAAAGAGAGGAACCACCCTAGTAGGGGATGGAAGGAAATACCCAAAATACCCTATTCACTTCAATTCAGCTCAAGCATTTTTCCTATAAAATAAACTTATTCAACATTCATTTTTATAAGATTTTGCATTCTAAATTTTTCCCCTTCATTCCCCTCCTCACTCCCCAAGATGGAATGCAATCCGATACAGGCTATACATATACAATCATATTAAACATATTTTCACATTAGTCATGTTGTGAAAGAAGAATCAGAACAAAAGGGGAATACCACGAGAAAGAAAGAAAAAAAAAAGAAACAGAAAATAGTAGTTTCTATCTGCACTCAGACTCCATAGTTCTTTCTCTGGATGTGGATGGCATTTTTTGCCATGAGACTTTTGGAATTGTCTTAGATCATTGCATTGCTGAGAAGAGTTAAGTCTATCAAAATTGGTCATTTCATAATGTTGCTGTTACTGTGTAGAATATTCTCCTGGTTCTGTTCACTTCACTCAGCATCAGTTCAGGTAAGTCTTTCCAGGTTTTTCTGAAGTTCACCTGCTCATCATTTCTTTTCTTTTTTGCTCATTATTTCTTATGGAAAAATAGTATTCCATTACGTTCATACATCACAACTTGTTCAGCCATTCCCCAGTTGATGGGCATCCCCTCAATTTCCAGTTCGTTGCCACCACAAAAAGCAGTTCAAGCATTTAACTACCTACTCATGCCCTTGGTGTGGGATAATACCCTAGACCCTGGGACTTCAAAGATGAAAAAAAGAACATAGCTTCTGCTCTCAATAAGTGTATGCTCAAATAGGGGGTGTGAGAGGTTAGGACATGTTCACAGGTAAGAGTGGGAGGGACAAAATTGTGATCCAAAGTGTTCTAGGAAAATTTGAGGAGGAAGAGAACATTTTTGGAGGGTGAAGAGGGGTGAGGAGCAATCAATTTTTTAAAAAAATTCATTAAGTGCTTTCTATGTGCACAGAAGAAAAGGTACAGTCTTCATTAGTACAAAACATTTGGCAAAATTACAGGTCTAGTTTTTTTAAAAAGTGTTACATACTATGCTAGGCACTGGGGTTACCAATACCAAAGTGGGACAAAAGGGTTTTTTGCCCTCCAAGAGCTTAGATTCTATTCTGAGGTTACATGCTCATAGATAAATGGAAATAGGATTAGTCATATGAAATACTAATAAGAATTCCAAATAAGAAATACAGGGTTACTAAACTTACTGTCTTAATGATTCCAAATAAAAACACAATGTCAACGGCCTTGCTTTTGCAAAGTTACAATTTCAGACACTTGGAGAAATGTTTGTGGCTATGAGTGGTAGGGTTCTTTAAATTCATTGAAAGTGAATAACTTTGATTTAAAAATTATTTTGATTAAAATAATTTTGTAAGTAAAAAAAAACCCATTCAATCCAGGGGATTGGGAAAGGTTTTAAGAGGAGTGGTACCTGAGCTGAATTTTACAAGAGAAGGAAAGAGAGAATCCCAAGTATGGGGGAGAGGTTGTGTGAATGCAAGGAAATGGAGAGCAGGGTGAAAACTAGGAGTCCGCTTTGGCTAGAAAGTGGAGTGTACAAAGAGCTCAAAGCACCTGAATTAGGGAGTCATTCAGTGTAACAATGTCAAAGTAATAGTCTGGGAGTCCAGGGGCCTCATCACTAGTCCTGGCTCTGCCACTGACTTATTAGGTGAACTGGAGCAAATCAGCCACCTGACCTCCCCAAGAATGCAATTCCTCAATGTGCAAAATGAGTAGCTTTGACTAAATGATCTCTAGGGCAGAAGTGTCAAACTCATGGCCTCCAGGCTGCAAGCAGCCCCCAAAACTCCCAGATTAAAATGTAATTGGGAAATGTTAAACAAAAATAAAGAAAAATACAATACCACAAAATAATGTTAATTTGTGGTTTTCTAAATCAATCTGTGACCTGCAGGTACTCATTTCTATTTGTTTGACGCCACTGCTTCAGAGTTACATTAGCACTAATGTAACTCTAATAATGGGCAGCTTGATGGAGGAGAGTGTGGGGCCTGAAGTCAGGAAAACTCATCTTGGTGAGTTTAAATATGGCTTCAGATACTTAACTAGCTGTGTGACCTTGGGCAAGTCAATAAAATCCTGTTTGTCTCAGTTTTTTCATCTGTAGAATGTGCTGGAGAAGGAAATGGTAAACCACTCCAGTATTTTTCACAAGAAAACCAGGTTTTCTGGAAATGACCGAACAGTAACTTTAATAACATAATTCAATGAATGATCTCCTATGGGTCACTTTGAGCAGAACCCCCAGAGAACCCTACTCAGAGTACTATCATACCTGGAGAGTGGAGATGAGGAGGACAAGAAGGATGAGGAGGGATCTACTGGGCAGTAGTGAAAGCTGGGGAGTCAGTCCAGAGCCAGAAGGAAAGCTCATGAGCAGAGATAATGGTAGAAAAGCTGCCTGAGGAGATGGGGGTGGAGAAGGTCCCCACGGACCCCAGCTGGTTCCCTCAGAGCCTGCCCCTGCAGGCTGGGACTTGGGGGACTTGTGATTTCTTCCTCCAGGGCACATCTGGGGACTGTATCTATTGGCAGTAAGAATTTGGTAGAAAAATTGCTATGGAACTATGGAGATATTTATCAAAGAGAGACTTTAAAGTCCCCCCCAGGCAGAGTGCTGAGCCCAAAAGTACCAAGTCGCTTTCATGAATTGGATGAGGGAAACTAGAAATTGGAAAACTGGAAGACAATTAGTGCATCATCAAAGTGGCCAAAATTAAATAGAATCCAAAGGTTTTAGAGCTGGCTGGCAGACACCCCCAGCTCACAATGCTGCTGCTGCTGCTGTTGTAAATCCACTGTTTGAGAACCAAGCCAGCCACAGGGCCAGATCCTGAGTCTGGGAGCAAACAAAGCGGCCCCACAAAGACTTCCCATGATTTCCCTCACAGTGGAGGAATGTGAGAAGCACAACCCTCTGGAGCCTCTTTCTTCCAGTGTCTTTTTCTCTCCATCTTTCTTTGTCTTCCTTCTTACCTTCTCTGGCGGCTTCTGTTCTCTGCTTCCCTCTGCCTGTCTCAATCACCTCTCTTTCCTTCTGTTTCTGATTCTCTCAGTCTTCCTCTCTTTGTGTATCTTTCCGTCTCTAACCCATATATGTCTGTGTCACTCTTTCTGTCTCTCTTAATTCTGTCTCTCAGTAGCTTCCTTTCTTCCTCATTCTTTATCTCTGCCTTTCACTCTCCTTTTGTGTCACTTTCTTCCTCTGTCTCTCCTTCAATTTCTCTCACTTTTTCTCCCTTCCTGTCTTACCTCTTAATCAATTTCTCCTTCCTCCGCCCTACCATCTCAACAGACTCAACTGAAAGTCTTGCCTTGAATCAACAAGCCTGAGGCCACCTGTGTGTGCCCCAGTGGCCTGAGACCCTCCATGGGCATCTGGGCCAGTGGAAGGCCAGCCCCCCCCTTCCCCCCCCACACACTCACTCCTAAAATCCAATTTCCTGGATTTCAGTTTGTACTATCCTTTCTCTGTGGTTTATTTGCTTATTCTGGATTGTGTACATTTCCTTTGGTGCGTGAGTACATGAGCACACATGAACACACATATCTCTGTGAGACTGCCAGCCTACATTCTCATGGCCAAGTACATTCTGGACATATGTTGTTGTGTCCATCCGAAAACAAAAATTTGAGAATTTTAAAAATATGAAGTTAATGCTAAGCCATACTAGCACTTGAACATATATGCATTTTTCTGTACATATATGTATATGCCTAGCCTTTACATCAGAACCAGTGAAATAATTCTGTAGCTCATGGATCGTAAAAGCATACTGCCTAGCTAGTTTGCAATCATTTTTTAAAAATCTCCCACAGGTTGGGAGAAGTACAAATTCATTTCATTAATAATCAAGTTATGTCTGTCGGCATAGTTTATGTTTAATGCACATTAAAATGGATGATAAATGTAACAGCCACATTTCGCCACTTATAATTGACTACAGTTGAATATTCATCCAAGCCCTTACTCACCTCCACAAATAAATATGGCAAAATATACATTCGTAGATTTCGTCTACATTCTAGATCGCTGAGCGCATTGACAATAGCTTATAGAAATGGCTACCGGCATAGGACGAGAAAAACACACAAATATTTATCAAAAAGTCGACTCCAATAAGGGCTTGAGAAAGTGAAACCAGACGGCGTTTCCCCAAGTAATAAAAGTTAAATAAGGAAGGTGTCCCCCATCCCCAATCAGCACCTCTCCACCACACACTTAGCTGAAATCCCAGCGACACTCAGGTTATCGACCGTGAGGTTTCAGTCAATCTCTGTTTATTAATGGAATTCATTGTAAATAAATCCCCGGGGAGACACCACCAGTAGTCCCCTCCTCTATTGGATTTAAATTTTAGTGTCTCCCTTGAAAAATAAATATGCCTGTCTCTGTCCCAGAAAGGCTGGGTCCTGCCCAGTCTCTTCTAAAATTTTCTCTGACCTTTGCTAGGTACGGTTTGACCCATCCGCACCCCCACCCATACACACACACACCCAAGGAGAAAAGACATAATAAAAGGAGTCATGAGCCATCGGCGATATCTGTAGCCGTTGCCTCAAACTTCTAGTGACAGCAGATGCTCTCTGCTCCTAAATTCCTTTCTCTCTTACCTCTCACGCCCCACCCCAAGACAAAACTCCAAAGGTTTGTGAATGAGTACATGTGTGCGTGTGTGAGTTAAATTTTTACAAGGCCTCAAGTTCACAAGAACTTCGCAAATTTCCACCGCATTAATGCTCCCGGCTCGCTCCATCTCTTGGGGAGCATCCCAGACTTCTGGATTCACCCCCTCTTCACCTCCCCCCGGCCTTTCAGCAAGGCGGGGGCTGGAAGAGCCTCTCTTAGGCAAGCCCAGGAACCCCGGCGCCACTTCCAAAGGGCACTGGCCGGGCCCCCTGAGTGCCTTTGATTTTTCCCAAAATGTTTTTTATTTTTGTGGCGGGGGATGGTGGGGTAAGGGGTGTTTTGTTCTTCCAGTTACGCCGCTAATCCGCGGGAGGCTGTCCTGTCCTGTAAGCCAGAGGATGAATGACCAAGCCACAGGAATGGCCAGTGCTGAAATCTCAGTGTTTCCTACGCCATCCTACCCAATTCCAGTCCTTCCCCACCCCTCGATGGGCCTGTTCTCTGAAGAGCGGACGGCTTCGCTTCTTCCGGCAAATACCAGGGGGAAGCTTAGGGAGACTGTTCTGAACTATCGCCCTGAACCAACAAACCCTAGGATCGGGGTGGAGAGTCGACTGGGCCTCGGCAAAACAGCTCGCATTGGTAGATGGGGTGGGGGTGGACGAGAAGAAAGGACAGAAGAAGGCGCTCGTAGCACCCTGGCTAAAGTCTGGGTGTCGTACAGACCAAGCTGTGGAGCCCTCCCCTCCCAGCCCGGGCACAGGGAAAGACTCAATTACTTTCAGGTGTGGGCTCGTTAATAAAATAAATCTTCGGCTTTAGAAGGATAGTTTTCAGTGACTAAACACAAAACAGCAGGCTCAGGGATGGGGGTTTCCTTAAGTTCGTTGTAGTTTCCGACGGGAGGGAACCCGACCCATTTCAGAAAAAATAGGGTCGTCTTAACGATCTCTTTCAAGAGGACTGCTTTGGTGAACATAGATCTAAGGAAACGATTCTCCCTATCCCTCTCTGGCATATCCGTTCTTCATTAGCTATCAGACTAAAATATGATCCAAAGTTCCTCTAATTCTATTTATTAAGACAATCGAAAATATTCATCAACTACTTCTGGACTGAGCGGTTTTTTGATTTTGGGTTTTGGATTTTTGTTTTTTTAATTTCACTGCCAGAATCCCTTTTTCCCTCCCTCCTCCTAAGGACCATCTCTCCTTCCCCTCTCCCCTGTACGGCATTCTCACTTTGTTCTGTCTTTTATAAACTCGATTTCGCAATATCCCTGCGTGTCCCCAGTTACCTCCGGGGATGTGTGAAATTCTTAAAACAGCATTATTTTAGTTTAGTCTAAATTTTTTTTAGCTATAGCAAAATTGAGGAGGAGTGTGGGATAACGTAGTCAAATAAAGCCCATAAGGGTGTCGCCACTCTCAAAATGTTGGGAATCCCGGTTCCAGATGTTTTGGGAAAAGAGAAGCAGCTTCAGGCTCTCCGAAGGATCAGCCCTGATAGGGTAGGTTCCTTCCCAGATTTATTTCATGGAAGATCACTGTACACAGCTCTCTGAAGGGTGCCTCAGATGAGAGGTATTAGGAAAACTAGGAGCAAACCCCATTTTGGCTTTCTATTTTTCCTCCCTCTGAGGACCAGCCCGTGTCTTCCTTCACAATTTAGTGTAGGGATTCTTAACATTTTTTTTGTATTATGGACCTCCTTTAGCAGTGTGGTGAAGCCTAAGGACCCATACTCAGAATAACTTTTTTTAAGTGCACAAAATAAAACATATATAATTACAAAGGAAACTTTGTTGAAATAATCACCAAAATATATTTTTTTTAATTCACAGATCCCAGGTTAAGAACTCATAGTTTAGGAGGGAATAAATTTCACCTCACCAGAGCCAAAAATTCAAAACAAACATCCAGCCTTTCTTAAGCTTAGATCTACAGGCATCAAACTTAAGTTTGTGGATAACTCCAGGAGAAACTAGTTCTTTTCTCCATTTACTTAGAAATTTGGGGTCCAAATCAGTTTTCTGTTTGAATTACTCAGGCATTTGTGTCTGTCTAGTCCCTGTTTCACACAGCTATTTGTCTCCTTTAGGACAGTTATTCACCCCCAACATCTAAGTCCAGTGATTCCTATCATTTTAGAGAATAAGGATCCCTTTTAACATAAAAAAATAATAATATTAATGGACCTCCCCACATGGTTAGCATTTTCACTATTAGTATTCACTGGCTGAGAAAATCCACAATGTCAACAATTCAGTAATGTTAAGTGGATTTGTAATTAAATAATTACAACAGTATCTATTTGAAAAATAGTAATAAATAAATCCACGACATGTTTTCAGTCTACAGAAGTCTAGCGTTTTCTTATTTATGAATTTGCATATGGATTCATAAAACCCTTATAAAAATTCCTTGGCTCCCAGCCGGCTGGGAGCTGAAGATCTAGAAGAAAACGTAAGATCATAGATTTAGAGCTGGAAGGAACCTCGAGTAATCTCATTTTTCACAGGTGCCTGAGCCTGCTTCTTCCTTCAAAGGAGAAATAGTGCCAGATTTAGAGTCAGAGGACCTGCGTTCAAATCTCATTCTTCCCACAGGTAGTTGTTTGACCTCAAGTAAGTCACTTTCCCGGATTTGACCTCAGTTTCTCCATCTCTGAAAGGAAGAGGATGGACTAGATGACCCTGCAAACAGAGGTTAAGTGACTTGCCCAGGGTCACACAACTAGTGAGTATCTGAGGTCAGATTTGAATCAGGTCTTCCTGACTCCAGGTCCAGTGATCTAGCCACTGAGCTATCTAGCTGTCTCCCTGCTCTAAACATTCTGATGTATGACCCTACCATGATATAGTCAGTTCTTCAAAGGTCAAAGGCAAGAGAATGACACAAGACAAACTGTGGCCAAAATAGGTCACATCTCCTCCTCTGAAGATCTGGATTCTTGCTCAGTGTATTTGTCTGAGGAAGCTCATAACCCCAGGCTCCACCAGACGGGGTCCTCTCACTCCCTTGCTGATAACTTTGAATTTGCCTCTCTCTTGAATATATATGGCAAAAATTTCCATTACTTCAAGTAAGCAGATATTGTCTGTATTAGACAGGGACCAGACCTATGATTTCACTGATCTTGGTAACTCTCAGGCAAGGAAAGTCCCTCTACCCATGCAGGTTGCCACCTTCTCTAAAACTTTTAGTCCTGGAGAATTATCTGAGGTTAAGCAACTATGATCACACACAACTGAACTAGGTCACACCGAAAGAGTCCAGAATTGAACCTGGAGATCCTTCCTTGCCCAGAGCCCGTCTCTCCAGCCACTGCGCAGCTAAGTGGAGCAATGCTAGGGTGCTGGGTCTGGAGTCAGGAAGAATTAAATTCAAATGTGGTCTCAGACTTTAGCTGGATGACTCTGGGCAAGGCGATTAAGCCTCACTGTAAAATGGGGTTAAGAGCAACTATCTCTCAGGGCTGTAGTGAGGACCAAATGAGATAACTATCATTTGCAAAAGGCGTATGGATTAACAGTTTCTTGTTTCCTCTCCATGCTTCTCATTGTCTATATAATTACTGAATATCTAAAGTGTTTTTTTTTACAAATCACAAACACTTTAGATATTCAGTAATAATATAGATTTGTAAATAATAATGCTATGTGTAAATAACATATGATTTGTAAAATTATGAGAGTAGTGCATCAATCAGTTGACAAGCATCTTTTAAGCTAAGTACTTGACCTAAGTTCACTCAGTCAATAAACATTTATTAAGATCCTACTTTGTGCTAAGCACTAGGGATTCAAAAAGAGGCAAAAGACAGTCCTTGGCCTCAAGCAGCTTCCAATCTAATAGCAGAGTTTGTTCAGTCATGCCAGTCTCCTTGAGACTCTGTATGGGATTTTCTTGGCGAAGATTCTGGGATAGTTTGCCATTTTCTTCTCCAGTGGATTCAGGTAAAAACAAAGATTAGGTGACTTGTCCAGGGTCATACAGCTAGTGAGTATCTGAGGTCACATTAGAACTCAGGTCTTTCTGACTCCAGGCCTAGCCATTTACCCACTGAAGCATCTAGTTGCCTTGTAGGAGAGATAACATGAAAACTAATATCTACAAAGCAAGCTATATGCAGGATAAATAAAAAATAACTAGCAGAGGGAAGACAACTAAAATTAGGAGGAAAGGTTTCCAGTAAAAGACTGGATTTTGGTTGATGCTTAAAGGAAGTCAGTAGTAGGAGTAGAAGAAGGAGAGAGTTCCAGGCATGGGGGACAGCCAGAAGCAAAAATGCTGGGAGTTGTGACAGCCAGGAGGCCAGTATCACTTGATCCAAGAGATGAGGAATAACATGTAAAAAGATTGGAAAGGTAGGAAGATGGAGGGGGGCAGGAAAAGATTGGAAAGGGCACGAAGGTCGTTGAAAGTCAGAGCATTTTGTATCTGATCCTAGATGTGATAAGGAGCCCCTGGAGTTTATTGAGCAGGGCTACTTGGGGATGGGTGAGGAGGGTGACGTGGTTGGACCTGTGCTTTATGAAAATTACTTTAGTAGCTGAGTGGATGATAGAATGAAATAGGGAGAGACTTGAGGCAAGGCAGGCTGACCTGCAGTTATCGAAATAATCCACGTGTTGGATGATTGTGGTCTGCACCAGAGTGGTGGCAGGGTTAGAGAGAAGGGGACATATTCATGAGATGTTGCAAAGGGGAGCTCAACAGGCCTTGGCAACAGATTGGCTATGGGGGGGAGGGGCAGTAAGAGAGAAGTGAGGAGTCCAGGATCACTTCTAGATCTAGAGCCTGGGGAACTGGGAGGATGGTGTTGCCCTATACAATCACAGGGAAAGCAGGAGGGGGAAAGATAATGATTTATGTTTTGTATCCCCAGGGCATTACATATAGTAAATCTAATCCTCCCATTCTATAGATGAGAAAACAAGGTCTAGTCTTGCTCAAGGCCTCTTAGCAACATGGTACAAAGTTCCACCTCAGCAAACCCACCAATAATTTAGTAGCTAAGGCTTAGGCACCTAAGATTCAGAGGGTTTAAAAGACTTGCCTGTGGGTCATACAACTAGTATCAGAGGCAATATTTGAACCCAGAATTTTATCTACTATTCTACCTATCTCTTATACACCACAATGTTACAGAAAGAACATTGTACTGGGCATCTAGATTCTGGGTTCTAGTCCTATCTTGTAGCATGACCTTAGATCAATTAATTCTCTGTGACTTGGTTTCCTCCCCTGTGAAATGAAGAAATTGGACTTGTCAATCTGGTTTATGAAGCCCAGGGACAGCTAGGTGTTGCCATAGTGGATAGAGTGCATGGCATAAATGGCATAATGGCATAAAATATAGGCAATAATAATATATTATGTGGGTAATCTCAGAAGGGGATGCATCAGTGGCTGGGCAGTAGGGAGGGCACAGGGAAAGGCCTCCCAGAAGGTGGGATATGAGGTGAGATTTGAAAGAGTTGGAACAACTAAGAGCTGAAGGGGGGGAGGCAGAGCATTCCAGGGATGGGGGCTTGTCAGTGCAAGGCAGGGGGTGCAGTGTCATGTCTAAGCAGCTGCTAGTAAACCAATGTAGCTATTGATGATCTCAGAAGTCTGTTCTAATGTGGATTTCTGGCAGAAACATGCTAGTCTTTCTTTTGGAGAAGGAAGCCAACTTCAGGTAGGGTTCAGTTATGAGTACTTGTCTTCCCTCCAGCTCCCTTCCCTGGATTATTTACTTAGAAAGCTAACTAGGAAAAACCAAGGGAAGCCCCAGAGACAGTGGAACTGCCCTGGTAGAGGGAAATTCTTTCTCAAGGCCTCTGACAAGGGCCCACATGTTTTGCGTACAAAGAACAAATCTTCCCCTATTAAAGTGTAAAACCGTTGGGGGAAACACTGATGCAATATTGAAAACAGGCTGTGCCCATGGTGTGCTCTGTGAGGAGAGGCAGATCCTCTCAGGAAGGGAAGGAAGGCCACTAAGGGAAACTAATCTCTCCATGTCGGACTTCATTTGGCTTGGTAATGTCAAGCAGAGTTTACTGGGCCAAGTTAACCAAACAGAGAAAGGTTTGTAGGGCTTATTTATGGCATTGAGTCTCTGAGTTAGAAAGGAGAAGGTCAGGGGTGAAGGACAGTGAAAGCTGTTGCCTGGGATTTAAGTTAGTAAGTGCAACAGAAGGACCCTTCTGAGCTGGGCTACCTGAGCTTGGGTTGGGCTAGAGAGGCACCAGACCTGGGACTTCCAATCAGCCCCAATTACACGTTACCAAATGCCCACATCTTCTAACCAAACAGCTGTCATTTGAGGAATGCATACATCAATCACTTGAGTAGCTCATACTAGAAAATGGCAAACATGTAAGTATTAGTACAATAATTTAAACTATGACTTTATTATATTTTATTATTATATAATAATATAATACCACCCCCCCACCCCACCCCACTCCCACCTGCTGCCACTTGATTGGTTGGAAAGTAAATGGAAGAGGTAGTATGGGCTGGAGAGATGTAGTAGAAAGAACACTGGATAGGTATATGAAGGCTGGGCCCTGGTCCTAGTGCTCCTTTTAATTGGTTTTGTGCTGAAATCAAAACAGGGCAGCTATGTGGTGAAGTGGATAGAGTGCCAGGCCAGGAGTGAAGAAGGCTCGTCTTCCTGAGTTCAAATCTGGCCTAAGATACTTACTAGCTGTGTGACCCTGTGCAAGTCACTTAGCCCTGTTTGCCTCAGTTTCCTCATCTGTAAAATGAACTGGAGAAGGAAACACCAAACCACTCCAGTATCTTTGCCAAGAAAACTACAAATGGGGTCATGAAGAGTTGGACTCGACCAGAAATGACTAAACAACAACAATAACACTTTTATAGGCAGACTATCATAAATTTCTTTTTTCCTCTCCTCCTTAAGCCAACTGAGGCTTATCTCTCTCTGTACCACTGATGCTGAGGGCACTAGTAAAACCTCAGTAACTGGTAATAAATACCTTTGTTGATATGAATTGAGTTCAATTTGGATCTTGAATGATCTTGAACAGCTGTCTAAAATACGACCTGAAATCACAGCCTGATGGTAACACTCTGTTCCCTTTGCACTATGTGGATTTGACTGTGTCTGTTTGATTGGGAGGGTCTGTGATTTTATGAAGCACGGAAATGCTGGTGGACAGCTAACTCCCTTCACTGAAGCAGATTGCAGATTTTCGACGTTGATAATTTAAGAGATTATTTCTAAGAGGAAAGGGGGCATGGTGGAGAGAGGATTGCTCTTGGATTCAGGAACCAGGAGAACATCACTTAACCCTTTATGTTCCAGGCAGCTGCCTAAGAAGATTACCTGAAGACAAGTTGCTCTATCTGAAACAGTGGAGGGTATTTTCACTATGGAGTTCTTTTTAGGGATAAAAGTCACAGGTCTGGTTTCTCCCACCCCTGTCTTCAAAATCAAAAACAAACAAAATATATATTTAAAGCAAGAAGAAACCTTGGAACTGAGAAGTCATTCAGTCCACCACTCTCTCACTTTACAGTTGAGGAAAATGAGTCACAGAGAAGTTAAGTGACTTGCCAAAGTTGAACAAATAGTAAGTCAGAGGCTATGGCTTTGAATCCAGGCAGTGGAACTTCCTACTTGTGTGACCCTGGGTAAGTCATTTCAATTTGATGGAACTCTATTTCCTCATCTGTAAAATCAAGGAGGTTGGATTAGAGGACCTCCAAGATGCCTTCTATTTCAAAATCTGTAACTTTTTTTTTTTTAGGAGGGATAGATAAGACCTAGGATAAGACCATAGGTGGGAGACCTATGATTTTAACCCTGAATGGAATTCCAATGTGCGAACTCCCTCCAGAGATAACAGATTTGCAACTCATTGGAAATGAAGTATTTTTAGAGAATTCTCCAGACAACTCAGAGACTGTGACTTGCTCAGGGTCACAGAACTAGTCATGTTATGTGTCAGAGGGGAAACTTAAATCCAGATCTTGCTGAATCCAAAGCCAGTGTGGTGTAAGCTGCAGAAGGGAAGGGTTTGTTTCATTTTTTGGTCTCTGGATTGCCTGGTCCTGGCACTGAGCTGGTGCTTAATAAGTACCTGATCATTGATAGATTGATTCCACCATGCTGCCTCTCTCTAAGTAGGCAATGGTTTTTTATTGTTCAGACTGAGTACCCCTGGTTGTGAGGCAAGCATCCATCACACAGGGATCAAATCTCCCCACACATACACAGCCCCCCAGATAACTGTTTTCACTTTGATGTGCCTCTGTCTCCACATGGCTTGCCTCCCAGAGCCCCGGGGTTATTTATCTTCTTGGCATGGGTTCTTAGGACATTTGTACTTAGCACAGCAGCAGCATCTCTCAGTCCCATTGTTTTATGAAGTTTATCAATCTGCTGGAGTGCAGCCCCTTGGCCCTGCAGATCCTGCGTAAATGGTAACTTGTAGGTCTTTCTTTCCCCCAAATATCCCCAGGTCTGTGCGGAGCTGTGGATAAGTCCTTTTGGTGAATGTGTTCCCAGATCCCGGAGCTCCCTGGCCCAAGGGAGGTGGGAAGAGGAGAGGGAAGCAAAGAGAGGCACTGATTCCCCTGCTGCCACACATTCCTGTTCTAGCACATATGAGAGACCCCTCCGCCAAGGCTTTGACTGCCACCGACCCTCAGCTGCCCTGCCTGGACCTGACAACCCCCACCTTGAAGGATGTGTCTTCTCCGAGTTCATCTGCCTAGACTGCCCCAGGACCTTTCCTCTTCCCCTTAAAGAGACTCAATCTTTCTTAACTAGGGATACAGAGGTACTCAAAACAAACAAAAGCCTAGGCCTAGAAGCTAACGTAGGTGAAAGTATTATGGTCTTTACTACAACTGAGGAGCTTAGGAACAGAGGGCATTATTTGTCCTTCTGGCACACACCCCCCCCCAGGTACTTAGCTTGGGAGCTCCCAGAGGGCAGGGGCTGTCTTTTGCCTCTTCTTGTAGCAGTGACTGGCACATAGTAGGCACTTAAATGTTTATTGACTGACTGCCTTGTACAGAGTAGGCAGCTTGATAAATATTTGTCCAATGGATGGATGGATAGATGGATGGATGAATGAATGAATGAATGAATGAACGAATGGGCTCCCCTTCTAGCATCTTGTTTTTTGAAGAACAATAGCCTAGAGGCTGTGCTTTATCTAACATATCCCTGGCCTTACAGCAGCTTGGATACCCCAGAATTTTTCCAGTGGGACTGTTCCACAAGGTAATGGTGTAGCTGGAGTGGAAGCCAGCTGCCTAAATCCACCTATCGATGGTAACCTCATAAAGAATATTTCCAGTCTCAGGGAAGTCCCTCCCCAACACACACACATACACACACACACACACACACACACACACACACTGTTCCAAAGGAGATTGATCCGCTACCCGTTACTGGCCATTTTCTTGTCTGATAGTTTTTCAGTCATGTCCAACTCTTTGTGACCCCATTTGGGTTTTTGGGGCAAAGATACTGAAGTGGTTTTCCATTTCCTTCTCCAGTTCATTTTACAGATGAGGAAACTGAGGCAAATAGGGTTAAATGACTTGGCCAGGGTCACACAGCTAGGAAGTGTCTGAAGCCAGGTTTGAACGCAGGAAGAGGAGTCATCCTGACTCCAGGCCCAGCTATCTATCTGCTGCACCATCTAGCTGCCCATTGCTGGCCCTACCTATCCCATAATGTGACTCATAATGGTTTCAGTTACTCCATGAAGTCTGTCAGCAGATAAGGGAAGCCTTGGATTAGCACCTATTTGCTAGCATTAATGTCTCCAGAGTTCAGTCAGTGTATACCCTGGATGTCCTGACAGGGCTAGCTTAGAAGCTGTATAAACCTATGGAATGAAGACTATTTGTGATAGAATATAAATTCTCTGAGGGCAGAGACTGTTTCTTTTCTTTTGATGTCTTTGCATCCCCAGGGCTTGGAGCCTGGCTCATGGTAGGTGCTTAATAAATGTGTGTGGAGTTGAAATGAATGGTTCCATCCTGCTCTGAACTTTGGTCTGGCTTGTCATAGTTATGGCAGAAGGGAGGAAACCAGGGTTACAAGTCAGACCAGATTTATAGGGTTCTGCACACTGTGTGCACTTGTAGCCTGTACTTTGACCTGGTTAAATCACACCGAGAGTGATGCAGGTAAGAAGAACATCAGTCTGCTAGGGAGCATCCAGAGGCAGACAACCAGGGCTGTGAAGAGCCTTCAGCCCGTGTCCTATGAGGATTGGTCCAGTCAGTCAGCTGGAATTATAGTGCCTGCTACGTGCTAGACATTATGCTGAGCACTGCAGATTGTTGGTCATTTGTTCTGGAAGAGGACCATGACATCAGAGAGGCGATGCCATGCCATGCAAGCACTGGAGACACAAAGAAAGGCAGAAGACAGTCCCTGTCCTCAAGAAGCTTACAGTCTAATGGGGGGGAGGGGGTGCAGGGAACTACATGCAAACAACTTTGTACAAACAAGATACAGAGAGGAGAAACTGGAGGTAATCAATGGAGGGAAGGCACTAGCATTAAGGTGGATTGGAAAAGGCTTTCTGGAGGAAATGGGATTATTGTTGACACTTGTAGGTAGCCAGGGAATCTGGGAGATAGTGATAAGGAGAGAGAAAGAGAGAAAGAGAGACAGAGAGAGACAGAGAGACAGATACAGAGAGACAGAGAGATACAGAGAGAGACAGAGGGAGAAAAGAGAGACAGAGAGACAGGAGACAGAGTCAGAGAAAGAGACAGAGACGGAGAGAGACAAAGACAGAGAGAGTCAGAGAGAGAGAGAGACAGAGACAGAGACACAAAGAGACAGAAAGAGAAAGACAGAGAGAGAGAGAGAGAGAGAGAGAGAGAGAGAGAGAGACATCCAGGGATTGGGGACACCCAGTGACAGTGAAAATATCTCAAGGAAGGAGATGGAATGTCATGTGTTACTGGATCACACAGTATGGGGGAAGGGATAAGGTAGAAAAAGATCAGAAAGATAAAGTTGTGAAAGACTTTAAAAGGCAAATGCAAGATTTTCTGTTTGATCCTGCAGGTGATAGGGAGATACTGGAATTGTCTGGAGACAGAGGTGACTCTCTTTGGCTCATGCTTTAGGAAGATCAATTTGACAGCAGCAGAGTATGGACTGGAGTGGAGAGAGATGAGACAGGGAGACCAACCAGCAGGTGAGTGCAATGGTTCAGTCTTGAGGTGATGAGCACCCTCACCAAGGTGGCAGCAGCATCAGGGGAGAGAAGGGCACCTATAGGAGAGATATTTTGAAGGTAGAAATGGCAAGACTTATTCAATCAATGCATGATTGGATATGGCAGATTTGAGTGGAGAGAAGGAAATGGAAATGTTTAACTTGGTAAAGAGAAGACTTAGGTGGGAAATGAGGTTTTCTCCCAGTATTTGAAGGGCTGTCATAGAGAAGAAAGGTTAGACTATTCTACGCTGACCCAAAAGACAGAACCCAAAGCAATGTGTACAGGGAGCTGTTGTTCGGTTGTTTCGGCCATGTCCAACTTTTTGTGACCTCGTTTGGGGTTTTCTTGGCAAAGATACCACAGTGTTTCCTATTTTCTTCTCCAGTTCATTTTTTTTTACAGATGAGGAAACTGAGGCAGAGTTATGTGACTTACCCAGGGTCACACAGCTAGTAAGTGTCTGAGGCTGGATTTGAACTCATGAAGCTAAGTCTTCCTGATTCCAAGCTGTAGTACTCTAACTAGTGTACCATCTAGCTGCTGTGTGTGTGTTCGTGTTTGTGTTTGTGTGTGTGTGTGTGTGTGTGTGTGTGTGTGTGTGTGTTGTGGGGTAGGGGGGCAGTTTGCAAAGAGGTGAATTTGGGCTTGATATCTGAAAATGCTCCCTAATAATTAGGACTCCTATAAGTAGAATGGCCTCCCTCAGGTGGGATCTTGGGTGCATCCTCATTGGAGATTTCCAAGCAGAGGAGAGAACCACTTCTGAGGGGAGTGGCATGTTACAGTAGAGATTGTTTCAGGGATGATTAGAAATAATGATTGCTAAAGTCCCTTTTGACTCCAAAATTCCATGATTTCCATGACTTGCTGCTGGAGTGAGATAGTCACTGGTCTCCTCAGTTTCCTCATTTGTAAAATGTTGGGGTTGAACTTTATGGACTCAAGTCCCTTCTAGTTCCATGATTCCATGTGGGGTACAATTTAATTGGTCCATGGCTTATGCCCACTAAAAAGGGCAAGAAGTATATTGCTTGGCTGGCTTTGATTTTTGTCATGAGATACCCAGAGGCCATCCTGTCAACCTCAAACAGATGCCCAAGTCAGAACCCAAGCTTTGATGAAGGTTTTTCTAAATCTGGGGTTTCCGCATGAAATACCATCAGGCCCAGGGTTTAATTTTCCTGTCTGTGATAATGGAATGTCGGTGGAAACATTACTGGATCAGGCACCAGGGAATGTCAGCTCACCACCCCCAAACCAATGGGCTGGCAGAAAAGTTTAATGGGACCTTCAAGGAGATGGGGAAGATTTATGTGAGCAGTGACCCTTCAGACTGGGACTGATAAACCTACCCTCTCTGCTGTTTGTTTCCAAAGATGGGGGGAACTCCAAAAAGTTCCTTCCACAAGACTCCTTTTTGAATTGACATTTGGAAGAGTAGCCAAAGATCTCTCCTTTAGAGAGCATAAAGACAGTGTTCTGAAAGAGATTCCAACCTTATGTGCTAGAAATGAAGGGAAATGAGCAGAAGCAATGACTGGTGTACCAAAAATCATGACAGCCCAGGAGATAGCCAGATAAGGCTGTTGTTAGGTAGCAGCCAAGAATGGGCATCAAGGTGGTGCGGTGGATAGAAACGCCTGGCCTGGAGTCAGAAAAACCTGAGTTTAAATCCAGCTTCAGACACTTACTAGTTGTGTGACCCTGAGCAAATCGCTTAACCCTGCTCTGTAAAATGAGCCGGAGAAAGATATGATAAATCGCTCCAGTATCTTTGCCAAGAAAACCCCACATGAGGTCACGAAGAGTTGGACAGGACTGAACAACAACAACAAATACCAGGAAGGTTGACTCTTTATTACGTATCAACCTCTTGGGATGCCTGGGCAATAAGGCTCTCAAAGAGAAGGACCGAGGGAGCTGACCTCACAGAGCAGGGTCCCATATGCTATTACAATAAAACCTAGGTAAAGTAGACAATATGAGAGACCTCAGCCTGAGGAGGAGGGAGAGGAGCCAGGTGAGAGGGTTGAATCAGATGATCCTATCACCTAGTCAAACAATGTTTGTTCCCCCTCCCCCTATCAGAGCCATAATGAGGATGGGGCCAATAAGATCTTGTCTCAATATGGCTGGGAGGAGAGGCTGCTTCTTCCCTGACTGGGTACATTTCCTCTTTACAATTACTATTGTCTATGTGCTGAATTTCCCAGTCCTCTGGGCCACAGCGTGGTGTGACCACCTCCAGACCAACTGAAAGTGAAGTGGTTCAGCCCTAATACCTTTCAGGACTGTGGAAGAGGACAACCTCCGAAGAGGGTTGATACCCCTTGGGATGGCCCTTCTTCCATGGACTGCCATCTCTCCAAATCCACAGGCACCCTCCTCCCTCAGCATGACTGTTCACGATCAACCAGTCTGCTATTAAGGATAATGCTTTGTCCAGACTAACTAACTTTGAAATTATTTTTCAGGGAAACTTGGCTACCCATGAAATCAGCGTGGGAGTCCACATCCTCATGGTACACTTCTTTATCCTTGAAGTGGTGAAGTCTCACAAAATATTAAAAAAAAATAAGAGGAGCAGCTAGGTGATGCAGTAGATAAAGCACTGTCCCTGGAGTCAGGAAGACCTGAGTTCAAATCTGAACTCAGACACTTGACAGTTACTAGCTGTGTGACCTTGGGTAAGTCAGTTAACCCTGATTGCCTCACCAAAAAAAAAGCAACAACAAAAAGAGACAAGGAAACACAGAATGAGACAATTTGGTATAGTGGGCAAAGGGTCAGCACCGAAGTTAGGAAGACCCAGGCTCAAGTCCCACTTATGATACAAATGGGTTGTGGGACTAAGGGTAGGCTGTTTAATCTCTCCCCAGGCAAATGGCTAAAATTGCACACATGTAGGGATTTCTGTACTGGAAATTCACTGTACTTATGAAATCACAGATCTAGACCTTCAACTACTCTCCATCTTTCCCGGCACTTAAGCCACCCCCCCCAAAAAAATTTCTGGAGCTTTGAGTTATCACCCTCATCCAATTGTCCTGAATTTCTCCTTTAGTCCTAAACCCTGCACCATCCAACGTGAGAGTACCCAGACTATTTCGGGTTAAATGTTATCACTAAGCCTCATAGCTATCTAATGCACTAGATGTATGAACTATTAGAGTTGCTGGGTCTGCCAAGGTCACTTTGACCCTAAATCTATATTAGGGTTCCTGGCAGATGGTCCTGAAGACCCGGCCAAAGACTGCATTAATTACTTCAGCAAAGCTTGCAGGGCATGTATTAATCTAGTACTCCTAGTACTCTTCCCTTTAGACTGAGTAATCATGATAATTTATCTTCCCATAGGGGAGGGGTCCTGGGACATGGACACAAACACACACACACACACACACACACACACACAGGCAGATCTTCAAGGCTCATTTCAATTACTTCTGGACTCTTACTCCAAAGAAACCTCCAAAGTTAAGCTTAGGCTCTGCATCTTGGCTGTAGTTGAGTGAGGGGTGCTGTAAATCTCCTGGTTGGGCAAGAGGGGGAGAGAGAGAGACAGAGAGACAGAGTCAGAGAGACAGAGACAGAGACAGAGAGAGAGAGACAGAGAGACAGAGACAGTGACACAGAGACACAGAGAGACAGAGACAGAGACAGAAAGAGACAAAGAGAAAGAGAGAGAGAAACTTGAACCTTTTTTTCCCTACCTTGTTCATAGAATTTTTTTTTGTCTCTGTTGTGTTTCTTTTCTTCCTCTGAGGTAAAGAAGTGTTAGACAAGTTCTCTACTTTGTAAATTATGAAATGTCACGAGATTGAACCTCCAAGGTCTAGTAGCTGAAGTTCACATCACTGTGTAGAAAGACAAGTCCAGTGAGGAGTTCCAGAGTCTTGAGTGAGCTGCTCAATCCAGATCTAAGGCATCCAAGAAGGGGTGAGAGCCTCTCATCTATTGGCTATTCCACATTTGAAACGAACTTGATAGAGTAAATGCATTTGAACAACTGCCTTAAGGTAAGGTTGAGTCCATTTTCCCCAGGGACCAAGGCAGGATAGGGGAGAATATACAACTAGATGTTGGGGGAAAATGTTTTTAATTTCTGTTCATTCTAAATCTTCTCAGTAAATTTCCCTTTGCAAAAATTTCTTTTTAAAGTAAAACTTAGGTATAGTTTGTGTCTGGGTCTTCCCAAATGTGAGTTTCAAGGTCCCCAACTTCCATAAAGGCACTCAGAGTAAAATATGGGTACTAGATATGCAACCGCCTATATGCAATGCCTAGATATGCAACGCCCACCAAAAATATATGAAGTGCAAACATCTCACAAGAGCTCGTGAATCAATATACTGGGACTGGAATTAGGTCTACACCTCTGATTTTTTTGCACTAGATCCAGATTAAATGTAATTGGGAAATAGTTAACAAAATAAACACAAATCCAACAAAACACAGACAATTTAATATATGGTTTTCTAAGTCTGTTTCACTTTTGAGTTGTGTGTGCATAGGTATGCAGCCCAAAGAGATCTTTATATACAATTTAGTAGCCCCATTTATATTTGAGTCTGACACCACTGCTCTGGAGAATGCCCAGATGAGGAAATATCCTTGATCAATATAGGTCAGCAACTTCCTCTTTTAGTCTTAGAAATTCACCAGAGTGCTGAGAGATTAGTTGACAGGTGACTTGCCCAGAGTCCACTGTCACTATATGTTAGAATAAACCTTAAAACCAAGTCTTGGGGCAGCTAGGTAGTGTAGTGAATACAGCACCGACCCTGGAGTCAAGAGGACCTGAGTTCAAATCCGGCCTCAAACACCTAAGTCACTTGACCCCAATTGCCTTGCCTTCCCCTCTCAAAGACGAAAAATGAAAAACAAGTCATCCTGGCTTGAAGACCAGCTCTCTATCCACTATACAACCCCACCTCTCCCAGATACATAAAACGTTCAAATACTTCATTGAATTTCCCCTCACCGCCCCTGCCACCACCAAAGTAAACATACTTTGAGGGTTACTAAATAAGAATCCCTCTTCACCTTGGACATTTATTGTCAAAGCAACTAACAACAGCCGATTAAGTCTAGTGCTCCTTGGGTCTACCCCACCAAGGACTCCAGCTGTAGGGGCCATGTTGGCATTCCAGCTGAAGAATCTATCTCCTTCTAGAAGACCAATGTTGGTCTGCTCAAACTCAGAAAGTCTTGTACTTGGGTTTATCCATGAAGCAACTCACAAAGCTGGTATTGTCCAAGATATCCTCCTCTTCAGGCTAGAAGACTAGATTCCAGAATCGTGATACTGAGGGAATCCAAAATGTTACCTCTTCTACTCAGGACATTAGAGCTCAGGAACAACATCCTAGAACTTTCCTCTTAGGTTTCATGCAAGCACTGTATATTTCTCATGAGAATTGCTATTATTCATCTTGGGAGTGAGGAAGCAAACCCAATCCCTTCTCTCCAAGAATGAAAGTTTATATGGTAGTGCTCCAATCCAGAAATCAAAGAGAGAAAGAGGGAATGAAAAACTTTAGAGTACCCCTATGAGTACTTAACACTCATTCCTTCCCCATCCTATTCTCATTGATTTGCAGTCAACAGTCACCATCAAGGCAGACTCAGTCACCCAAAACCAAAGAGAGGAATTTCCTGTATCCTCTCAGCAAGGTGCCTCGACATACATCTACCTCAGTGGACTGTGCCCTTCAGATAAAGGTCCACACTCTGTAATCGCATCAAATTAATGGGGGATTCATAAATTTGAATAGCACATCCTTCCCTTCCCCCATTTCAATATCTCACATTTATAGAGGACTTTAAGGTTTGCAAAGCACTTAATTTTAAAAATTCTGGACAGACATAGAACTAAATGACAATTTCCATATTCAATGTAGAACAGAAAAAAGATTGTACATGAAAATATGAATCTCTATTATGTAGAGCTTGCTTTTCTTTTAAAGTATGTAAATGAGGCAGCTAGGTGGTTCAGTGAATAGAGCAAGGGTGAGGAACCTGCAGCCTCAAGGCCACAAGTGGTCTTCTAGGTCCTCAAGTGTGGCCCTTTGACTGAATCCAAACTATCTGTAAAGTTTATGAAGTCTGTGAAGTTTGGCTCCCCACCCCTGGGATAGAGCATTGGTCCAGAAGCCAGGAAGACCTGAGTTCAAATCCAACCTCAGACATTTGACACTTGCTAGCTGTGTGACCCTAGGCAAGTCACTTAACCCTGATTGCCTCACCAAAAAAAAAGTATGTAAACACTTTCACATATAACTTTCAAAGCTGTCCTGCTTGTCTGTGATTCCTTCTGGTCTTCCATTTGTTCTCTTCTCTGTCTCTCTGTCTCTCTCTCTCTCTGTCTTTCAACTCTTTCCCTAGCCCCCATCTTCATTCCATCTCTCTAAAAAGCACTATATATGTATATATAACTATATATGTTATCTTATTTGATCTTTTTATCAACAACCCCGTTGAACATCCACTAGTATCATTTCTTTCTTTACCAGTGAGGAAACCGTGGCTCAGATAGGTAAATGACCTTAACCAGGTTTGTCCAGCTCGTAAGTGCCCCACTCATAAGTGGACTTCAGATCTGGAACTTCCTGACTCCAGACCCAGAAAGCTATCCACTGAAGTGAAGCTTCAGGGCATACATTGCATTGACAAACATTCTTCTGAATGGAATATGAGACCTTGCAGATATTCACACAGATGATGTGACATCCTCTAATCTAAACATGGAATCCTGTGAGAGATATTTACAACTGGTTCTCAACATGATTCCAGAGGCACCTGATTACCAAGAAAGCCCACAAACTGGTGATATGGGCCACCTGAGGTGGTGAGCTCAGGTCAGTACGAATGAAAAAAAGGAGGAGAGTGGTATATGGTCCAAGGAAACCTCTGCTTGAGGTTAGGGGAAGGTAGAGCAGCTCTTTGAGGTCCATAAGGCTCCTAGTAAATGGAATGTCTCTGCTTGAGACATGCTTCCTCCTTTTGCCCCACTCTTTATCCCACCCCCACGTTTTCTGTCATTTTTCATGCTAAAAACTTCCAAGCCCATATTGTATACGTAATGGGGATCTGGAGCACTGGCAGACCCCATTAGCTGATTAAGGTGGTTTCTCCATATGGAGGACACTAGGGAACAGATTCTGGGAGAATACAGATGATGTGTGAGGGGAGTGCTTTGGAGAGATGGGAGCCTGCTTTGATGTTCTGTGACTGGTTCTGCTTGTCTAACCACGTGGTGAAGAGGAGGCTCTTAATACAATCTGTGATTGCAGCTACTCTCTCTTCACCTCAGTGATGTGAAGGAGCTCAGCAACTGGAAGGGAGTGGAGTCTATAACATTGTAAGCTCCAAAGATCAGAGTCTGGGTTTCACGGACATGCCCTGAGGAACAAGGAGAAGAGCCTAGGAGCATCCTTCAGGACCCCTGCTCACCTTGTACTGAGACACAACCATCAGTCTCAACCATCCATCATGCCACATCTGGACATGAACTCGATGGGACCAACGCTTTGCAGGAACTCCCTAATCTCCCCCTGAGACCAAGATCATGTAAGGGGGATTATGACCTCAAGGTGGTAGGGGGGGAAATGTTTGTATATTCTTCTTACATCACTTTGTAAAATCCAAACTGGTGTGGTTAAATGGAGCCAAGGTAATAGTTACTAGATCCCCTCCCAACAAATGTGGGGAACCTAGATGGTGAGGGCTTGAGCTGATGGCAGAAAAAAAGAGAAATCCACAAATCCTTCAGGTTTCCCTCTTGAACCCTGAAGGGTAATGTAGCCATCCTGGCTCACAAAGAGTGGGGCCAGAGAACATTCACTACATAGGTAACGGAGTCTAGCGGACCAATCCCTGGCTTCTCCCTGTGTGTCACATCAGAGACAAGAAACCAATCAGATGCACCTACTTGGCAAAGATCCTGCCCCAGTCCCTATAAAATCTCCATACCTAATCAAGGTACTTGGAGGTACAAGGTACAAGGAGCTTCCTTGATGGATGAAGTGACAAGTCGCTCAGCCACTGTGACCCTCAGAACTGTAGGAAGTAACACTATTTTTATTTGTAAGGAAGCATGTTGGAATAAGAACAGGGCTTGATTCGGGAACAGAGGGGATTGAAATCTCTTGCTTCCCGGTGGAGGAAAGCTGAGGGTGGCTAATGATCTCCAAGTTGCTGAATTTGCTGACTGTTTCCCAGCCCATGTTTTTCTTGACCTCTCTGCAGCTTTTGATACTGTTGGCTTTTCCTTCTCCTGGATATTCTTTTCTTCCTTTTTTTTTTTTTTTTTTTGTGCTTTTTCATTGGTCTCTTCCTACTCCCTCTCAGTCTCCTTTGTTGGAGTCTCCTTTGTGTTCCGACCACTAACCATGGAGGTTCTACAAGGATCTCTGTTCTTTCTCATTTATGTACCAAACACTAACCATGGAGGTTCTACAAGGCTCTCGGCTCTTTCTCATTTATGTCCCAAACAGTAACCATGGAAGTTCTACAAGGATCTCTGTTCTTTCTCATTTATGTCCCAAATACTAACCATGGAGTTTCTACAAGGATCTCTGTTCTTTCTCATTTATGTCCCAAATACTAACCATGGAGTTTCTACAAGGATCTCTGCTCTTTCTCATTTATGTCCCAAATTCTAACTATGGAGTTTCTACAAGAATCTCTACTCTTTCTCATTTATGTGCCAAACACTAACCATAGAGGTTCTACAAGAATCTCTGCTCTTTCTCATTTATGTCCCAAACACTAACCATGGAAGTTCTACAAGGATCTCTGTTCTTTCTCATTTATGTCCCAAACACTAACCATGGAAGTTCTACAAGGCTCTCTGCTCTTTCTCATTTTTGTCTCAACCACTAACCATGGAGGTTCTACAAGGATCCCTGCTCTTTCCTTTATCTACACCAGGGTCTCAGATCTTTTGTTCAGGTTCATACCAAGTAGGACTAGGAGGCCTCTGACATTCCTGCCAACTCTGAGAATCTGTGGAATCACATGAGTTTCTAAGAATCCATCAAATTCCTTGAGCCTCAATTTCCCCATCTCAACCAGGCAACCAATAAACATTTATTAGGCACCTACTATGTGCTGGGCATTGTACCAAGGCTGGGGATACAAAAAGAGCTCGTGATCCAATGGGGGAGACAATAGCAAAAACAAATATGTTCAAATAAACTATATACAGGATAAATGAAAAATTTAAAAAAGAAAGCACTAACATTACGGGGAACTGGGAAAACCTTCTTGTAGAGGTGGGATTTTAACTGAGACCCAAGGAAGCCAGGGAAGGCAAGAGGAAGAGAGAAGAAGAGGGAGAGCATTCTAGACATGGGGAAAAGTCAGGGATGATGCCTAAATCAAGAGATGGAGTGTTTTGTTTAAGGAACAGAAAGAAAGTCATCGCCACTACATTGAAACATATGTATTGGGGAACAAGGTGCAAGAAGAGTGGAAGGGTGGAAAAGGGGAGAGGTTAGATTATGAAGGACTTTGAATGCAAATACAGCATTTTGTATTTGATCCTCTAGGCAATAGGGGGCCATTGGAGTTTATTGAGTAGGGAGGTGAAATGATTGAACCCACACTTTAGGAAAATCGCTTTGGTGACTGAATGGTGTATGGAGGGGGTGGGGAGAGACTTCAGATAGGCAGACAGATCCTCTAGCAGCCCATTATAACAATCCAGGCCTGAGGTGATGAGATCCTGCACTAACATGGCAGTAGTATCAGAGGACAGAAGGGGGAGAATTTGAAAGATATTGCAAAAGTGAAATGAAGACAACAGCTCTTGCCCAAATTGGATTATTGTGAGGGAAGTACTATGTAAATGTAAACTATAAGAATTTGCTAATTCATCAGATTCCTTAGCTCCAAGTAGCTCCTTTGGTATGTGTTTTCATGATGTTCATAAGCGCCTTCCTAAGCTGAGTGAGAATGAGAAGCCTGACAGAAGGCCTCTTTATGTTCCCTTGGCTCTTCTTCCCAAACAGGGAAGACGCAATCCACGTCCCTTCACTTTATCATACAGTACTTTATCCTGAGGAATTTGTTTGCTAACTAAGGCAATACAAAACATATGATGCCCAGATAGGACCAGAAGCCAAGGCACTGCTCTAGTCTATGGCCCCCACACTTGTTCAGGACCTTATCACCTCTTGTCACTACTACAACAGCCCCTTAATTGGATTTCTGGCATCAGGTATCTTCTCTCCCCATACCATCCTCTACATCAGAGGTTCTCAACCCCTTTGGGGGTTGCACAACCCTTTCACAGGGGTCACAGGGGTCACCTAAGACCATCGGAAAACACATATTTCCAACGGTCTTAGGAACGGAGACACCTCTCCTCTATCCGTCTCCAGGAGGGTTCGCCCACATGCAGATACGCCCACATACAAGTATTAAAGGGTCATGGCATTAGGAAGGTTGAGAACCACTGCTCTACATAATTGTCAAAATAATTTTCTTAAAGCAAAGCATAAATATGACTTTGCTACTCACTGGCTCAAGAATCATCAATGTCTCCCTTCTTCATTTTAGAATAAAATATAAACCATTCAGTTTTCCAATCCCAGTATGTCCTCAGCCTATGTTTCCAGATATATTTCCAGATAATCCTCCTTTGTGTACTCTCCACTCCAGGCAAACTGACCTATGGTTCTGAAAGGAGGACTGACCCCAAATGGATGTTCCTATGAACAGAACCTCCATGCTCAGATTCTCTTCATAATTAGGTGGGTGCAGACCTGCCCCTGTTGCTAAGGGTGTTCAGGCTGTGTTGTTTGTGTTTCCTCTCAGGGGCCCTTGAAATGTGATAATTACATACTTGTTAACACTGTAAAATAACAAATCTGAAGCCTACGTTCTGGAACCAATGGATTTTCTGCTGAAATCAGTTCAAGGGATCCCTCACTGACTGGAACCAAGGTTTTGCTGCAAAAGCCTTCCCAAGTCCTCAGCTTGGGGAAAACTGTCCCCTCAGTCTTCCCACTCTCCCATCTTTTATCTCTCCTTATCTATTGACTCTTTCTCTATTCCCTACAAATGCCCAAGTCTTCCTCCTCCTTGAAATCTTTCACTTGAGTTTAATGCTCTTCCCTCAAGCTATCATCTGAGATCTCTCCTCCATTTCATAGGTAAACCTATAGAAAAAGCCTTCTACTTTTATTGCTTCTACTTCCTCACCTCTCACTCCTTGGTTCCTTGCAGATCTTGCTTCTAACCCCCTCCTCACCATAGGAGACAAAAATCTGCTTTTTCCAAGGTTTCCAATGACTTCTCAATTGCTAAATTTCCATCATAAAAGGGAGAAGAAAGTATCAAAGAGGAAGAAGGGATAGTCCACATCATCCAAGAGATGAGAAAGTGGGTCAAGGAAGATAAAGTCTGAAGAGAGGACAGAAAATTTAGTGACTAGGTTCTCCTATCTATCTGATTGCTCCATTTCTGTCTCTTTTGCTAGATGATAGCATGGCCCCTAACCAGCAGTGTCTCAAAGACTCTGTCCTAGGAACTTTTTCTCTTTTTATACATTTTCTCTTGGAAATCACATCAATTCTCATGTTCAGTTATTGTGTCTGTGGCTCTGGACTTGGAGTCAGAATTACCTACGTTTCAGATCCTGCTTGTAATGCCTTCTGGATTCATGACCACAAGTAAGTCACTTAACCTTTCTGAGACTCAGTTTTCTCATCTGTACAATGGGTTCAATAATAGCCCCTGCCTCACAAGGTCATTGTGAAGAGCGAGTGAGATTGTAAATATATAGTGTTTCATGAAAGTGTCATGTATTAGCTCTTTTTATTATTACTTAAAAATCTTTACATAAAACTAACCTCTGATCTTTACAAAGCCTTAATCTTTCTCTCCTGAGCTCCAGTCCCACATCATCAACTTTCTGTTGGAGCTTTCCACCTAGAAGACCCACAGGTGCATATCTCAAGCCCAAAAATGTCCCAAACTTCTCCCTGTACCTTTCTTCTAAACTCTGCTCTCTCTGTATCACCAACTTCTTGGTCACCCAGGTGTATTATCTTCGAAAGCCATCCATGAAACTCTTCACTCTTCCTCACCCCAGCATATTTAATCAATCACTAATCTCGTAGATTATGCCTCTACAATATCTCTTACATCAATCTCTACTCAGATAGCTATCACCCTAATTCAGATCCTCACCACCTCCTGTCTGGACTACTGTAATAGCTTTTCAATTGGATTTCAGATCTATATTATCCACCCATTCCAAAACCATCTTTCACATGAGAAATGGAAAATAATCTTCCTAAAGTGCAGGTCACTCACTGAAGAATCTTCAGTGGCTATCTACTGCCTTCCAAGATAAAGTACAAGCTCCTCAGCTTGCCCTTCACAGTCCAGCTTCAGTCTACACTTTCAGGCATATTTCACAATACTCTATTCCAATCCAGACAATCCACAAAACAATAAATCAAACTATAATTTGTAATATTTGCTGATTTCCAAGGTGTAATTATTAACATTGAAAATTTAAGAATCAGGACCCTGAATGAAATAACACCAACACACTCCTTAGTTGTTAGTATTCATTAGGACCCATTTTTATCCGTTTTTTTTTTTCTCTGTGTAAATGCATTGCTCTAAATAAACTATAAGTTCCTAGAGGGCATGGACCTCTTTTCTCCCTTGTGTCACTGGTATAGTGCCTGTCATTAAGTACTTAATTGTCTGTAGAATATTATTGAATTAGCCCCACTCCATCCCTTCTGTTGGCATGCATGTGGATACAATCATTGTAGCTATCATCCAAAGTTTGATTGAAAGACTTTTTGAAGGGGGAGTTCAATTTTTATTAAATTATTTATTTTTAGTTTTCTGAAATACTCTTCAGAATCCATCCAGTCCAACCCCCTTATTTTACAAATGAGGAAAATGTGCCTAAGGTCACACATAGAAATAGCAGGGATGGAATTTGAACAAAGGTACCATAATTGCAGATTAAATGCACTAAGCATTATTTTTCTATAGGAGCAGCTACGTGAAGTGTATAGAGTGCTGGGCCTGGAATCAGGAAGATTCCTCTACATTCAAATATGGCCTTAGACCTTCACTAGATATGTGACCCTGAGCAAGTCACTTAACCCTGTTAGGCTCAGTTTCCTCATCTGTAAAAGGAGCTGGAAAAGGAGCTCTAGAAGATGGACTTCATAGGAGTCCATCAGTCAATTGCAGACACATTATTAGACCTCATGTGCTCATTAGACTCTCCCAGAAGGTAAGCACACTTTGGGTTCTGCTAAACAAGCAGTCTTCTTCACCTTGGGCCCTTCTAATGGGGAGGCAAAGGCAGTCAGTCCAGACTTGCTGTCCAGGATCTTAGGCTAATGTTCTGTTCATTAAACTACCTCCTCATACAAGAACAGAGCCACAGAGCCTAAGCAGCAGCCTGGGCTGCTGGAGCTGGGACCAGTTCTAACTGTAGCCTCTCTAACCAAGCAGCAAAGTTTATTTTGTAGGAGTGGGGTAGAAGAGCCGGATTTGAAGATTTATTTACCCTTTCTGTGCCTGACTGGATTCCAGGAAGAATGTTCCTAATGGGAAATAAGCTGATTGGTTTTTCTAGACCAAATTTCCCAGGAGAATCTATTTAAGATTTCAGTGTCTGAATTGAATAGAGTGAATGTAATACCAATAGCCTTCCCTTTGGAGGAGCCCAAAGTTATGAGTCTGCTTCCCCCAATTCCCGAGATTTTTAGCAGAGGAGCCTATTCTAGCTTGAAAGTCAGGTTGTCCAGTTAAGAAACATGGGTTCTATACTTAACTCTCAGGAGCTCTGGGCAGGTGACTCATCCTCTCTAAACTCTAGCTTCCTCATCTGTAGAATGGGAATAACAAAACTTAGACTACCTGTTTCAAAAGGTTGTTGGGAGGAAAGTTCTTTGTAAGCTTTAGAATTTATGTGTGGCCTTGGACAAGTCACATAACTTCAGTACTACCAAGCCACTCTACTATTGGTAGAGAAAAGGTCCACATTCAGAGTTCCATTTATCAGGAAAATCAGAGATCCAGTCCACATTATACCAATTGCATACAATTCATAATCCCTTTTTTGAAATTCTGTTAACTAGTGCAAACTGGCAACTGATCTAAAATTTCTACTTTTATTGGCTTACCTGGGACAGGGAGAATTTGCTTGTCCAGAGTCACACAAGTAATATTGTGATAGAAAAAGAACTCAATCCAAGTCTTCCTCTGCAGAGCCACTAGGTGGTAGTTTCATTAAAATTCTGTGTAATGAACTAATGCTGAGTGAATGAGCAGAACCAGGAGAACATTGTACACACTAACAGCAACATTGTGCAATGACCAACTTTGATAGACTTAGCTCTTCTCAGCAATACAATGATTTAAGACAATTCCAAAATCCCATGATGGAAAATGCTATCCATGTCCAGAAAAAGAACTATGGAGTCTGAATGCAGATCAAAGCATACTAATTTCTCTCTCTCTTTTTCTTTCTCATGGATTTTCCCTTTTGTTCTAATTCTTCTTTCACAACACAACTAATGTGGGAATATGTTTAATATGATTGTGCATGTATAACTTAGATCACATGTGGTCTTGGAGGGGAGGAGAGGGGAAAAAATTAGAACTCAAAATTTTATAAAAGTGAATGGTAAAAACTAAAAATAAATACATTTTTAAAAATTCAGTGTGTGAGTTATTATACTGAGAGAAAGTAGAGAATGGATTTTACTTTAAAAAGGTTGACAAAAAGAAATTTTTAAAATGAATTTGGGGGGTTAAATGGTTGAATTGTTCTTTTATTTAGCTGATAATTCTACCAGGCTACTCTACTATTGGTAGAGAAAATGTTCACATTTGCTGATGCAACTGTAATAGTATCTTTTTTTTATAATATCTTACTCTCCTTTTGGACAAAGAAGGAGGAAGAAACCTTGGAAAAGTCATGGATAATGGGCTAAACTTTGCATCAAGAAGATGTGGATTCAAATCCTGCCTTGACCACTTTGGTGTGATCAGGAATATGGCTCAGTTTTCCCATCTATAAAACAAGGTTAATGTGACTTCTCAACCCAGGATTGTTGTTGTCTCAAAAGAGATAATGTAGCTGCTTTGCAGACATTAAAGTGCTATTAAAAATAGCTCTATCTAGTATTTACATAGCACTTTAAGGTTTGCCAAGCACTTTCCAAATGTTATCTCATTTATTCTCACAGTAACCCTTGTAGGTAGATGCTATTATTATCTCCCTTTTGCAGATGAGGAAACTGAGGCAGGTAAAGATTAAGTAACTTGCCCAGAGTCACATATAATAATTGTCTAAGGAAGAATTTGAATTCAGGTCTTGCTGGCTGTAGGTCCAATGCTCAATCCATTCAATTATTGTGGTGCAGTGCATAGTATTTTTTTTTTTCAAATGAGAAGAAAAGAGCAATTATTTAGAATAATGATTACTTTAAGGAGGTGAGTGGAGAAACCAAGCCTCAGGCCAGTTAAGAATTGGCTGAGATGGAGCTTTGTAAAAGGAGGAATGAATGTCAACCCAGGGAACCCAAAAGTCAATGCAGGGGGGATCATTCTCTGGAAAAGTTAAACCCAAGTAATTTTAATTGGAAATCAGTTGGGCAAGTTGGGCACTTCATTCCATGTATGTTAGGTAAAGTATCTAAAAAATTACTCACTTGTACCCCAAAATGTATTCTTGGTATTTTTGCATATTACTCTTTTTCCTCATAATAAACCTTAGAAAAGACATATTTGTAGCCTGAAGTTGGTAGAAGCAAGAGGACTACAAGAATTAAATCCCACCAACATCACTGTCCTAGTAATGTAGCATAAATAGGAATGGGAGCTGGGGTTCCCTTTATGGAACTGACTCCCCTGGGCCAACTGGACACACCAGACATCCTTTGACAGTAGAGGTGGCAGAAGATGGGGGAAAGGTCAGAAGCATCAAGCAAGAGCCAATGCTCCAAGAAGGTCAGAGATCTTAGTGATTATGTCAGTGTTTAGAGATAAATAGAAATTAAGGGCGGAGACCCTGGAACCAAAAGCAGGACTTTCCAGGATCATCTCCAAGAAGATGCCAAAGCCCCCAAAAGACTTTATGGTTGGCTGGTCACATGGGGCTGGGTGCATCCTTTCCAGAGACTGTTTGAGGAATTTAGTACAGACTCAGAGAATTGCAAACCCTGGATTACTTGTTCTAATCAACCCACTCACTCCTCACCCCCACCTCATCTGAAGGAATGAAAAACTAGGAATGTATTTTCATCTGTTGCAAATTAAGGAAAGTGGAGGTTAAAGAGGAAATCTAGAAACTTAAGGTTATTTTCTCAACATTGCAAGTGATTCTGGGACCCAGAAGCCAGATTCCGGCTCCATTCACCATCCATATGTATTGGGAGATTTTCTTCCCTATTCCTAGTCTTTTTGTTGTTGTTTTCCAGCTTGGAAAAGAGATATAGTCATATCAGCAAAGTCAGTCAGTCAATAAGCATTTATTAAGCACCTACTGTCTGCCATTCATTGTGCTACATAAGCAAAGGGGATAAAAAGAAAGACAACTTAACTCTAGGAGTTAAGTCTTAACCATTTAGCCAACCAATCTAGATAATTCTAACAGGAATTCCTTTTCCTCCAAGGCAGGCTGCCTTTGCTTACTGTCTTCCTGTGGAGCCTGAATTATCTGGATGTCAACCCCCTACTTTTCAGTGGACTTGAATAGAGTACTGGACCTGGAGTCAGGAAGATCTGAGTCCAAATCCAGCCCCAGACACTTACGGACTGTGTGTCCTTGAGCAAGTCACTTAACCTTTGTCTGGATTCTTCATCTGTAAGATGGGGATAATAACAGTACCTGCCTCCTTGGGGTTGTCATGAGAATAAAATGAGATAATATATTTGTAAAGTGCTTAATAAATGCTAGTTATTATGATTACCGTTTTTTACATGGCATGTTGAATTGAATTGAGAGAGGAGGGAAAAGGGAGACCCCATATGTGGTTACTGATGTGGGAGCTGAATTATTATTATTATTATTATTTGCCTTTTTTTTTTGGAGGGGGAAGGGCAAGGCAATTGGGGTTAAGTGACTTGCCCAAGGTCACATGGCTAGACTGTGTTAGGTGTCTGAGGCTGGATTTGAACTCAGGTCCTCTTGACTCCAGGGCCATTGCTCTATTCATTGTGCCACCTAACTGACCCCGGGAGCTGAATTATTCAAGGGTCTTTCTCCTCCAAAGGGATTCTTCCGCCCAACATAAGAATTTACTTCTTGCAGGCTCAGTGCTCTCCTCCCTGAATCACCAGTGGGAAATAATCTTTGAACAAGACTGACTTTTCAGCTTTCTGTCAGTGCTCAGAAGTACAGGGCATCAAAACACCTCATGTACTTTTCAAGATGGGAAACCTTGGACTTCAAACTCCTTGCTGTGTGGCCCTTTGCAAGTCTTTTAACCTCTCCCGGCCTCAGTTTCCCTGTCTGTGGAACAGAGTGCCTTTCTCACAGGGTTTTTATCAGGATCAAATCAGACAATATATGTCCTGCTCTTTAGAAACATGAAAGTGTTATATAAATGTTAGGTATTCTGTAAAGTGCTTCGCAAACTTCAAAGTGCTTCATAAATGTCAGTTATCATTATCACCTTCTTGGGAAGTGCTCTTTCCACAGACCTCAAAGCACTCAGTAGAAAAGAGCTCTTTTTTTTCCAAGGAGAAGGACGGAATCTCTTTCAGAAGAGAAAACTGAAGTCAGAGTGCTGGATGAGGAGAGGTGGAACAGAGGATCTCTAAACCTTGAAAACCCTTCTTTGCTCTAAATCCCACCATCTATGAGTATCTGTCCTTCATTCCTGCACTCCTCCCCATCATACAATAATGAATCATTCTGAAAGTCAGTAGCAGAGCTGAGAAGAGAATCTAGAAGTCCTAGCTCCTAGTTACCAGATAACTCTATTGCTTTTTTGTTGTTGTTGTTGTTTGTTTTGGTTTGGTTTTTTTTGGAGGGGGGAAGACAAGGCAATTGGGGTTAAGTGACTTGCCCAAGGTCACATAGCTAGTGTGTTGAACTCAGGTCTTCCTGACTCCAGGGCCATTGCTCTATTCAATGCTCTAGCTGCCCCATAACTCTGCTTCTTCAATGACTACTACAGTCTGAGGTCTCCTCATATACTTCTTTATAGCACACTATTCGGGCTCTCCACAATACAGCTATGGTGGCTGGGTTAGTAGCTGCTAGAATATAGTGTCTGCTAAGCCAAAAGACCAAATTAAATGGAATGGCTAACACCTGAGATGTTTTATTATGGAACTACCAGATGTGGGGAAAAGTTTTAAGAGAGTATGTAAATTCTCCATTCATGCTGTTTCATAATCAGCTGGATTGAAATCCCTTATTAATCTAGTTACTGAAAACCATGTCCACACAGGCAAAGTGAAGTTGGGAGTTGACAGTGGGACCTAGATCATCCAGGCCTATATTTTATATAGCAAATCCTGCGTCCAGCCACCTGAGTTAGCATTTAAAGAGGAAAAGGATAAATGACAGCCTAGCATCAGGAAGTGGAAGGTTGGAAGGAATAGAGGAGTGGAAGGAAGAGAGAGTGTTGGTGTCTAGGACTTCGAAGCTTCACATCCCTTGACAAATATGTTAGATCCAGATAGGGAAACAAATTGGCTTTGGCCAGCTAAATGGAACCCAGCTCCCATCTCTGTATATCTTATAGGACTATTGCCTGTGCCATAGCTTTGGGCATCTGACTTCCACGATTTTTCATGTGCAAATTAACCTCTTCTCTTCAACTAATCTTATTAAAGGGCATGAGCTGTGTTTTATATTCCTCTTGTGATTCATTCTCTTCTGCCTTAACCCTCCATTCCTAGAGATGTTTTGTCATCATTCAGCCCTGTGATTCTATTGGTGTAGAACTTGTGCACTTACAGACTTGCCTGGGTGCCCTAAGAGGGCACACAGCTTACTAGACATGCCAAGGAGAGGGCTCAAACTCAGGTCTTCCTAACTCCAAAGCCAGTCCCTCCATCTACCACACCATCCTGTTTTTCCATAGGGATTCAGTAAGCTCAAAAGAACTTCTATTACAGAGATGCCCAGAGCCCACTCTCTTATATATCCTTGACCAAAGCCCTAGATATAGGGCAAATTAGTCCATCTAAACTTGTTTCCAGAGGGATTCCAGGAACTAGGATCACCTGGGTCCCAGAAATGGAATTTCTTCTAGTAAGGGATAAGTAGAAATCCAGATAAAGAATTTAACTCCCATTCCAATCCCAGGTCCCCTCTTGAACTTTGCTATTGCTGTCACATAATAACTGCCTACCATCTTGCTGGTTACCCAGATTCAGAGTCTAGGTGTTATCCTAAATTCCTCACTCTCTCTCATCCTACTACATCTAATCTGCTGTCAAGTGCTTCCTACTACCTTCTTAATATTTCTGGCATGTGCTCCCCTTCTCTCCTCTGACATTGCCACCACCCTAAGGCAGACCCCTCGTACCTGGATTATTGCATTACCCTGCTGGTTAGTCTTCCTGATTCAGGTCTCTCTCCACGCCAATCCAACCTCTGCTAAGCTGCCAAAGTGTTCTTCCTAAAGTGCAAATCTGACCACGTCACCCCCACCCAGTTACCTCCAATGGCTCCCTATTGCCTACAGGATCAAATACAAAAACATCTGGCATTCGAAGCCCTTCTAAATCCGGCCCTCTCATACCTTCCAGTCTTCTTATACCTTATTCCCTGCCCCCAGTGACTCTGGCTCCCTTGCTAATCCTTACACTAAACAATCTAAGGACTCTGGGCATTTTCATGGACAGTCTCTCTTGCCTGGAGTACTCTTCCTCCTCACCTATACTCATTCCTGATCCCCCCCCTCCACCTTAATACTAGTTCCTTCCCTCTGTTCATTATCTCCAATTTATCCTATCTATATCTTGTTTGTACAGCATTGTATTTTTCATCTTGTCTGGACCATGAGCTTGCTGTGAGCAGGGACTGTCTTTTGTGTTTCTTTGTAGCCCCAGCACTAAGCACAGTGCTTGATACATAGTGTGTGCTTAATAAATATTTATTGACTAACTATCTGACTGTAAGTAGGCATCAGTGCCAAGTGCTAGTGTGGGTCTGCCATCCTGTAATTAGGGGTTCTAATGGTGGTAATGCCTTACACCTGGTGCTTAAACCCATAAGGCTTCAGAGAACTCATGGTATGTTTAATAATGTCTTAATGATTCAGATTCAGGCTAGGGACTTCTGGTTCCTGTTTGGCCTTGATTTACAACCCAACCCTGGCCGAGGACAGCCAAGAAGCCCCCTTTAAGCCTATAGAGGAAGAGAAAAGTGTTCACACTAGAACAAGACTTGAATTTCTTTAAGAAAAGAGAATCAAACTGAAATACAGACAGTTCCTGCCTTCCTCCACTACTTTGCTCTTCTGGAGACCTTGAAAGTAGTATAATTTAATTCTAAGCCAGGTCTCAGGAAGGAGATTGGAGCAATAGAAAGCTTCTGTCCAGTTGCCCTGGTTATTCATAAATTTTTTTCTTCTGCAGAACCAAAACCACTGTCTGATTCTCTCACTTAATTTTTTGTTTAATGCTTTGTTAGCATTTACTCTTAACATTCTTCCAAAAGCAGGAGATGCCTGGTGTAATCAGACAGGTCTCAGCATTCTGCAAGGGCCTTTTCTTCAGGGAGAGGGAAGCTTTCCAGACCTTGTGGGCCCCGGGGTCAGTGGCCTTGCTCCCCTAGCAAAGAAATTGCTGAGCTTGCCCTCTCCACCTGTTCCAAAGTAAATAGCAAAATTTTGGATTTTCTGAACCCCAATCCAGTGAGTGCTCTTTCCACAGCCCCAGCTTCCATCAGTACAGTCCATATGTAGTCTGGAAGATGAGGTATTTCCAGAATACCCTCTTTTTCCACAGGGAAGCAAACGATCTCAAAGCAGAGGAGACGTTTGCGCTAGCTGCCGATACTAATGTAGTCTGAGGCTTGAGAGCAGCCTCCCTTCCCTTCGCTGACCCCATCAGGAATGCAGAGAAAAGCAAGTATCAAGAGCCACGTCTTGTCCTTGCACAGTATGGCTCACTGGCCTAGGGGTCTATGTGTTTGTGGCCGTGAGGGACCGCCTGGACTCTTGCACTTTCCAGTGTCTGGTCTCCGACTGTCCCTTAGAACCGAAGGCCAGCTCTTCTGGAAGGCGCGGCTTATAGCAAGCAGTAAGCAAAGTTCTCTCGTGGTGTTCCAGGGCTACTGGAAAGCTGTCCTGCCACGGGTGCTGGCCAGGCAGAGATTGGGGGCAGGGATGAGACAGAAGAAAAAAGGACCTCTCCTGGACCAAGAGCACACCCTACACCTCCCACTCCACTTCCCATACACAACTCTCCATCCCACCTAGGACTTGAGTAAGGGTCGTTCGGTCCTTCCCACACTCCGCCCACAAGCTGCGCTCACCTTGGGAAAACTGGACGCAGGGTGGCCGGAGAAGGATGTATCCGGCCTCCGAGGGGTTAATCCCCGCGCGGGGCACCGCCGCACGTGACGTGGATAGTTAGTGGATTAAGTCAGGAGGAACACTACCCCCTCCCCCCTCCCCCCGCCCCCCGCGGCGCGCGCCGCTCTCGGGGGCTCGGGGCCCAGTTCCCAGGTCCCTCCCCCCTTGGCGCGCACGTCCCGCTAGGGCAGCGCGAGCCCCAGAGCCGGCCGGCCCGGCAGCCCGTCCCGCGTAAGTGCATAGGGTCCTTGGGCCCAGGCCTGGGGCCCCAGGAGGCCTGCATGGAGCCTGAGCGCTGCCTGCCTTACGGCGCGGGTCCCGGTGCTTACCCAGCGGTGACCGACAAGCCCCCGGGACCCCCGCCTCATTTGCACCCAGCTCCGATCCCCGGGCCCCGGATTGCTCGCTACGCGACGGCCTGCGGAACCCTGGAGCCCTATTCCCCAGAGGCGGCTAAGCCCCCTGCCAAGTACCTGCAGGAACCCGGGCCCGGGCCGACCCTCAACGGCAGGCGCTTTTACGAGGCCCCTGCGGAAGGTAATGCGAGTGGGAGGCTACGAACGGGCAGGGGACAGAGACTAACTCGGGACAGCCGGACTAAGTTCTGCGGACTCTCGGGGCAGCGAGGAAGCTAGGGACCTGGGGTCCCTCTCTCTCTACCTTTCCGGGGCCCTCCCTTCCTTTTCTTTCTTTCCTTGACCCTGGAAAGTCCACATTTTTCTCCCCTTTCAGGTTCCGATTCAGAGTCAACCGAAGGGTTTTGTTCCCATCGCCTCGCTCTCAGCAACCGTCGGAACCTGGGTCCGGGAAAGCCCGGCCGGGGAACTGAAATCTGCTGTCACGGTCTGGTGGGGAGCTTTGAGGCCAAAGAGTGGGAGATTCTGGTAGGGCTGCTGGCGAAAGCCACCCGAGGGGATGATTGGGTAGGCCGACTGCGTGAGACTAGCTAGGTTGGGGGGAGAGGCGTGTAAGCAGCCCAAGATCTCTGGACTTGGCTGGTCCTGACCATTTCAAACCAGCCCGGCCCGGTGCGAGATGATCCGGGTGGAAAGGAGCAAATCTTTTGTGTCTCGGCCCCTCCTTTGGTTCTCAGCTCCAGCTTTCCCCCACAAGCCTTCTCTAAGCCCGGGCACGGGCCAGTCCTCAGATCCCTTCTCCACTCTGCCGTAATTTCTTTTCCCCTGGTCAGCATCAGAAGGGCCTGGCTCTCTAGACAGGCAGCTACGTGAACTTGGCTCCTAGGGGCAATTGTCCAGCCGATTATTCGGTTGTTCTCGCCCATAACATTATGGTTTTTTTTTACTGTTTGAACACCGCTCGCCGAGGTTAGATTTACAGTCTTGCTGTTTCTACTTTGAACTCTATCTAGGTCCAAAGCTCGGGCTTCCCGAATTGGATAGAGGGACCCCAGTTCCTCTTCGGGATATGCCCAGGGCCTGGGTTCTCGAGTTGCTTCTCGGATAGCCGCTTTTTCTTTCCCGGGAACTTGACTGTTTCTTGCCGCCGAGGAGGCTATCAATCCCAGGCTGAGGGGTCATTCCTCAGGAAAGCAGAGCGCGGCACAGAGCAGCCAAGCTCCCTCCGGTGTCCCTGGAGCCAGAGCTTACAGCTCTGTGACCTCTGGGCCCAGGGAAATCTGACCCAAAAAACCCTTTGGCTGAGTCATGAGCACCGGGAAGGCCCCGGCCTGCCCTGTACTCCCGTTTGGCTCCCATCTGCACCTTAAATCTCCGAACACCTTCTTGGATAACTCCTGTCTGTCTTTTGCTCTTTGCCGAAGGAGTCAACGAGGCCTGGATCTCGAAACTGCCTGCTGCCAACCATAAGAGAGGAGACGGCCCTCGGAGAGCGCCCTCCTCCTCTAAAACCTGTGGCCCAAACAGTGTGAGCTGCCAGAGTCTCTAGCTAGCTCCCAGGCCTACGCAGGTCCCCAGCCGACTGGTCATCTAAACCAAGACAACCATCTCGTCTTGGTCTTTGCTTCTTTTCTCTATTCTGGGCTGGGCGCGAGAGAAGAAAGGGCTGGGGGTCAACTGTAGGAAATGATTGACTCCTCGGTCATTCATGTCTGCGTTCTTTGAAAGTGGCTTTCCTGATAAAAACCACAGTTGGGACTTAATGAGAAGCAGTTGGCCTGGCTCCTCAGATCCCCGCGCAGACTGAGGGGCCCGCCTGCTTTGTAAACAGCAGAGGTGGAACAGGTAACAGCGGCCCTCACTGGGGTGGTAAAATCTGGCTTGGTACAGCAAAGAAGGGAGCCCTGGAGGACCCTACAATTCCCCTCCACCCGCTTTCCACAAGTCACTACCCTCAGTAAGGCTGCCTGCTTGGCTTCCTGGGTCTGCGTTCCCGCAGTGCTTCGGCCTGGGGTGCCCCTACGCTGTATGTGGGTGATGCAGTGCCAATGTAGGGCTAGAGAAATGAAGGAACAATGCTGCTGCCACCGGCAACGCTCGAGCATCTCAAAAAGCGGGGGAAGAACCGGTAAAAACCAACGTCAAGCAGTGAGGGTGGGAGGAGACTGGGAGAGTTTACGAAAAAACGAAAATTAAAGCAAGCAAAAGAAAGATAAAGGAAACGCAGCGAGTGCCGAGAATGTCGGCAGAAAAAAAAACTTTTTTTTATGGAAGACAAGAAAGAAGGAAGAGAAAACGAAAGGAAAGCCAAAGAGAAAAGAAAATTAAGAGAAAATAGCTGGAACGGAAGAAAAAGTAACAAAATAGGAGAGGAAAGAAAAAACAAACAAGAGAAATAACGAAAGAATGAGAAGAAGAGAGGAAGAGATAAATAGAGAACGAAACAAAGATGAAAAAAGAGTGAGCGGGAATGGAAGGGAAAAAAGAACGAGAAGAAGAAAGAAAAAAGAATCACAGAGGAGCGAAAACAGCGGGCTGGTCTTAATGCTTCAGGAAGATCGCAAGAAAGAGATACTTCAAAGAAAGATGGAAAAGAGAATCGAGAAGTGGGAAGCCGTGGGATGCCCGAGACGCCGCCGAAGCGCCTTTTCCAAGGACGAGAGGATTTGACCTCGCAGCGGTTTGGAGGTAGACGGGCAAGAGCCGAGAGCCCCCGGAGATGGAGCCCAAGGGCCAGGCCCTAGTTAGGGTGCTCGGTGGACAGTTCAAGAATGCGGCGGAGGCTGTTTTTGAGTCCCAGTCTAGTTGCCGGGTGGTGGAGAGAGATGGGGAAAGCCACCTCATTTCCAGAGCCTTTTAATAACGGGCTCGAAATATTTTCAGTTCAGACCAGTAATTGTGCAGCTGCTCCCCATCTGGCCCGATTGGTGTCTTTACAAATCGGGTTAATTTCTCCAGAAAAATGTCTCAGCTCCACTCTTCCTCCGCCCGCGCCCGCGGCCGCTTCTTCCTGCTTCTCCTGTTCCCGGGTGGGTTTTCCCTTTCTTCTCGTCTCCTTTCTGGTCCGAGTCTGGGTCCCACTTCTGGCTCTCCTTCCCTCCTCCGGGTATCGGATCCTCTCTGTCTGGAATAGGAGGGCGAGGCAACTTTGGCTTCTTTGTGGAATTAGTTTGGGAACCAAAGGGGAAATGAAGCTGGGGTAGGAACCTTTACGTCCCTTCCGAGGCCCGGCCCGCCCGAACACCCTGGGCTGGATTCAGAGCTCGGGGGCCCAGGGCTCAGCTTTTTCAAGACTCGGGGCTGGAATCGAATCCAGAGTTGGAAGACGCATCCCGGAGCAAACAAAACTAATCTGTAAACATTCAGTTTGTTCTTATTTCCAGCCTGGGCCTCGGCCCCCCGCGGGTGGTTAAAAGACTGTCCCAGCTCTGGGGACTAGAGTCATTTCTGAGAGCAAGAAACTCGGGCCTTCCTCTAAAACAAGCCTCTAACTTTTTCTTTGTCGTAGACACCCCCGCCCCCTTCTCAGGATATCATTTTAAAATAATTTAAGGAAATGCTCATTTTTACTTAGAGGTTAGTGAAAATAAAGATGTAATTTTTTCTCCATCCAAGTTGATGGATTCCCTGAAATCTGTCGGCAGACACTGCACTACGAAGACCTCGATTCGGCTTTCCTCAGTCGCTCGGACCCCACGGAACATCTTTCCTTCCAGATCGCTCTTTCCAGCCCGGAGCCCAGGCCCAGGCCACCTCCTCCAAGCGCTCCTGCACCCTCTTCCTCCGAAACCCGCAAGATCTTAGCGCCCAATTGGGGTTGGACAGAAAGGGGTTTGCAGGACAGAGGAGGAGGTGAGGAAAGCCGTTGAGAGTGGAGGAAAGAGACAGAGACAGACAGAGAGAGAGAGAGAGAGAGAGAGAGAGAGAGAGAGAGAGAGAGAGAGAGAAGAGAGATAAAAGAGATAAGATGTCCGGGCCCTACAAGGGATTAAGACAATTAGACCTCACAGTCACAGAACTGCGCCTTCTCTTTCCCAAATCTGCTCCATGGGACACCACCTTCCCCAGTTCACACCGTACCCTTTTCCCACAGCTCACGTCTCGCATGCGATGTTCGCTGTCCTTCTTGAGCACCCAGTCCAGAGTCAGTTCTGAACTCAATACCCCGTCGGGACTCACCTCCAGCCCTACATTCCAGGAGTACATCCCCTCTGGCTTCCCCAACCGACCCACACTGACTCTGTGCTCCGCTCCTCAGTCCCACTCTGAACGCCTCTCTCCACGGTTCCTGCACCCACGTATTCCCCTCCACACCGCGCAGGAAGTGCTCACACTGCTCCTCCGAGGCGCTTTTACTCTTTCCCGATCTCTTCTAGTTCCTTTCCGCGTGCTCTCTAGGTTAGTGCGGGTTTGGAAGCGTGCAACTAGTCCAGAAGGTAAGAAGGAAGAGATTCACCAGAGTCAAAGAATCATAGGTCTGCATGAGACCTCGTGGGTAATCTAATTAACCGGTACCTGACACACAAGCATCCTCTACATCCTACCGGCAAGTAGCCACCCAGCTTTTGCTTCAACACCTCCAGTGAGAGGGGGTCCACTGTCTCTCCTAAGAAGTTCATTCCACGTTAGAATAGAGTTCTTCGTTCAGATTTTTACCCCCTTACATCAAGGCTATATTTTCGCTTTGCAAAGTCCAAAACCTTGGAAACTGCGCTCACCAGCTGATGAGCAGGAAGGGAAATGTGTTAAAGTGCCTTCTGAAAAAAGAGACAAGTCTGGAACTGATACGATGGGAAAACTGTAGCCCAAGGAGAGGGTGAAGAGATCTAACCTTCAGGTGGAACCCCGCAGAGTTGGAGGGTGGGATGTTGTAGCTATGCCTGCCGTGGTTTCTTCATGTCCCCACTCCTCCACCTTTTCATGATCACATAATTTCCATTTCCACTATAAGGTATAAAGTTGTCTACTTTTTTCTTATGCATGGACTTGTACTACGAATCTGTCTTTTACTTGTTCTTTCATTTCTTGCTTTCTTTGGCACCTTTTTCTACAATTCCTTACATAAGGTTTCTTTTTTCTCCATCCCCCACAGACTGCTCCCAGAGAGACAATTTCCTTGGGTGCCCTGCATTACCAGAGAAAAACCCTTGAGAATTGCTACCCTGAGCCCTGCTTTCTTCCCACACCCTTGCGGAGTTGCTGAGAGGGGGTCCCAGAAATGGCTGCACCTTCTTTTTCAAAGTTCTCATTTTCATCAAGACTAGCTGGGGGAGGGGGAAGGGATGCAGTGAGTCTATAGCTTTGCTGTCTGATCCTACCTAAGACAGCTTAAGTGAGCTGTGTCATGTTTAAGCTGGGGCAGTGGAGCTCCAGAAAGTCCAAAAGGAGAACATAATGGGTGGGAAATGAGGGGTGGAGGAAAGGGGGGAGACAATGGGGGGAAGGAGGAAGTTTGGTCCCTTGAAAAGGATTTATAGAAAATCTAAGCACCTGAGGCAGCAACAGCCTGGGGTGGACAATACCATCCCAGGGACTTCTGTTTCAAGATCAAATACCCTTTCTTTCCCCAACCTCCCCCCTCCTCCATCGTGAAGAACATTTCACAATGCTGCAGACTTTCTCTAAGCCGGATCCTTGGTTTCCTCCAGGATCCATCTGGAGCTGGGGGCCCTGATGGATGTCCAAAACAGACACTCTCCTTGAACCAGAGTCCCCTATCCTCCCACTAAGCCCTATTTCTCAAGCGGCTCTCCAAACAATGGTGTCTGCCTGTTTTTTGCCAGGAACTGAAGATGTATTTCCAAGCCATTATCCTTTTGCACATATTCCCTAGTTGTTAATGAAGTTCTTATGCCTGGGAAATTTTGTCCTGCTGATCAAGACCTCCCCAAAGTAGGCTTCAATGACTGCCCCTAGATGTCAGACCTCTAGAGTCTGAGATTTCAGGCCTTCGGGCCAGTGCTGCTCCCCTTTACCTTTCCTACTCTCCCCCCCCCCTCAAATTACACTATACAAGCCACTTTCCAGTTCCCCAGGCAGATTCCTGCTTGCCCCCTAAGAAAGGTTTTGCCTGCTAATGTTAAGAAAAATATGTCCCAGTTTGCCTATATCTTCTATCAGGAAAGGGGGCTCAAGAAACTAGGAAATGGAAAATCTGGTAATTCTGCCTAGAGCTTTCCCTAACTTCCCTAGCCTGAAGCAGGCCATGTAATCTTGTCACCAAAATTCCCAGGAAACTGCCTCTCTCCTCTGGACCTCAGAGGGGGGGGTGAGGGTGGGCCCCTGCTGGGAATGGGGCCAGTGACAGGGAAGGAGGATGTGAGAGTGAGAGAGTGGTACATTATTCCTGTAGCTCTCTCTTGGGATGGCAGAGAGGGGGATTTTATGGGGGCACTTCTGGAGGTCTGCTGTCCATGGGAGTGGGTGAAGGAGATAGCTATGACCTATTTTTCATCATTCTCAGGACATGGTGGATCTCCACAAGTGCTTTCTGAGAGACAGAGCTAACATTTCAGAGTGGAGATGCTGGGAACAGTTCCCAGCGCGAAAATGGATTACTCCTTGCTTATTAATTTTTGGGTTGTGAGGGAGAGGCTGGACCAGCTAAGGAAGGAGACAGGAGGAAGAAGGGAATGGGACTGGAAAGGGAAGAGATTTTGCCATCATTCTTCAATCTGTACCCAACTGTTCACCTTTTGTGTTCCTTTTATGCCCTTACTGTAGGTCTTATTATGACCTCTAACACTTCCTGTGTACTCTTGACTTCCTTTCTACGATGGGCCCATCCAGAGATCTGGAGTCGGGGTCTGGAATCCTCTTCATTGGCTCTTTTCCTCAGAGGCCCCCATTTCTGTTGAACTGGATTGCAGTGAAGAGAACCCCAGTTTTTAATTTAGTCAACAAGGTCAAGATCGAAGAATTGGGATGGGGCTAGGGATAAGGAGAGGCAGACTCTTGGAAACATCATCTCTTGAGGCAGAATCTTTTGGTTTAGCTTGACACATTGGGTTAATTCTGAGAGCTTGGGGTTCAGAGTTTGTCCCTAAGGTTTTTTGTTGTACCTGGTCATAATGAGGAATGGATGCCAGGGGATGGGAAATAAGATTGCTTGAAATCAGGATTTGGCTTCTAGCCAAAGCAGGGGTGGGGAGGGGGCAGGAAGGACTCATCAACAAACCCTTTTGCTCACCAACCTCCAACCCAGGGTGGTCATTCCCAGACATAAGCACCTGGCTTATGACATAAGCCTGGCACCCTGTGAGAGACATCCACATGGAACATTTCCCTGAGGCACATCTCAGTGCCTTCCCCAGGACTTCCAGATCCTTTAGGACCTGCTCCCTGTTCTGTTTTACTCTTGCCTAGACCACAGAGCACATGCTCCCCCAGGGCCCCCTCCACAGGCAGCCCTCCAGAATGCCAGGCGCCTACTACTGAGGAGGGAGGAGGAGGTGGAGCCAGGAGACGTCAATATCCCCCTCCCCATTCCACCCACAAAACCCCAGAGTCCCCTTTCCATCCCTCCCTTTGTGTTTTCCATTACAGCGGAAGAGAAGGTCTCCAAAGTCACCAGCTTCCCCCCACTGCCTCTAGACTGTCCAGGAGGCCCCTTGGAGGGACCCCCAGAGCTGAGAGGCTCCCCAGCACCCTGCCTCACCAGGCTCCGGGGACCCCTGAGCCCCCAGATCACTGACTCAATGGAACTGCCCAAGAGCAAAAACAAGAAACGGAGAAATCGGACTACATTCAGCACCTTTCAGCTGGAAGAACTGGAGAAGGTTTTCCAGAAGACCCATTACCCTGATGTATATGCAAGAGAACAGCTGGCCCTTAGGACCGACCTGACCGAGGCCCGGGTACAGGTGAGGGGGCTCCCTGGAGGCTCAAGCCATTTTTCTTCTTGTCACTGCCTAATTGGAATTCCTTATCTTTACAGAGCAGGAGATGGGAGACACAGAGGGGTGGAGATCGAGGGTGGGACAAAGGGAGACCATACAAGCATAGGTGACATCTCTGGGACATGGCCATCAAAGAAAACCCTTTTAGGGAATTTCTGTGGTGCCATACTCAAGTCCCTAAACTGAGAAGCTTGGCGTTTGGTGGGACAGAAAAAGAGGAGAAGTAAGAGGGGTTTATGTCCCACCTGAGAAGTGGAATAGTAGGGTCCCCAGGAACAGGAGGATCTTACACTGTCAAACACTTGTTGGTTTCTTGACTCTTGCAAGGACCCAAGCATAACAAGTCTGGCTGATCTGTTCTCCCATTCCCGGGGATTCAGCCCCTAGGATTTGATCTAGCTTCTCGAATAGGGTTTGGGGAGGAACTAAAAATCTTGTGCCCAAGATCTGGGAAAGGGGAAGAATTAGAAAGTGGGGGACAATGGAACCTGAGACTATGGGAATGAATAATGGGTGACATCCCGAAGTTATATCTTGTTCATAAGAGGAAACTTTCACCTAGGTTTCCCCAGTCACCCACAAAACAGGGGCTAGGACCTCTTCTGAATTAGGAAGCACCAACCCCACCAAGACAACCAAGCAAGGCAAAGGCCATATCTGCCACAAATCCACTGCCAGGCTGGGGGGTGAGGGTAGAGGGAGGAAAAAAGAGACAGACAGACAGAGAGAGAGACAGAGAGCTCCTGACTGGGAGACTACTTTGAAGACAGGGATGAGGAGATGCTCTGAGGGAAGAAAGGCTGCTTTCAGAATAGGAGAGTAGAAGCAAGAGGAAGTGGCTTGAACTATCTGTGAATCCTTGGTGCCTCCTGGAAGAGGAGTGAATAGTGTTGGGATTCAGAGAAGAAGGAAGGGGGACACTTCAGCCCGAGCCTCTGGGCTGCTGTGTCCTACAGGTGCTCATTCCAAGGAGCCCTGGCTCATTCCACTGTGCCAATCCCTCCCAAAGGTCAGTCCTTACATTATAGGCCAGCAAAAAGCCAAAACCATAAGGCAGGACCCCCTCAGTGTCCCACAGCCCTTCGCAGGATAAAAACAACTTTAGAAACCTGGAACCCTGGGGAGCTCTCACCTGGTATCCAAGTACATGGACACAAAACAACTATTTTTTTTCCTGTTCTAGACACAAGGAGACAGATTGAGACATTCCTTTCTCCCACCCCCTCACCCATTCCTTCTCTTCAGACTCTCGAAAAGAATGATAGATTCAGAGCCAGAAGGAACCATAGAGAATGTCTAGTGAAGTCCCCTCATTTTGCAGACAAGGAGGCTGAGGTCCAGGGAAGTTTAGCAATTCAGCTGATGTGGCAAACATCAGAAGCAGCATTTGAATCTGGGACCCCTGCCTCCAGATCTCGTGCTCTTTCCACTGTCTTGAGGGGATATTCACTTGGGTTTCCCAGCTCTCTGGGGCTAACTGGGAATCTTTCAGTAATAATATTAGCTAAAATTTATAAAGCAGTTTAAGGTAAATGTTATTATTACCCCATTTTCTGGGTAAGGAAATTGAGGTTGAGGGAGGTCAACTTACTAGGAACTGGGGAATGACTTGAACTTAGGTTTCCCAGACTCCCAAGTCCAGTGCTCCATCCATTATGCAAACTAGCAGACAGGTAGTACATAGGCCCTGATAGGGGTATTCTTGTCCTTGTTCAGGATTCCAACTCTAACCCCACAGAGTTGAGTAATAATAAAAAACTACGCATACACACACATACACACACACACACACACAAGTGATTGCCCCTGAGGCAGGGGTAGGTGATGGGGGACAGAGCAGAGAACCAGTTTGCAAATCATTTCTCAGTGCTGCTGCCAGGGCTGGGCCCGACACTAGCAGATAAATAACGAGAGAGAAATTCATCTAGAGGAATGAGGGAGGTGCTCGTAAATACCCCTGCTCCTGAGGATGTGTTGGGTTCTCAGTCAGCCTGGAAGTCTGTTCCACATGTGACTCCCCAGGCTCGGGTCACAGCGTCGTTGTTTCCCCACTCTCCAGCAACTGTTGTTGATGTTCAATGGTGTCTGACTTTAGTGACCCTGTCTGGAGCTTTCTTGGCAGAGATACTACAGCGATTTTTGCCATTTCTTTCTGCAGCCCATTTTACAGATGAGGAAATGGAGGCAAACGGGGTTAAGTGACTTGCCCAGGGTCACACCACTAGTTAGGATCTGAGGCTGGATGTGAATTCAGGTCTTCCTGACTCCAGACCTGTGCTCTAACCACTGCACCACCTACCTGCCCCATAAAATGAGGGGATTGGATTAAATGACCTCTATGATCCCTTATTGTTCTATATCAATGATCTTTACTGATCAGACAGAAGGTCTTCACAAAGTATTCAGCTACACAAATGTACACAGACATGTACATGGATGTACTTAGATACAAATATGTAGGCATGGTGCCTCTAGACACACACACACGCACGCACGCACGCACGCACGCACACACGTTAGCAATCTTCACACCAGTGGCCCGGAAAGACACCTAGAAGAATGAGTCAGGCCTGGAGGAGGCCAATCAAACCTTTCCTCTGTCTCGGACTTCTCCTAGCTCCCATCCCCTTACTCGCTGGGCTGTGAGTGGTTTGTAGATTTATTAGGCTCAGTAGTCCTGCATAAGGACACACCCACCTCCCCCTCTGTCCTCTCAAGGTCCTTTTTCAGGCTATTTGCCCTCTGGGCTCTCCACCCTTCCTAGCTGGCTCTGTGATCTTGTGAACCCCATATCCTTTTCCCAGTTGGCTGAGTCACCAGAGGACCTCCCCATCTTTCCTCTCTTCTCCTTCTCCTCCCTACCCCCAAAGGTCTGGTTCCAGAACCGAAGAGCTAAATGGAGGAAACGGGAGAGATATGGGAAGATCCAGGAGGTGAGGAACCCCTTCACAGCCACTTACGATATATCTGTGCTGCCCAGGACAGACAGTTATCCCCAGGTAAGGGGGACAGAGAGAGACCCTGGGAACCCTGGGATATACCATAGCCCTGCCCCACTTCTCCCACCAAAGCCCACCTTCCTGCACTGAGAATTGGGATCGTAAGGACTCTTATCTAAGGTATCAGTACTTCCCCGGGTGTGTGTGTGTATTGGGGTGGGAGGGAGGAATGAGCCAGAATGTTCCCCATAACTAAGTATTAAGAAGGAAGATGGGAAGGAAGAAGAAAAAGGGAAGAAGGGAAAAAGAAATAAAGTGAAAGCCTCTCTGACAACCAGAAAAAAAAAAAAAAGGTTAGCAGAGCAGGGACAAGGAATCCTAGGCAAGATATCAAATTGAGTTGTCCCTTGCTCATTACTGTCTACTGGAGACTTTGAACCTTTAGCATAATATGTAGAATTTGAATGAACACAAAATAATTAGCTACACTCCGGGGATGGTGGGATTTTCCAGCATTGAAATAAGTGCATTTATAAGGGCTCATATTAGCCCGCTGTGGACCAGGCTCTAGGTAGCTGTCCAGCTCACCTGTGTTAGTCTCAGCTCTGGAGGAGAAGACATGTCGGGGCTCTTCTTCCTCCCCTGTGTTGGGTGACTCCACCATCTGCTGGAAAAAAAGAATGGCCAGTGCTCTTCAAGCTTTGTAGGTTTTTTGATCAAAAGAAGTAGAGATGCTTAAAATTGAAAGAAGAGAAGATCAGGGTTAGGTAGGGGAAAGAGGACTGGGCAGGATAGCTGCCTTCGGATACTAGGACTGTCTTGTGGAGGAGGGATTAGGCTTACTCTACATGAGGGCAGAACCAGCAGCAACCTGCGGAAGTCGGAGAGGGTAAAATTTCCAGACAATTAGAGCTGTCCAAAAGTGGGATGGACAGTCTAGGAGATAGCAGATGGGTCCTCTGCCATACCCCACCCCCACCCCGCCTTGTTGGAGTTTTGCAGGAAGAGGCTGAGTGACCTACTTGTCAGGTATGTGGTAGAAGGGATCCTTTTTACAGAAAAGGAAACTGAGGCTCAGAGAGATTAAGAAACTTGACCAGGATCCTTTTCTACTCTGAGATTTTGAGCATTCAATTCCAGCACTGCACATACTTCCCCTCTGGTGCAGCCCCATCCCCCATCCCCCTTTCTCCATTTCTATATTCAACAGAACACTGCATTTTCTAGGCTAGCTTTACATTGGAGTACAGAACAATATGTGAATTAAGAAATAATTGTGCATAAATATATTTTTAAAATCACCTCTTCTTCAATCACTTAGATTGAGGAACATTCAAGATTTCTTAAGTTCTAGAGAATCATGACAGGGAATCTCCAACATCCCATGCCATTGGAAAGTGGGGGGTGGGAGAGAAGGTCTGTCTTATGGCCCTGAAAGAAACTTGCCCTAAAATGCCTTCCCCCAACTGATTTGGAAGCCACAGAAAATTAATTCATTCACCAATTCTGCCATCCCTGACTGACTCCCCACCAGTCATTATTGCTGCTTTCATATTTCCCTTCCCACAGCATCACCTGAAAGAATCAGCCAGAGGGACATAGAAGCTTTAAAATCAAATCCTTAAATAAAGATCATCAGGACAACACAGAAGACACACCAAAAGTTTATATAAAGACTTCCTCCCACCTCCCATTTTACAGCAGTTCCTCTTCCTCATCCAGATGGGGCCAAGTCATTTTCAGTTACTTTCACTGGAAAAATAAGAATAAATCCTCTTGGTTTTTTAGAGCCCGGGAGTCCTCAGTCCTCTGTGCTTAGCCCGATGACAATCAGAGCCAAGGAGGCTCCTTCGATGAGAAGTCCTCCCTGATTTCCCCAGTTGTTAGTACTCTCTCCCCCCCACTCCAAAGGTCTTGGATATACTTACCTGTTTTTTATGTTATGTCCCCCCAAGACAGTCAGTCAATGGACACTTATGAAGCTCTTACCATGTACAAGGTTCTAGGCAATGCATTGGGGAAAACCCTCCCTGCTCTTAGGGAGTTCCAATTCTATTGGGAGTGGGGGAAGAGACAGCTTACAAAGTATGTACAAGATATATATATATATATATGATCTCTTTGAGGTTAGAGACGATTTTGTTTTTTGTTTTCATCCTCGAAAACCCTGTGCTTAGCCTGATGCCTCGCCCCTAATAGGAGTTTAATAAACGTTTGTCGAATTGAATAATAAAGAAACTGCTTGTCACACTCCTCACACCTTCATTCAGCCTGGCCCGGTCTAGACAAGTCAGGAGCTGGGTACTAACAACAACTATAATGTGATTCATAGTTTGCTTTAAATGCTTTCCACAACAGCCTGGTGAGAAAGGTGTCGTAGGTATTGTTAACTCCATTTACAGATGAGGAAACTGAGCTTCAGAGAGGGGGAAGGATGGTGCTGGCCCTTCGATCCCCTTTGACAGGGACCCAGGTGGAGGTTTTTTTTTCTTCCTGTCCTGCCTCCCCACCCCACTCTACTCCCATTCGCTATGAGGTCAGGCTGCAGGAGAGACACTAAAAAGTCCATTCAGATCCCCGCCTTGTCTGAGATCTCCTGGAGCCCTCTTCTTCTTCCCCAGGCTCTGGCATGCTGCTTCCTCACAATGTATGGGCAGGAGCTAAGCCACTGGGCTAACCCGCTTACATGGTGTCCATCCTCATCATGACATAGGGACAAAACACAGAAGAAGTGGGAACAAGCTCAGTCATTAATGGCCTCTGAGGTTCAGTTTTCTTTGTCTCTAAAACAAGTTGGGCTGAATGCTTTTTGGGAGTGAAAGATGAGGGAGGAAAACACTGGATAGCTGGTAGTGAGTGACCAAGTGGATAGAGAGCCCTGCCTCACTTGGTTCAAGTCCTGACTCAGATATATGTTATCTGTGTGATCCTGGGCAAGTCACTGAGCCACTCTCTGCCTCAGCTGTGCAAAGAGGATGTTGTCATTGTCGCTCAGTTATTTTCAGTCATATCTAATTCTTTGTGACCCCTTTTGGGATTTTCTTGGCAGAAATACTGGAGTGGCTTTCCATTTCCTTCTCCTGCTCATTTTACAAATGAGGAAACTGAGGCAAACAAAGTTAAGTGACTTGCTCAGGGTCACAGCTAGTGAGTGTCTGAGGCTGGATTTGAACTCAGGAAGATGAGACTTCCCAACTCTGGGCTCAAAACTCCATCCACTTTGCCACCACTCCATTACAGGCACCTATACCACTGAGTTGTTAGGATCAAATGAGAGAACACAGACAAAGGCCTTTGCAAACCTTTAAGATTTATTTAAATAAATGCTAGCTACAATTATAATATTAGATATTAGATGTAGGAACACCTTCCATTGCTTTCAGGCTTCATGAAGGTAACTCAGTTATTTTCTCAGGGAGGCTCAGAGTGAGAGGGCTCCCACCTGGGGGCAATTGGACATTGCCTTTTTTTTTTTCTTCTAGGAAACTTGCATTAAAAAAATTTTTTTGAGATTATTGAATAATATTTTCCCCCAGTTACATGTAAAGACTTTTTTTTTTTTGCTTTTTGGAGGGGGGAAGGCAGGGTTATTGGGGTTAAGTGACTTGCCCAAGGTCACACAGCTAGTAAGTGCTAAGTGTATGAGGTCACATTTGCACTCAGGTTCTCCTGACTCCAGGGCTGGTGCTCTACTCACTGCGCCACCTAGCTGCCCCATAAAGACAATTTTAAATACATTTTTTAAAAAGTTTTGAGCTCCGAATTTTCTCTCTTCTTTTCCTCTCACCTCCCTGAGATGGTAAGCAATTTGCGATAGGTTATACATATTCAATCATGCAAAGTACATTACCATATTATTCGGGACATTGCATTTTGAAAGTGGTGAGTGACTTGTTTTCGCTCTGATGCTGTTGTTATAGTGATAGCTAACACTTTTATGATGCCTACTCTGTGCTAAGCACTTTATAATTACTATCTCATTTGATCCTTGAAGCAACTGTGGGAGGGAGGTGCTTTATTATCCCCACTTTACAGATGGGGAAACTGAGGCAAGCAAAGGTTAAGTGGCTTACCCAGGGCCACACACCTAGTAAGTATCTGAGGCCAGATTTTGGGCCTTCATGACTCCAGGCCCAAACTCTGTCTACTTTGTGACCCATCTACCTATAAACCTCAGTGTCCTAGTCTGAAGATGTCATGGGCCTGTGATTTCTTGGTTGTGAGAGCTTCCTCTATAATTATAGATCATAACCCTTCTATAACTTAAGAGATGTATCCTAGAGACTTGCCCGAGGCCCAGAAAGCTTAGGTTTTTCAACCCTACCACAAAGTTGATAAGTTTCAGAGGTCAGGTTTAAACTCCGATCTTCCTAACTTCCAGGCTGGCACCATGTTCACTCTCCCCAGATGTCTTTCTCTTATGTACAAAATGGTGTTGGTAAGATTTGTTCTAGTTATTCCATAGCATTTTGGGGAGAAAGGGGAGAAAGGGGTAGAAGTGGGGGGTTAACAGGTCCTTTGTAGACCAAACAGCCTTATGTTCATATGGGTTTCTATTTATTGTTTCTCATTGGGTGGGGAAGGGGATCGGCAAGGGCCCAACCTCCAGATAATCTGTCTGTTGCCCCGTGATCCCAAGGGATTGCCAGACTTGCATGGTGGAAGGTGATGAGGAGAAGGCACTTTGAGAATCAGGAGAAAGAGAGATGGCATCTGGCCGTGGATTCTACTAGAACTAGTGTGTGACCACACTTTCTTCATCTGTAAAATGAAAAGCCTGGTTCAGATCATCTTGAAGGGCCGTGTCAGAAATAGATGCCCTGGCCATCATTGGGGTTCTCCCTGGGCATTGCTGTGGACAGTGCCACAGATAGTGGGTGGTGAGTCGCAGAGAAGCCCTTAGTTGGATCTGGAAAGACATTGAAGACAAGGGGGTGGTTGCATTTTTGTTTCTCTCTAGAGGCTAACATGCAGCGTCTTGTGCTTAAAAGGATCAATGAATGCCTTAATATGTGCTAAATACTTGGGTGTTGACTTGAAAAGCTAATATACTACCTACCTCTCATTTCAGCTGCAAAGCAACCTTTGGCCCAGTCCAGGGTCGGGGAGCCCGGGAGGCCCCTGTCTGATGTCCCCAGAGGGGATTCCATCCCCCTGCACATCACCATACTCCCATTCCCACAGTAATGTGGCTGGTTTTATGGGTGTGCCAGCTTCTCCGGGACCTCCCCCAGGCATCTATTCTATCCATGGATTCTCCCCAGCTCTGGGGGGACACAGCTTTGAGACAGCTCCAGATGGTGACTACAAGTCTCCCAGCCTGGTCTCATTGAGGATGAAGCCCAAAGAGCCACCTACCCTCCTCAACTGGACCACGTGATTGGGCCACCCCAAGACTGGACTGCTCCCTCCTTGGACTACCCTAAATATTTTCCTCATCAGATGCAGCCAATCCTTCCTTTTAATCTAACCCCCCCACCCACAACCCCCATATACAAGAAAGGGATAATTTCTGCTTCTGTTAATTTCCAGACACCAGAGAGGGCACACCATTCATCCCTGGTCTGCCACTCCCTCACCCACCTTCCCCTGCAGACAGAGAGGTCCATAGAGAGTACAGCTGTGCCCACCCCAAGTCCAAAAGCAGACAGTAGTTTCCTCCCTCCCTCCCCCCCTTCCTTCCTTCCTTCCTTCCTACTTTTCTTCCTTCCTTCTTTCCTTCCTTCCTTCCTTTTTTTTTTTTTTGCTTTTTCTTTCTTTCCCAGGTAACCCCACAGAGAGGACAGGAGTTTTCCACCCATCAGGGAATTTCAACAGCTGCCTGGTCCTCTTGCCCCTTTTTCTAGATTGCTCCCCATCTCCCCAGTTCTGGGGGAGATGTAGGAAACAATTGCTCTCTCTCCTCTGAAGCTTTGCATCATTCAACCTGCAACCTCCCAGATACAGGAAGTCCTGGGTCCAGGTAGGGGCAGGGCCCCAGGTAGATGAGGTAAGACCTGGGCTGGTGAATGCTATAGAGCAGTGGTTCTCAACCTGTGGGTCATGATCCCTTTGGGGGTCAAATGACCCTTTCACAGGAGTCACAGGGGTTGCCTAAGACCATCAGAAAACACATATTTCCGATGATCTTATGAACCAAGACACCACTTCTCTATCCGTCTCCAGGCGGGTCTGCCCACATGCAGATATGCCCACATATGAGTATTAAAGGGTCATGGCATTAGGAAGGTTGAGAACCACTGCTTTGGAGTGTTAAGAATTTCCTCCATCAAAAATGAGAGACAATAGGAAAGGGAAGAGCTGGGGAGTTCTAGTTAAGGGACAGCAGTAAGAGAAGAAGACACTGGGCAGCCAGGCCAGCACCATGGTCCATCTGACCGTGCCACTCACCATCTCAATAAAATTTCGATGCCCTTTACTGGTGCTTTCATGAACCTCCTCCTGAGTGACTCTGAACCCATAGGAAGCAGTAGGAAGGGGGCTAACGAGAGGAGATGGTGCTTCGCTCAAACAGGGACCTGCTCCATGTTTTCTGCTGGCAGCATGAAGCTTACGGCTGGCAGGGACCATAGAGTCCTTTAACGCAATCCTTGGTTTTATAGATGAGAAAAGAGGCCTAGAAAAGGTTAAAGGACTAGTCCTTGGTCACCCAGGTAACAAGGAACAGTTAGGATTTGAACTCAGGTCCTCTTTAGATCTTTTCATTATACCATTCTGTTGAAGACTGACATAACCATTTTCCAGCTTCAAAAGGTTTCTTATCCCCAACCCCCGTCAATAGCAGATGAAGTAAGGAGGAACCTGTGAAATGGGATGGGATGGGATAAGATGGCACAGGGATGAGGAGGCAGCTGGCTCAATGGCATGATCTCCTTGTCCAAATCCTTAGTCAATACAGTGGGAACCACAGCCTGAAAATCTTCAAGGATGGAGTAGAATTACATGATGCTGAGTTTTCCTTGCCCTTACTCTCAAAGCTCTTGGGCTCTGCTCTCTCCCAGAGGAATAGATGTGGTATTTGGGGAGGCTCTTCCTCTGGGACCTACATCCCCCCATGCCTGAGCCCACTTTCCCCATTAGTCTGTGGGATCATCTGACTCCCCAAGGAACTGAAATTCCAAAGGAAATTACCAAATATAGCCATTTTGGTGAGCCCTCCCATGGTTTAGGTCCGGAGCCATCACAGAACTATGCCTGGCTGTTGCCATGGAAACACCAACGGTTCCCCAATCCCTTCTTCCCAAACCCTGGAACCATTGGTTGGCTCCTCAGTAAAGAAGAGCTGTGACCCAATTCTTCCATGGTGTCTCCATCAGGGGACACCAAATAAATGTTGATTCCATGATATTCTAACCACCCTTATTTTGTTAAAAAAAAAAAATACATCTGCAAAGATTTTGTCATTTGTCATAAACAATAAAGGGCTTTCTTTTTTTTCCTTTTTTTTTTTTTAAAGAGAGTACTGATTTCTGATGCCTTCAGGCTAAGTCCTTGGGTGTTTCAAATCTAGCGTGGTATGTTGAGGTGCCATCACCTGGGAAGTAGAGGCCCCTTGCTTGTCCCTCTTTCCCAAGCAGAATGCTATCTATACTCCCTCCCCCAGTGGGATCATGAAGTCAGAGTCTTAGAGTATTGGAATTTATAGAGATTATCTAATCTGGGTCTCTTGTTTTATAGAGGAGGGAAGATTTTTCGCTCCAGGTCCCATGGCTAGTAGATATCAGAGCTGGGAATAGAGTTAAAGACCCCTGACTGGTCTCTAATCACATTCTGATGGCCTTTTCCCCAGACACAGACATATTCCTCAGCTCCTCTTTCAGGGGATCCTGGCCTAGGCTCCAGTGTCTTGCTCCAAAGAGGGTCAGGGTTGGCACTCCCACTACCAGGAGAAGGGAATGGCTTCACGGAGGGACTTGGAGGTGGATAAAGTACCAAACTTGGAGTCGGGGAAATTGTTGTTACGCAGTCCTTTTCAGTCATGTTCCCATTCCCCGTTTGTGACCCCAAATGGGGTTTTCTTGGTAAAGATACTGGAGTGGGTTGCCATTTCCTGAGCCAGTTCATTTTACAGATGAGGAAACTGAGGCAAACAGGGCTAAGTGACTTCCCCAGGTCACACAGCTAGGAAGTGTTTGAGGTCAGATTTCAATTCAGGTCTTCCTGGCTCCAGGCCTGGCACCAGATAGCTGCTTCAGACCTGGGTTCAAATTCTGCCTCAGACCTGCACTAGCAGTATGACTTAGGACAAGTGACACTCTTTCTGTCCATTGGTTTTCACATCTATGGACTGAGGATGATGGACTCAGTAGCATCTAAGGACCCTTTCCCTTCCAAGTTCCCGACCTTGTCCATCTATTTCCTTGACCACTTCTTGGACGCTGCTCACCACCCTGGGAAAACCTAGAAGGCAAGTGGAGACCATAAGCTGTTTAATCAATTCTTGTTGACTAACCAGTTGTCACTAGGGGGAGTGTCCGGCTGTGCCCAACTGGCCCCTTGTCCCTTTAGCCATTAATGGCTGAGCAAGGGCTAAGAGGGCAGCTTCAAGGATTTAAAGGACTTTCCTATGGAAGAGGAAATAATTTGTTCTGCTTGGCCTTAGCAGTCAGAACTAGAAGCAACAAATAGAAGTTGCAGACAGATTCCATCTGTGAGGAGGAAAAACTTCCAAGCAACTCGGGCTGTCCAAAAGTGTCTGCTAGCAGCATGATGCCTTAAGCTGGCAGGGACCACAGAGGTCCTTAAGTACAATCCTGGGTCTTACAGATGAAGAAAGAGGCCTAGAGAAGGTTAAAGGAGTTACCTTTGGTCACCCAGGTAACAAAGGACAGAGTTAGGATTTGAACTTGGTCCTCTCTAGGTCTTCTCATCATACCATTCTGTTGAGGATGGGCAGAACCATTTTCCAACCTCAGAAGGTTTCTTATCCCCATTCCCAGTCAATAGCAGGAGAAACCGGAGCAAGGAAGAACCTGTGAAATGGAATGGGATGGGCCTCCCTAGAAAGTAAGCTCCCCACCTGTGGAAGCTGGAAGGGAATGTCATTTACTCCCTCATCTTACAGATAAGGAAACAGACCCAGAGAGGGTGAGCAACCTTAACCAAGGTCACCTAAGGTAGAGCCAGAATTCGGACAAACCCGTCCTCTGATTCCAGATCCAGCATTGAGGATACTGGGAAGCTTCGAAGGTGTGTGCATGTGTGTATGTGGGGGGGGGGGGAGGAATTGGGGGGAGGTATTTAGGGTTTCCTGCCATGCATGGGATGTGAGAGTAGAGGCTTGTTTCCTGCTCCCAGACAGCCCTAAGTCTCAGCCGGTCTGAGATTCCTCCAAGCCTCTAGAGCTGTGGGGCATCGACAAAAGCCAGGGCTCTTTCTTGTGGTTTCAGGGTATTAACCGTTCAATCCTCTGCCTTACCTCTTCAGGCAAGGGAAATGCAGGCTCCTGTGCCCTGCACTCCTTCGGTAAACACAAGCACATTGCTTAGAAAATCTCAGCTTCCCTCTTCTCGACACCCCCTTCCTAACTCCTCATCTTTCAGGCCAGAAGAAACCCAATGGCACAAAGCCGCAGTCCAATTTTTATCCCGTCAGGTCGTGGAGAGAAATCGGTGCATATTGGCAGTCAGATCAGATTTCCCACCCAAGATCTTCCTGCGGAGGAGACAGTAACAGGACCCAGGCATCCCCAGCCTTGCCTCACTCTTGATCTCTGGAAGAAACTGATGTTCCCCCCACCCCCACCCCTGCCTCTTGTTCTGCTCTTTCCTCTTCTGACTCTAAAAATCAGAGTGCCAGAATTTGGAATGGGAACTCCTTATCAATCCTGAAGAGTCGTCTTGGAGTTTGGGAGCTAGGCAGAGGGTGTGTGTGAGGGGCTGATGGCTTGGGTGATGGGAAAGGTCTGAAACTACTTAGGAAATGTGCCATGTGGCCCTAAAGAATGTGGGTTCTGGGGTTTACTGGGAAGGCCTTCCATGTCTTGCTTGGTAAATTCATTCTGAAGCATTGTGGACAGAGCAGAAAATGCCAGAATGGACACCAGGGTTTTTCAGCAAATCCCTGCCTACTTGATTCAGTGGATTGAAATCAGCTGCCTCTTGCAGAGCTATTACCTCCAACTCCCACTTCCCTCCAGGCATTAACTCAGAAGGAGGTGACAGTGGGGGCCAGGGACAAAGACCTTCCATAATCTGCCAGTGAGGGATGGTTAAGAGGCCTTGGAATCCCTTGGAGCCATTTCCCATCTTTCCCAGTCACCATAAGTACAAAAGCATTCCTTAGAGCAGAGGAAAAGAAAGCCCCTACATAAGAAAGGTTGAAGCAGGGCCTAGACAGACAAAGGGGACACTCCATATGGCCCCTCTCTAGTGCTGTAGACCTGAGCTCACTTCCCCTAAATGTGTCAATCCCCTCTACCTCCAGGGACTTCATTCCTGGGACCCCCGAGCGTTTACATGAGGCCAGCAGACTTGTAGTCCTGATCTGTCCGATTCAATTAAACTGGACTTTGCAACATTTATTTGATTCCTGTGTGTGGAAATCCATCTTTACTGGGAAGAAAAAGCATGAATGAGGAGAGTCCTCAGCGTCTTCTGCTAGAATCTCCCCCTTTCAGGAAGCAGCCAATAGCCTGGCACTCCTAACTCCTAAGTCAGAGAGAGAGAAATGGGGGCAGAGATGGACAGACATACACACACACACACACACACACACACATGCAGGATATATTGTTTTCAAAAGACAGTATATGAAAGGTGATGGGGCTGGGGGCTGGCATGGAGCCAAGACGGAACAAAGAACCAGATAGGAAGCAGGAGGTAGGAATGGAAGAGAGGATGGGAGAGGATGGGAGAGAGTCCCAAGTGTCAGGGAGACAGAGAGAGTGACAGGTAGAGAGAGAACAAGATGGAAATGGTGGGGAGAGCTGGGAGGCCAGGACCCAGCTACTGGCTCCAGTCCAGGGGAGATCTGCCCACAGCTCGTATTTCTTCCTCTGGTGACAGCTAAATGAACAGAAAGCTAACTTTACAATCGCTGGCTTCACACATAATGAATATGGATAGGCATTCCCCCAAGGTTGTTTCTCAGGCTTATCTCTGAACTGACAGGTCTCCCCCTCCTCAGGTCATCTCCCAGCCAGGAGTCAGGCCATCCTCACGGGCCTGGGGTGGCTGGAGGGCCTTCCACCTGCTTCCCATTAGCCTTTGGCTTGCTTTCCCAGACTGCTCTCCCCTCTGCTCCCCCAGAGTTATCTATGTGACCCAGGAGAGCTCAGCAAGCTGCTGGAGTCCTACTCCCCAAGCTAGCTCTTGGTCACATCTTGGACTGTAGGCTGCCTATTCCGATGTCTCCCAGGAGCTGCCTCTTTCCAACCAGATCCCAGGGGAGGGAGGCAGGGAGGAGAAGATGGTGAGGCGTGTAGCAGACAGCTCTCACATGAGCAAAAGCAAGGCAAGGACCCTGCCTAGGGGGCTCTGGACTTCACACATCACTTCTGGGGCCTGGAGTCAGGAAGACGTGAATACAAATCCAGCTTCAGATACTTAGAAGCTGTGGGACCCTGAGCAAGTCCCTTAGCCTCTGTCTGCCTCAAAAACAGTAAAGTGGGGATAACCAAGATCTACCTCCCAAGGTTGTTGTGAGGATGAAGCGAAGTACTTGTAAAGCACTTAGCATAGTGACTGGCACATAGCAGGTATTAAATGTCTATTTCTTTGCTCTCTCCCTCTCTTCCTTCTTTCCTCTCCTTCCTCCCTCTGTGCCTTCCTCCTTTATTCCTTCCTTCTCTTCCTCCCTCCTTTCCTTCCTTCCTTCCTTCTTTTCTAATGTCTTTCTGCAATGATCCTGTACAGAGGACTGAACAACACTTTTATCTGTCTTCCTTCTGGATTAGGTGGTAGAGAAGGGTGGCCTGAACTGTGAGTTCAAAGATCTGGGTTCAGCATGTATAAGAACTTCAGATCTCAGCACCAGCTGGGAGTTCTCTCTCCCTACAACCCTTCATAGCCCCAGGCAGGAGACAGCTTCAAGTCCTCTTGTCTCCCAGAAACAGGCTGCCTCTAAAGCTTGAAGCTCTGGGCAATAATTCTGATATACCATAACCTAGTGATGGTTCTTCTCCCACCAAGGACTCCTCAGAGTTGGGCCTTTCACTCTCCTCCAGAAGTGCCTTTGGGAATATGTATTCCTGGATCTCCAATGGGGGAAGGCTATGGAGTAGAGTTGGAGATGTGGGGAAAGGGAGAGAAAGTGGGAAAAAAGGCCCCATCCCCTAATCCCACCCTCTTGGAAATGGGAGGTAGGAGGGAGTCACATTTCCCAGCTCACAGTCACACACTTTCAATTCCCAAGTCCTCCCTTCGCTCCTCTCCTCTATTAGGCTTCAGAATCTCAGCCTCAGAGGAGCGAAAATTCAGGAACCATTTGAAGTCACAGGTCAAGGCCCCGACCTAGAATAGGAACTGCTTTTTGTTAGAGACATTTAATCCCCTCTCCTCATTTCCAACCATTTACACATCAACCTGAATTACAGCCCTCAAGACCAGACCTTCTGCAGTCCCCAGGCCACCCTGGGGGCCACAGGGACTGGAGTTGGCAAAGGCCAGTTGCACTGACAGGGAACAAATGCTTTGAATGGACTCCTGGTCCCAGAGGGCAGTCTTTCTCCAAAGGGCTGGCTGGCTGGGCCAGGCTTCCAAGGTTTCCTTGATGTGTTCTAGGAAGGCGTACATTTCCCCAAGTCCTGCAATGTGTGGGCTTACAAGAAATGGGTAACTTATTCCAGCACAGGCTAGCCCTGGGCTAGCCCAATTCTTATTAGCTCACATATCTGTCAAGCCTTGCTCCCTTGTCCCAATGGTTCACATTAGATCAGTCTTGCCTTCTAAGCCACCTAACTTCATTTACAGAAAGTAGTGGCAAGGACCCAGTCCTGGAAAAGTCCGGGAGTTTCTATGCTCTAGTACAACCATGTTGATCACTAACATCAAGTACCTACAGCTTACTCTGTACCAAGAACACACCTAGAAAGCTTGGGCTGAAGTTTGCAAAGCATGGCTAGCATAGTATTGCACAGAGGTGGCAGGAGCCATCCCTGCTCTCTGGCTTTGGGCGTGTACCTGGTGACTTTGGTATATTGGAGAGTGCAGGACTGGAGATCTGGAAACCTGGATTCGAGCCCTGGCTCTACCATTCACTAGCCTGATGCCCATCTGGACAAGTGACTTCCTCTATGGGCTTTAGGTCCCTGATCTATGAAATTAGACAGATGGATTAGATTATCTCTAAGGCTCCTCCAATTTTAGTATTTTAGAACTCTACTGCATTAGGGAAGATAAAGGAAAGGGTTGAGATGGACAGGCTTAAGGAAGCAGGAAATAATCAGGCCAGATGAGCTGAAGGACACAGGCATTGAGGCAAAGCAGAAGCATGAAGACACTACCAGCTGCCCACAAGTGAAACCCAAGGCCCTTCTTCCTCACCGGGGCAGGGAGTAGCAGAAATTCCATCATGCAAACCAGCAACATCAATTTCCCTTTCCCTAAGCAAATTTCATCTTTGGGCAAATGGTCATCCAATCACAGCAGCTTTATGTTTTATACAGGCCATAACTGCAGAGACCACAAAATCGGCACCAGCCCCTCTCGATGGCTCACAGAAAGGCAACTCTGCTTCTGAGAGGTGCTCAAAGGGCAGATCATTTCTTTGAAGTTTGAGAGGAAAGTGCCCACTTGAGATCTGAGAGATGAGTTTAGGGGCACAGTAGGGTGTGAGATTCGGCCTGGGGAGGTGAGATTTAAGGAGTGTGGCTTATGGGCTCTGGATGGGGACAGGGTAAAGTCAAGTCATCAAAAGCAAGCTAGAAGGGGCCTACTGAGAACCCAATAACTGACCCCTGGAAGGCAGGCTGAGGTCCCCCATCTGAGCACATGCCACCCTTGCTTTTTCAATGCCCAAGAGGCTCTTAGGGACTGTTGGACTCCACCGGGCTTCCTCCCAAGTCCCTGAGGGGTCACAAGCTACCTCATTCTGAGGAGACAGTGAGATCAGATGGAAGTCCGTCAGCGTGGATAACGGCCACAGTATTTCAGGAGCCATCTAGTTCAATCCATATACCAAAGGGATCCTGCTGCCCCAGGCCTGTGAAGGCCTCACTCTCAGGCTACAAGGGCTGTTTAAGAGGAATCTAGCCTACGTCAGTCCTCCAAGGGAGGATGAGAGCAATGCCACAGCAGAACTGATGGGTTGGAAGGCCAGGGCAGGGAAGAGGCAGAGACAGAGAGCGGGTGGTCCGTGGATGGATCTCTCAGGACCCCTCTTCTTTATCGCCAATTCTGTCTTGATACTATCTACTGTTTCTTACCATAAATTAAGTTCTGTGCTCTCTCTGGAAAAGAAAAGTGGGTACTTAAGAGGACCAGCTTCAAAGACTTAGCCATGGCAGCACCAAGGACCAGGAGACAAGTTCCCAAGTTATCCCGAATGAGCTGACTTGAGGAAGCCAGATTTGACACAGGTCTCATTATTCCCCAAAGTTAAAGCAATGGTCATTTTTTTTTTGCTTTTTAATGTAAATAAAATACACAAATACATTTAAAACCCCAGAGTTACACAACAGAACACACATATATTTTATATATATATATATATATAGATAGATAGATAGACATATAGATATGTACAGGACATTGCAAATAGAGGGGGAAGACAGTTTCCCTGTGTGAGGGGAATGTCTGTCTTCCACCCTGATCCTGTCCAAGGCAGATGTGCTAAGACGGTAGCAGCCTGGGCCTCTGCAATAGCTGCTCAGAAGAAAGTGAGTAGGTGGCTGGAGATAAGTCTGAGAACAAACCAGCTAAGAGCCCTGATAGTGCTTTCCTGGTTGACCCCTCACCCCTGGCAGGCCACCATGCTTAGTGTTCTGGCAGAGTTGGTGAAGTACATCTGAAGTCTGGAGGATGCCATGGGAAGGGGTCAGAGAGCTCTGCACATGTTAGTCTGGGGCTGCTCAGGCAGTCACAGCCAGCCAAGTGGTACATGGGAAAGGAGTGGTGGCTCCCTTCCAATCTGCGGAAGAACATCCCTCCTGGACAGGACACTGGAAACCACCACCAAGAAAGAAGCCAAACCCAGAAACTTCCCTACATTAAGCCCAGGGGCTTCAGAGTTCTGCAATAATGAGTTTGTAAAGATGGCACACAAAGCCACACTGCCACCTGGAGGAGAACGAGCAGCACTGCAGCAAACTTGGCCATAAGCCAGGCAGGGACACTGAGGCAGAACCTGGTCTGTGGCATCGTTATCAAGCCGGACTTGGTGCTAGGGGCTTTGGACAAAACCTCACTGGAGCAGCTCTTCCCAGGAGATAGGCTTGGAGAAAACCTCCCTTTCAAGCCAGAGATCATAGTTCATCTGGAAGTCCTCAGGGAGGTCTACCCGCTGGCCCAGGACACTCTGTAGGCAATTATCCACAGGCAGGAAGTCAGGGTTATTATGGGTCCGGTCATACCTCCGAGAATTGAAACGTTCAATGTTGGCACGCAGCGCGCACTCTTCTGCCTGGAAATCCCATGGTCGGGCATCCAGATCTGGTGGAGGAGCAAAAGGAGGGGGAAAGTTAGGAAGAGTGAGGAGCCCCTCCTACTGGGGACTTTTTTGCAGACACTACCCACCATGAGCCCAGTAACAAAGGACAAATAAGTGTTTAACAGGTGAAGGGCCAAGGGAAGCCTTACAGAAATGAAAACTTTCAAAGATATGCAAAATCACTGCATAGAGAGGAGGGAAGACATCCTATGGTGCAGGATACAGCTGGATCATGGAAAGCTTCTAGGTAGGAAACACGAGGCCCACAAACAAGTAATCAAAGAAAACAATTGCTTTTACTAACAGCTGACTTTACCTAGCACATAAAGGTTTGCATTATCTTCATTTGGTCCTCATGACAACTGGAGAGTACTACCACCAGCATTATACAGATGAAAACTCATGGGCCAAGAGAGGTGAAGAGATGAGCCCAGGCCCACGGCTGTTCAGTGCTGGAGGCGAGATGCAAGCCTAGTTGTGCTACTCGCTACTGTGTGACCTTCTGGGCTTCAGCTTCCACCTTTGTAAAATTCGAGGGTCTGGCTACGTGCTCCCCCAGACGCCCTCCAACTGAGAACTCTATACTTCTCCCTACGCCCCTGGGATCTTTAATCTGCTCCTCCGTCCAAGAGGCTTTGGTTGCCACCTTTGCACAGGAAGGGCAGGAAGGATCTCCATGGTTTCTCTGAGGTGTTAAGGCCTCTGCCGGCCCCTGCCCCCCAGTCTCACCATTCCCATAGGCCCAGTCGTCATTGAGCCGGTGCCGCACTTTCTGGTAGATGGCTGACATGGTCTTCATGTTGCTCTTCCGCCACTGGCGCCCTAGATACTTGGTCTGCACCTTGAGCAGCTTGAGCACATAGAGCTGCATCATGGCTTGCTTCACCTTCAAGGCTCGTTTCAGGATGGGTGCTGACTTGAAGACCACCAGCATCTAGAGCCCGGGCCAGGGGCAGCAATAAACATGTTAGTTAACGGTCCTAATGCATCCAATGCCATCTATGCGAGAGCTGGTAGAGGGGAGAACAAGCCTTGAGGCCTGGGTTCAAATCCTACCGCTGATCTATACTGGCTGTGTAGCCCTGAGGTTTAACGAGCCCATCCCCCAGGGCTCTGTGCATTTCTCTAAGACCTGCTTTAGTAGAGTTTTCTTACCTGAAAGCTCCTGATACCAACGAAACAAGCAGCTTAGTGCCTACCCATCGCCCTAACTGATGAAAAGGCCAGTCCTCTAGGAAATGAAATGAGCTGAGCCTCCCCTTCATCACCCAACTCAAGAGGAGACGAGTTAAATAGAAAGAATTTAGATACAGGCAACCTAGAGGGAAAGAATTTGGTTCGCTGGCCAGTGTCTAGTAACCAACTCAGCTCAAGGGAGTCGTTGCCCCCGTTGGGGGCTGAAGGGAAAGTCCAGGAGGCTATGAGACGCCTTCTAGCTCCGGGGCTCACACCTAATGACCTCGACTCTCTTCACTTACCATGGTCCTGGAATGCTTCCATTTGGTTAGCTTGTTCAAGATCCGAAGCAAATTGATACAAGAGAAGAGATTCCGCCAACAAAACTGGTTATTATCTCCGGCTTCCTATGGGACAAACCCCAGAGCAGGGTATCAGTGGTGACATAAAAGGGCTTCTGTCAGTCACAGCTGGTGGAGCACTGAGAGAGGCCCAGACGCCCATCAAAGGCCGGAGTCTTGTGGGGCGCTGCCTCTGCAGGATGAGGAGCAGAGGCCTTCTAGAAGTGACTCGAGAGCACTGGGGAGGAGCAGTCAAACCAACAATTTCCCTCCTGTTGTCTTGGTCACTAAGGCCCTGGAACTACACCCCATGGGGAGCCTAGGCCGCTTACTACCTTCTGTGCACTTGACCCCAGGAGGTTTCTAGCTTGGTGTGCCCTGAATTCTGAGCATAGGCCCTGAAGTCAGGGGAATCTAGCTGTGTAGTAGTGGGCACATCACTCTGCTTTCTTTGACCCTCAGTTTTGTTGTAAGTAAAATGGGGAGAATCTCACAGGATTCTTCTGGTGAAAGTAAGCCCTAAGGCCCTACAGAAATGTGGGTAAGTATGATTATCAGCTCAAAGCTCACTTCTCACTCTTCCAGTGCCACAGAAGGGCCTTTACAGGACACAGAGGGCCTTCTTGTGGGATGATTCCATCCTTAGGACAAGGACAGCGATCTCTTCCCGTTGGCTCCAAGCTGCCAACAGCCAAACCAGGTGACTACCCTCCTCTTTCCCATCAGAGAGACAAACAACTTCACTCACCAAACTCTCTGCTGTCAGCTCTGGCAGTTCATGAACCACACAGTAAGGGTAATCCAAAACAGAAATACTGTAGGGGTCAAGAAAAAAAGACCAACTCTGTAAGGGACACTCAGGGGCTTTCTGGGAGAGCACTGTGTGTGAGGTTAGTTATTCCGTAGGGGTGTCCTGAGTCCTCTTCTCTCTTCCTTTTGTACTACTGTAGAGTGCTGGCCTGGAGCCAGGAAGATCTGAGTTCAAATCTAGCCACAGATACTTTCTAGCTGTGTAATCCTGGGCAAGGCATTTCACCTGTTTGCCTCGGTTTCCTCATACGTAAAAAGGGGATAATAATAGCAACTACCCCCCACCAGATCCAATGAGACAACATTCCCGAAGTGCTCAGCCGACGTAAAGCACCGCACAAATGTCAGCTTTCTCATCAGTCCCCATACTTTCGATTACCATCTTTATGCACAGATGATTTTCAGATCGACAGATCCGGCCCAAATCTCTCTTAAATCTGAGCATCGTGTCACCACCCCTGCAGACTTCTCGGGCTGGACATCCTGTAGGCAGCTCAAACCCAACTCGTCCAAAACAGGAGCTTCTCATCTCTACCCCTGCCCGGCACCCCCTCCAACCCTGCCCACTATCGTTAAGAGCACAGCCAGCCTCCCAGAAAGCCAGGCTCCACAACCAGGGGTCAGCTCTGACCCTCCTCTCACTCATCCCACACACCCAGTATGCTGTCACATCTCATCAATGCTCTTTACAACATCCATGCCTGTGGCCTTCTTCATCCCCCCTCCACAATATCACCTCAAGCCTGGACCAGGGCAGCAGTCCAAGTCTGACTGGTCTCCTCTCTCTACTTGGCTGCCCAAGGGATTCCTCTAAGGTCCACACCTGATTGTGTCTCCACAAACTATTCAGTCACGGCATCTACCTGTAGTCCCTCCCACATCACACCTCATCTCCCCAAGTCTATTATTGCCTACTGTCTGACTCCCATGCCTGGAAGGTTCTCCCTCTTCACCCTCCCAACGGAGTTTCCCCGGACTCGCTCAAAACTTGGCTCCAATTCTACCTTCTATTAAAGGCCTTTCAGCCCGTCTCCCTGGCCTCCAAGATTACTTATCACTTCACACAGTTATTCACAGTGTTGTATCCCCAACTAAAATTATTTCCTTGGGGACAGAGACCTGTTTTTGAATTTTTTTTGTACACCTAGCACTTAGCACATAGGTCATAATAAATGTTTGCTAATTGACAGATGCCTTTGGGAATAATCTTGGCTGTTTTTTATGTGTTATAAGAAAGAGTTTTCTATCTTCTCCATTACTCAGTTCCCCAGTTACAGATTACATCTGACACAAAATGCTCTTGTCAATTCCTGTGTTCTTGCAGAGGCATCAACATTCCAATCATCTTGAGTCTAGCAGACTTTGTCTTATCCAGGTGAAGATCACATCCTAATCCCTGGTAAGTGGTGCCCTAGTGTGCCAAGGATTCAAATTTCACAAGGCCCAAATAGCTGTGGCACTGCCAGTACTGATAAGAGCCTGTTTTGTTGGAAAGCAAGCGTTTAAAGGGCTTTCTGGGTAGCTGGAGCCTAGTGCTATGGACTGGTTCATCTGCCACGAGATCAATAATTGGTTCTTGAGCAGAACCACGAGCTTGTTGCTGTCCAAGCGAGATTCATAACTGTAGGTCCTCACTGTCCTATTCCTATCTCCCCCTCCCTGGCCCTTGTTACCTGTTTTTGGCAGTGATGTATGACATGATGGTTTGATTGAAGAACTTCAGAATCAAAGGGATGCAGTTGGCAAACACAAGATGTTGGGCCATGTACTCAAACTGAAACCAGAGAAAGATAGTGAGGGAAGTCCCTGCACTCTAGACTCTGATGTTGCCAAGGGGTCGTTTGTGGGGCAGAGTCTCTCTTACAGCTAAACGTCCAAGGCTCAAGGTTACAAGAATGGTAGGGACCCAAGTTGGGGATGAGGCTGGAGGGCATCCAAGGTACCTGGTAGACGTGGTTCAGCTTGAAGTGTTTGAGGAGTAGCAGCAATACCGCAGAAATGGCCTTCACGATGATCTCTTTGTGGCGGTTCACATCCACCCCGAGCTTCATGCTCTGTAGCACAGTGGTTCTGGAAACACAAGGCAGGCACGACTGACTTAGCCACAGCCCGGTGGGGACGCCAGGGCAGTCCAGAGCCTGCAGAAGGAGCGGCAGTGTCGGACACTGGGTCCATCCACCTTACAACCTCTTGGCAACATCAGGGCTGTCAGAGATGCTTGGCTCTGTTCCGATGTCAAATGTTGTTTTCTCCCAGGACCTCCCTGGCACTGTGACCTCTTCTGTCCCAGAGTAAGGACAATTTCTTTTCTATTTTTTTTCCTTGAAGTGGCAGCTCCATCTGGAGATGAATCATGGCACCAAAGAAAAGGCATTGGGCATCTGGGCCAGAGAGACCTGGGGCTGAAGCCCCCCTGACCAAGGACAAGCCACTCAACTCTTTGGGGCCTCTGTGAGCAAGGACTATAACCTCAGTGGCACCTCTCCCTCACAAAGTTAGGAGAACCAAGGAATTTTTCACACCTCTTCCATCTGGGTCCTTCTCCCCCAAAGCCCTGAGTTCAAGCTCTCATCATCACCTCTGGCCTACATTATTCCAACCTCCTCCTGAATGGTCTTCCTATCTCAAAACTCTCACTGCTGCAGTCCATTCTACACACTGCTGTCAAAACAATTTTCCTAAAGCAAAGAACTGACCATGTGATTTCCTGACTCAAAAACAACTCCAGTGGCTTCCCACCATCTCTAGGATAAAACATCAACTCTTCTGTTTAACTTTTAAAGCCCTCACAGCCTCAAAGCCCAACCTATCTTTGCAGCCTCACTGGGCATTACTCGGCTTCCCACACTCCATAATCCAAACTGGCCTCTCTTCTGCTCCTCACACAGACCCATCTCCGGGCCTTCACACTAGCTGTCCTGAGTGGAATGAGCTCCCTCCTTACCTCAGCTTCCCCGAGGCCCTCTCTTCCTTTAAGACAGAACCTTCCCCGATCCCCACCAACTGCTAGTGGCTTCCCTCCACAAGGACCCTGTATTGATCTACTTTGCAAATAGCCCTGATCCATTTTATATTCATGCCATTTTTGTATCTGTATTTGTGTTCTCTCCCATCAGAATGTGAAGTCTGCTTAAGGAGGGCTTGTTCCCCTCTTTGTACCTGTCTTCCTAGTGATGAGCACAGACGTCTGGCTCAGGGCAGGTGCCCAATACTTGACTGACTGCCTTAAAATAAAGGGGAACCTGAAAGTACTTGATGAATGCTGGCTGTCATTATTTTACTGAGAAAGCCCCCCCACACGGATGGAGCACTGGACGTTACCCTGGACACTCACCAGCTCTATGGTCACAGACCAGCCAATTAACTTCCCTGAGCCTGTTTCCTCATTTGTAAATGCTGATGAAAATGCTAGAAGCCCCCACTACAAGGGACTGTTAGGAGAAAAATAAATGTTCTGCAAACTTTAAAGAGTTATACAAAGGTGAGTTGTTATTCTTCAGTGACACAGGCCAATCCCTTAACCCCTCTGAGGGTTGATGTCTTCATGGGTAAAATGAGAATAATAAGCCTCTAAGTATTTTCCTCACAGGGACACTGTGAGTATGAAATAACCAATCAACTCGTATTTATTAGGAGCTTATTCTGTGTCAGACTAGAGATTGAAAACAAAAAACAAAAGTCCCTTATCTTGTATAGAAAGAGCTTTGCAAACCTTAAAGTACTTTATAAATGTCAGCTACGATGACTGACAAGATTCGACTGTTTTAAAAACTTTTATTTTCTCTCCTTCCCACCTGCTCCTCCTCATTCCCACACAAGATCTCTAATTGGAAAAAAAGGCACTCTTAGAACAGTAAGATGAGAGGTCATTGCCCTAGAGTGACCGAGGATTTCCCTTTACCACTTTAAAAACCTTGCTTGCAAATCCATTGGTTCACCACCCTGGCTGGCAAGTTGCTTGGGTCCTACAGATACCACAGTATCGTGAAGCCAGAAGAAATCTTAGAAATCATATAATCCCATGTTCTGCCCCCACTTCACTTTCTAGCTCATAGACCAGAAGCCCAGAGAGGCGAGGTAAATGTCTTGTACCTGGGCACCCAGCCCATACACAGCTACAGTGAGACGAAAATCCAGGTCTCCCAAATCCTAGTCCAAAGCTCTACAATCACAATGTCTCCTCTGACCAGTCAATGTATCAAATTCTACCCTGGAACACCCTTGAGTGCCCAGAAGCTGACCCTGAAAATTATCTCAGTCACCTTCCCTCCCCCTACTCCATGCACAGGAATGATACCTACGGCATCTCCTCAGGCAGGACGTCGGCCAGGATGTTAATGGAATCTGTTTTGGCTTTGGAAGTAGGAGCAGCAGCCAGCAAGATTTTCAGCAGGGCAATCTGGAGTGGAAACAAGATACTGAGAAGAAAGAGCACGGGATGGTCTAGGATCACAAGGCAAAACACTGAGGTCTAGAAGAAGGCAACAGTGAGCTGGCTATGTAAGTTCACTGAACAAACAAGAATAGGTACTTTTCATCTACTAATGGAGACTGAACGATGTTATCGCTTGAGGGGCACATAGAGAACATTTTGGGTGAAAAAGAAAAAAATCACTCACCATGTACTGAGGCAGACTAGGGAGAAGCCCTTGGTAAAGGGTTTCGGCAGGGACTTGTTCTACTTCCTCTTCTCCCTTTTAATATAAAAGATCATAGAAACAAAACCTCTAAGTCTGACCAAACCTGGACAAGCCTGCCTTGTTACCTGTCTCACTGGGGTTCTGTGAAGACTGAAATGCGGGTGGAAAGACTCCCTCTAACTAACCTGTTAACCTCCTACAGGGCAGAGAAGCCTGGGGGTTTTGGAAGCCACTGCCAACTGGACATCCCACAGATATCTTAAACTGAACTTGTCCAAAACTCAACTCATTACCTTTTCCCCTTAAACCCTGCCACTCTACTACCTTCCCTATTACTGCAGAGGGCCAACACCACCCTCCCAGTCCCTTCAGCTCACAACCTAGGAGTTCTCCCAGACTCCTCACTCTCTCACAATATCCATTCTGATGCTAAGGCCTGGCAATTTCAGCCCTCTAACATCTCCCAAATGCTTCCCCTTGTCTCCTCTGACCTGCGCCCACCTGATGCAGGCCCTCATCACCTCACACCTGGATACTGCAATAGCTGCTGGTGGCCTGCCTGTCTCAATTCTCTCCCCACTCTAACATGATTTTCCTAAAGCCCAGGTCTGACCATGTCACCCCCTGCTCAATCAGCTCCAGGGGCTCCCTGTCACTTCCACGATCACATAGAAAATCCTGTTTGGTGTTCAAAGGCCTTCATAACCTGGCCCCTCTGTGCCTTCATCTCACACTCTTCTACATACTCAGCGATCCCAACTCTAGACATTTCCTCTGGCTATGTCCCAGCTGGAGTGTTCTCCTGGTTCATCTCAGCCTGCTGGCCACCCTGGCTTCCTCCAAGGCCCAGCTAAAATGTCCCTTCTATAGGAAGCCTTTCCTGATCCCTCTTAATTCTACTATCTTCCTCCCCTCTGCTGATTTTCTCCTGTTTACTCTGCATATGCCTTGTTTGTAAATAACTCCTTACATGTTGTCTTCCACATCAGACTGTGAGTACCTTGGAGCAGGGCCTGCTTTTTACCTCCTTGTATCCCCAGCACTCAGGCCAGTGCTGGGCACACAGTAGGTGCTTAACAAATGCCTGCTTGCTGCCTGCCTTCCACTTACCCCTGAGAGAGGAGAACGAAGGTACTCCTCCTCCATCTGGGCTTGGACCTCCGCGATCGATGTGTACTTGTGCTATTGTGGAAGAAAGGAAAGAATGTACTTGTGTCGATAGGTCACTCTCCAGACACCCCTCCGCTGTGCTCTGAGCAGAAGGACACAAAGCAGCTAGTTTCCCAAAAATTTTCTTTTGAAACACAACTCTCTGAAAAGGGATGAAGCCCCCACTGGAAAAGCCTGGTCTTGTCTGCTTCTCACTGCCTGGTTTCCTACCTCAGAGCAGAGAAGCACAAGTTCTAATGGGGACTGTGAAATGTAGTCATCCTGAGGGCAGGCAAGGAGGGATAAAACTTCAAAAACATAAGAGTGGAGCCATCAAGGTTAGCGGCATGAAACTCCTGGCACTTCAACAAATCTGAGGGCATCCTACCAACGAAATGAGTTCAAAGTGAAGACCCTGAGGTATAACAACAAGGTTCTATTCAGTGCTTTCTGTTTAAGAAGGTCAAGGATTGCATAGTGCTATGTTGGAGAAAACTGCCCAGCAAAGTGGTTAAAATGTCAAGTCTGGGGTATGTGTAGGTGGGACCCTCACAGGGCAGTAAATGTACTTATGGGGAACAAATCATTCTCCAAAAAATGAGCTACGATTGTACAGCGTCTGAAAAGCACGTCTTCATTCCCCACTCCTCGCCTCAGTGTGGGGGCCAGATGGACCAGAAGGTTCCCTTCAGGCCACTCACCAGTTTCAGAGTCCTGATGCTCTCATGAATTGGCCTGGGCAGCCCCACCACTGTGTTCGTGTCACTAGAAGGGAGAAAAAACAAACCATCTCCTGTTCTTAAGTCTACTCAATCTAACATTCAAAGGAAGGAAGGTCAGAGGAACGGGATCCAAAAGATTTCACTGTGCTGGGCAAGGGGGACGAAGGGCCCACCCACTACTAAGGCAATGACAATGTAGCCAGCACTTACCTGCCCAACGTGTAGCCAATGAATTTACTTCGGCTGGATTCTAGGAACATCTCAATGTCTTTTTCTCTGCCGCATATGGAAAGGGGAGATACATTATTGGCTGAGTCAAAATGTGCGTGGGTTTTCTCCTGGATGTGTGTGGAGGGGGGAAGGTGGCAGGTGACACGGAGGTGTGGGGACTAACTTCTTCCTTGTTCTTCTCTTTTGGGAAAAAATGGGAGTGGGGAAGGGAATCTAGGGGATATTTATTTTTGTTCAATATTCTTTACCAACCAGATCTAAAGAAACTGTTCATTTAGGATCACAAGATGTATTACTTAAAACTTGTTTTGTTCTTAAAATTACATTTGATAAGTTAAAAGAAGAGTTCGTCCAGATGATAAACTACAACGTTTGTAGTTTATGACAGCTTTACTGTGATTTAAATTACAAAGGGAGCTATAGCTGCAGATCCAGCTCTCTGCTTCTGTCAACTTAAATGAACAGGAAAATCTTAAGAAAAGAAGAAATCAGACGCATTACAGCAACACAGAAAGTTTCCTCTTTTGGCCACAGAATTTCCCACACTTCAGATACAGAAAACACTCAGTTCTGGAAAAGCAGTTGAAGAAAAGAAGTCTCATGTCTCCTTCTGCTGCTTTCTTTTTATCATTTTTATAGACTTCTGAAAGCGGGAAGTTTGCCTGGATTGAGAAACCCTTCTCCATCTTTTCATATGTTCCTCTTTTTCTCTGCTTTGTGCATTTCCAAACACATAACCAATTTCTATGTTAGCAAGCGGCAATATGTGTGTGTACGTATACACTACACACACACACATATATATGAAGACTTTATCTCAAACATTTCATTCATCATTCTAAAAAATTCATAATCTATTTTTTAAAAAATGTATTTATTTTTAGTTTTCAACATTCATTTCCACAAGATTTTGAGTTATAATTTTTCCTCCCTTTCCCCTACCCCCCACCCCAAAATAGCAAGCCTACTGAATACCCCTTTCCCCAACCTATTCTCTCTTATCAACTCCCATCCCTCCCTGCAATTTTCTAGTAGGGCAAGATGGATTTCTATACCCCAGTGCCTGTATATTTTATTTCCCAGTTGCATGAATTTTTTTACATAATTGATTTTTAATTTATACTACACACCGGACCCCTGAGAAGAGGCAGGACGGTATCTTTTTCTCCAGGTCTGAGAAAGGGGGCTTCTTGCACAGGTCCTCATTGCCTAGAAGCTAATCTCTGGGACCCAATCCCTAACTCCACCTAAGTGCCATTGCTGGGCATTTTCTGAACAAGTCCGCTTCAATGCGCTGGCCCTCTCTCTGCCCCACATATACACCTTGAAGGCTGACACACTGAACGTCATTTCCCCCAGTGGAGAAATTACAGGGAGCTCCCCGTGGGCCAGGGATCCCAGACTCACCTAACCTTGGGGGCCCAAGGCAGCCCCTTCGGGCAGGGAAGTCGGCCCATCTGAGGGGGCTGTGCAGGGGGAGGCATCACCTCATCCCGCTCCAGGGGAAACGTCTCTCCCTCCAGGCTGCTGTCGTCATCATTCTCCTCCTCCTCCTCTCGGGGGTCATCGGCCTTGTATGGATCCCGCTCATTGAATGCATCGAGGTTGTCTTGTTTTATGAGAGCCTGAAAACAGAAGCCAAACAGAAGAAGAAAAGAGAAAAGATCCAAGAATGAGTGACAACTGGAAAGACTTAAAAAGGTGTATGAGGTCAGGGTGAGTGAAATGTTAAGAATATCAGAGCGAGAGCCCTGACTACATGAAATCTTAAAAGCTGTCAGGGATTGCCCCTCCCATAGCACCTTCTCTGAGGCCCATTCTCAGAGCCCCTGGCTCACTGCTAACCTTGTGCTCTCGACGACCCCGTTTCTGCTGCTGTTCAATGAGGTCAGAGGCAGAAGCTGGAGGGGAGGCTGCCCTCATGTTGCGAATCACTTTGATGCTATCTTCAGGCAGAGGGGGAAGGCCTAAAATCTCACGTTTTTCTGCCTTCATGTTCTGGAGTTCCTCGAAACCTCCGAGTGTACACTAGAAGAGAGTGGATACCATGAGCCTCTCCAGAGCTAGATCAGTTTCTAGGAGTAAGGGGATTATATTTGTCCATCATAACAACACCAGGGCCAACAGAAGCTCTCCTGGTTTCCATTAAATAGTCCAAAGCACCTATTTAACCTTCATCTTTATGCGGTCCCAAAATCTCTGCAGAAGAGCATGAACCCATGCCAAGGAAAGCTCAATGGCACCAACAGTGGGTGAAGACACCATGTTACTAGGACAAGTGGAATGATGAGCCGCTAAAAGGGAGAAAAGAGGCTGAGGAATCCTGCAAAGTCTGGGGGTTTCTGGAACAGCAGAGTCAGCTTGTTGAGCTTAAACAGAAGTATGTGTAATCCTACAAAAGTGGTCTCTCAAGAGGAGTGCACAAGATGATCAATGGAAGTACAGGGAGAAAATGTTTAAAATGCTGCTGATAGTTCTCTTTTAATCTAACAAAAAAAGAAATTAAGCTCAACTAATAGTTGGAGGATGGGCTGACATGGCATCTGCACACAGTATGTCAGGTGATCACGTGTGGTTTGCAGAGGACCCTCAGAGAAGAGTGAGGTTCCACAGCACAGAGGAGTTAATGGTGGCACCCTTATTCATTCATTTTCAGTGTACTGTGACATACTGCAGTTTACTGTGCCCAGTTAAATGAATTAACAAATCACATTAATGAGTTTTAACCAAATTAATCTTCATAAAATGGGCAAGTAGCTTAGAAAGATTCCTGCAAAGGCATCTCAGATTGAAGCTCACAAGAGTAATGCAGGACCACGTGAATAATTAGAGAATGTGGAGCTGGCACTTTTCCTAAGAAGTGAAGCTTCCTCAGTCACACTGTGAAGTAAAGATGATGGAAAGCTAATCAAAGCTGACAAGGAGTCAGCCAAATTATCAAAAGGATGATCTGAAAAATGGAGATCTGTCTATTCCTGTCACCAGTGAACCAGACAAGGTGTACATTGTGCCTTATCTACGATGGTGTGAAACCACCATGATTAGGAAGACATTTTAAACTAAGGTTGAAAATTATGTCAGCCACAAACATGCTCACATATGCGCACCTCAGAAAGCTTGGAAGTACAATTCCATAATCTGTTTAAGGACCTTTCAAATGGTTTTAGTGATTTTTAAATACATATGTTAAAATATAAAAATACACATTCTGATTAGTTTGCAAAGACAGCTGACTAATCCGGGAAGACAGAAACTTACAAGTCCAATGTCAACAAAAACTGCATAACTAGAAAGTGCAATTGAAAAATAAGAACAATGAGGTTGTGAATTCAGCCAACCATGTACTTCTTTCATTTGGATCTATGGATCACTGTGAAGCAGCTTTTTCAGTGACAACAGACATTAAAAGCAAGAACTGAAATAAACTTAAGTCACTTAGAACTAGACCTTTGAACTGCTAAGTAAAAAAGCGTTAAACCAAGATTTAAAAAAATTATAAAGCATATTCCATCACACTGCTCTTCTCAAATTCTTACTATTATATAAAATATTAAGAATACACCAAAAGTACAAAAACCTGTTTGCTATCACTAACAACAACATAGACTAGTGAGAGCAAAAAGGCTTCTGTACCATTAATAAACAATTTTAAAATATTACTTTACCCTTATCGTATTTTAAATTCCTTTTCATGATTAAAATGTACATAGTATATTGGCCTAACAGCATAAATATACATATATTGTGGGTATGTAAGTATAAGTTTTACTGATATGGGTATGTGGATTCTGTTTTACAGAATCATAAATTAATTTCAGCTTTAGGTTTCTGAAGAAAAAACTGAATAAAATGGGACACAGACACAATATTTCATAACTCCTCCTAAGAGAAATACTATGTGAAATTTAATTTAACTCTTCCCCAGGGAAATTAAACCCTCAGGCTTGAGAAGGCTGGGCTGATCCTCAAGAACCCTATGACATCTGGGCGGTTTTACTGTTTGGGGGTGATTTCATTTTCCTGTATGGCTGGAGAAGGAAGTCAACAACATAAATGATAAAGAGGAGGCATGAGTAAACCAGAAGGGTGTAAGAACACCCACCTAGGAGTGCTTGCTGGTGCTTTTGGTGAGGCTCCTCTCAGACTTAAGGAGCCATCTGTAACTTTGTGAAGAATTGGCTTCATCTAACCAGAAAAGAGTGACTTCCTGGGTGCTTTGGCAGTAGATAAAACCCTAGCCCCACCTACTTCTCTCTCCAAGGCTGTGAAAGGCTCCAGGCTTGGCCTAGTCTCTGATTACTAATGAGGGCTCCAATCTTGTGAGGACTGGTTGGCCCTCTCCCCCTGGCATCACTCCTTCCCCTCTCTAGAAACAGGTCAGGTTTCACCATCCAGACTGAAGAGGCTGTAGGATGGCTCACTGCTAATTCTCAGTCCCTTTAGATGTCATTTAACCGGAGGATATATTAATATGAGCTCTAATCTCAATCACTTTCACCCCCAAACAAGCTACAGGTCCAAGAACTACTTCTCCAAAAACAGCTCTGTATGGAGGATATACAATCTCCTGCCACATTCTCCTAATCTATATTCTGATCTGGAGACCAAGCATTCATGGACCACATTAGCCACACCAGTTCTAAGGCCAGATTCTTACCAATACTGTCTTCCAGAGAAGCAAAAGAACCTTCTTCATGGGGAAGTGAGGTGCATGTCCACTGCAAAACTTGGTCACCATCCCAAACAGCATGATGGAGAACGGCTCATTGTTGTACAGGGGAGAGCCTGGAGGCAACACAAAGACGCCTTCAGTCAGGGCAGCCTCGCCAGTGTGACACTGGCCACGAGCTATTCTTATAGACTCAAGAGCAGCACACTAATAGGAGTCATACCTAGTTCTGCTCGGAAAGTCTGTCTCATGGTCTTCCAGTCGGCTTTATCACCCTCACATTCTTGGTGAACAGTCTCTACAATCAGGTACATGATATTGAGCAGTACCCTGAGGATAAAAGCCAGTTCATAAACAGAACAGGATGTGGGAAATAAGGGTCCCTTCTCATCACAAACTATTAAAAAAATGTACTCCTAAGACCTGCAGAAACAAATGGATTGATGTACAAAGGGGTCAAAATTAGAGTCTCCCATGATAAAGAAAACAAATTGCTATATACCTCTCCTATCAGTGCCTCAGCGTCTTCAGTCTTAACTATGAAAGCATTTTCAGAACCTAGTTTTTCTCTTAAGAGTAATGCCCAAAGGGACTGAGTCAAAGGAAGGGAGGGACCAATGGAAGCTGAAATGAGGACTGGGTTGGGGGAGGACAGCAGGGAGAAGGGAAGCCCATGGCAATAGTAAGAGAAGTAACAAGGATGGGGAGACATCTGGGGCTCACACCACAGTGGAAGAGCTGTCTAAGCCTTAGGTTGGAGCATTTTTTTTAATTAAGAGGAAGACTCTGACCTAAGCTTCATTAACCTTTCAAATTCAGAGACCATCCATGAACACAGTTATTTATGCGGCATCTACAAGGTTCAGAGCTTTCTACAGGTGTCACTGCTCTTCCTAGGATAACACTGCCCACAGAAGAATTCAAGAACGTCTCCCTGACATCTCCCTCTATCTGGCATTGGGCAGTTTCTTTTTAGCACATCTGTTCCTGAAGACTCCATCTCTGGGAACAAGAAGGTGCTTTACAAGAGGCTGACACAGTACATTTACATTTACATTAACTTCACACACAGCCCTCATTACCCTTGGCTCTCACCATCCCATTAACTGCATACCCAGAGGCCCATCCTACCCTGAAGATAAATGTACTTGGGAGAAAGATAAATGGAAAAAAAGGAAAGAAAAAAAATTTCCTCTGACCCCACTGTGGTTAGATTTCCCAACCTGAGCTAAAACTACATTAGCCTCAGGTTTGCCAGACCCTCATCAAAGAAAACAGACAGGAAAGCTCACCTCAAGTCAGTGCTATCGGCCAGGGAGATGGCGGGCTTCCTCACAGCATTGCTGCAAGCTGCACTATTGCTAAAGCAAGAGAGAGAGAGACTCAGATTCCTAAGGGTGGCATCCTCCCCTAGCTGCTCCATGAAAGATGAAGTTCAGTAACTGAGATAATAGCAACATTTAGAGTGCTAATCAGCTGGATCACCACATGTGCCAGGTTAGTTTAATTTTATATATATATATAATATAGTTTCATTATCCTAGCCAAGTAGCAGCCACTTCAGACTCAAATGCCTGAACCTGACAAAGCAGATGTAGCCATAACAGAGGCTAGAGGCAAGCCTGGGTTCAGTCTGTATAGCAGGTATTTGCCTATTCTCCTTTTTATGGGGGAAATTACGGAGCAAACATAATATTAGGAGCTCTGATAAGTATTGGTGAGTAGAGTTAAGAAATGGAAATCTGGTTAAAATCGATGGAGATGTTTCAGTGATTTCTCTTTGGGGACTATTCCTGGTCCTGAAGACCTGAATCAGGATTTTTCCTCTGTTGTTTCCCAGGAATAAGTAAAAGCTAGAGAAGGAAGTCATTCTCTGGGGCTGGTGGTCTAGATCTGAGGTGTCAAATACAGCTCATTGTGGCCCTCAATGCTCCAGAATCAGGAAAATGTCATGGGGACATAGTTATCAAAACAAATAAAAATGCAACAGAATACAGATCACACTGACATGTGGTTTTCTAAGTCAAAGACTTTAGTGGGGTTTGACCCCACTGGTCCAAACTGTTCAATGGATCCCAAGCTAGTGAGGAGGTGCTTGTGTATGCCCTTCCCTTATTTAAATCCCAAATAAAAAGTGCTCACTCGATCTCCATGTTCAAGAGTTCCACCAAAGCATTGAACGTGCCCACCTCCAGGAGCAGGAAGACATTGTACCTCGACCATGACTGAACTTCAGATTCAGAGGTGCACTCGCCAAAGGTTCCTAGATACACACAGGATACAGGTCATCACCCCATTCCAACCATCTTCACTGAACAACTGTAATGCAGAGAGGCCATGTGCCCTCTGACAGTAGCCCCACTGACCTTGGGCGACATAGAGGATTGCTCGGGCCACTTTGAGCCTCTTTTCTCGGGCAGTGACTTCTAAGCCATCCAGGAGCCTCATGGCATGGGTACGATGCTGGTTAATGTCAAGTTCAGTCCACTTCTTATCTGCCACTATAAAGCAAAAGACCTACTTAGCCTTAAGCCTGAAAAGCTAAGCTTTGGAGTATATATGACTATGTTATAGTCAGGATGACCAATATGACCAGATGTGTCAAAGAACACAAGGAAAAATTATTTCCTGTGTAGAGAAGTTGTTCAATCTGCTGGTTTAAAGATATGACTGTTCAGACCAGAAATGCTGATTTTTTTTTACCAGTATTGAACATGATTATAAACAGAAAGGGGCAGCTAGGTGACACAGTGGATAGAATGCCAGGCCTGGAGTCTGGAAGACTTGAGTTCAAATCCAGCCTCAGACACTTACTAGCTGTGTGACCCTGGGCTAGTTACTTAACCCTGTTGGCCTCAGTTTCCTCATTTGTAAAATGATCTGGAGAAGGAAATGGCAAGCCACTCCAGTATCTTTGCCAAGTAAACCCCAAATAGGTCACTCAAACAACTGGACAACAATACCACAAACAGAAAGAGATTTTAAAACTTGTTTGTACAATGTGCTAACTTTCTGAAGTCCTTCCAAGAGCAGAAGAGCAGTAAGCCACACAGGGGCCAGCTGAGTCACTGCTTGGTGACTCGTGAAGCTGTGCTGATGTGTCTGGAGGCCTGAAATCTAGAGATGACTAAAGAAAACATAAACTACTGTGGCCTTTAGGAGACAGGATGAAGGGAAAACAAGGACAGGAAGGGAGAAAATCATCTCACCATGGATCCTGAAGTCTTCCTCAAAGCATTTTCGGTTCATCAGAAACTCTGGTCCTTCAGTGTAACTATAAAGTTCTGCCAAAAACAAAGGCTTATTAGCTGCAGCGCTGTCTCAACAATTCAAGAGGAAAGAGAAATAACATTGGTCTGTGTTCCAATCCTGTTTCTTTAAAGATACAAACTGAACTAGGGCACTTACTATCGGGTACTTTTAGTTTTCCTAATGTACAAAATGGAGACTGCTGATTTGCTTCAAATTTGATTAAAAAGTGATCTGAAAAGTTAAAGCATCACCTGGTGCAGGTAATACACATTAATAAGCCTTTCACACCCTCACTTCCAACCAGCCTCTTAGCAGACTAAATGGCCTAAGTTTGGAATAAGTCTCTTCCAGGTACAAGCTATTTATTTTAGATCTGCTGCACTGTGGGTGATTCCTAAATGTCATGGGCCATCCTTCGCGTATACGATCCACTATATATAGCTGTTTTCTAACAATGTAGATGCCTCTGACCTATTCAATACTCTCGCTTGGCTTGATATCAGAAGCATTCATCTCAAGCTGGCTGATCGCTGTGATTTCATCATCAGCTCCCATGGATTCAACTGTCATCTTACTACAGATAATTCCTGACTCTAGGCCCACATCTCCAGAGGCCTGCTGGACATCGTGAAGTGGATGTCCAACAGACATCACAATTCAACATTTCCAAAACTGAACTTGTTATCTCTTCTTCTTGTACTGTACAGAGCATTTATGTAGCACTTTAAGGTTTCCAAAGCACTTTACAATTTATCCTCATAACAACTCTGCCAAGTAGGCGCTCTTAATATCCTTATTTTTAAATGAGGCAATCAGAGGCAAACAGAGGTGAAATGGTTTGCCCAGGGTCATACAGCTAGTAAGTATATGAGGTTGGATTTGAACTCAGGTCTTCCTGACTCCAGGTCCAGCTCCCACTTTGTTCATTTAGCTCCCCAGACTTTGACACTACTGATGACACCTCCCTCTTCCAGTCTCCCAGGCTACGTGTCATCCCTGAGCCCTCCTCCCATCCCCATATCCAGTCACTGCTGTCCTACCAATTCCATCTTCACATACTCTCTTGTATAAGGCCCCTTCTCCCCCTGACACTGGTTACTACTCTCCCTATCTCCAGTCCATCCTCCATTCATCTGCCAAAGTCATCTTTGTAAAGCACAGATTTCTAACCATGTCACCCCTGCCCCACCCCCAACAAATCCTAGCAGCCCCTTATCACCTCCAGGATCCAATAAGAAATACTTTTTGGCTTTGAAAAACCTTGACAAATCTGACCCCTCCCTCTCCTTCCAGTCTGCTTACACTCCTCTGCCCTCCACAACCTCTATGATCAGTAACCCCGCACTTCTTGCTCTTCTTCAAGCACTCCAGTCCCTCTTTCTGATGTCTACGTTTTCACTGGTTGTCCCCATGCCGACATTTCTCTCCCTCTTCATCAGTACTTCCTTCAGGTCTCAGTTAAAATGCCACCTTCTATACCCACCCTTTCTTGCTTCTGGCCACACCCCTTGCCACCCCCCCCCCCTCCCCCGCATAATTCCTTCCCTCTAAGACTACTTCCAAACTTACCTCTTATAAATATTCTCTGTACACAGCTGTTTGCGTGATATCTCCCCCCATCAGAATGGGAGCTCAGGGCAGGGGCTATTTTTGCTTTTCTTTGTATGCCTAGTAAACATTTAGCGCAACATCTGCACTGTAGAAACTACTCAATAACTGCCTGGTGACTGACTTGAAGTATATAGTCTGCTGGCTTCAATAGCCTGGTCTAACTGGCTTAAATACCCACAGATGCTTAATAAGAGCCAAGCAATAATTCACCATCATAGTCACTGGGAGCCATGACATACTCAGTGTCTGACCCAAATAACTAAACATTTCCCTAAACATTAAAAAGATTTATTCAGAGAGTAGGATTTAATCATTCCAAGTCTGTGCTCACATCCCTAACTATTTAAAATCGGGAGAAAATTTCCAACCAATAAGAAAGGCCATCTTTTACCTGAGAGCTCCGCAGCCCACTTATCTGTATCAGCATATTCAAATTCCAGGTCTGGGGACTCAGAATAGCCCTGTTGAGAATAAGACATATTTTAACATACAAGGCACTTTTATATTCTAAGTACTTTAAAAATGGAAACACATAAATCCTCCTAAAAGTCACTCAAGTGATAGAGCAACATAATCTCTTATGCTTTATACATACATCTAATGCTTTCCGCAATGCCCTCCAACACAGGACCCATATGTCTACAGGATTATCTCCGACACAGGCCCTGAAAGTTGAGGGAGCCTCTCTTTCCACCTCACCCCACATATTCAGCAGTAAAATACCTACTGAAGTATTTTGGTTTTGAGTGCCCCTGAGATCTGAATGAAGGAAACACAGCAGCAGTTACACCGAAACGCTGCCGAGTAGAACTTAACGTTCAAAGTACAGCAGAAAAAATGTCAATTGACTGCAGAGAATTAAGCTAGCTGACAGGTGGAGATTAAGCACCTACTCTGTGGGAAGGCAGTGGAGGATGAAAAGAAACAAGCTTCCCTCACTCATTTCTGATCTAGTTGAGGAGACAAAACACACAGGAGACAAGACAAACATTGAATTATAAATAATAAGGAGAAGAAGCCTGGTTATTATTTTACCTATTTATATTGTGAGTCCAAACATAGTTACTATTTATTCAGTGCTTTAAGGTTTACAAATACTTTATATACATCATCTCATTTGAACAACTACATATAGTAAATCTGATATACTCCTGAGACTCGGTTTCCTCATCTGTAAGATAGGAAAAAACACTATTTTTCACTAACTCATGTTTGTTTTGAGTGATGAAATTTTATAAACTGTAAAGCACTATATAAGTATAACCTATTATTATAATTAATAATTATGCCTCCAACAGAGTTATAAAGAGGTTCCACTGCATTACTGAGTATTAATTAATTAAATGCCTACTACCTATGGTACCAGGTACCACCCATGCTTGGTGCTGGAGATACAAAGACAAAATAAATAGTTCCTGATCTCAAGAGCTTATGTTTGGGGCAAAGGGAGAAAACACATACATATATAAGTACATACAAAATAAACAACCATTTATTGGGAGGGGTAATTTAGGAGGGGTACTGGCAACTAAGCAAATCACGGAAGCATTCATATAGAAGGCGGCATCTGAGCCTGAGTTTTGATGGAAACAAGGAATTCAGAAAAGCATAAGGGAGCAGAGGAGGTACTTTATACATGGAATGCTTTTTGGGGACAAAGGTAGGGAGAAGGGAGATGGGAATGCAAGGTGGCCAGTCTGGCTGAATGGATGTGTGAGGAGGAGCTGAAACAACATGGATGGGAAGGGCTTTCAATGCCAAACAGAGGATTTTGTAGTTGATCCTAAAGACAAGAAAAAGGCAATGGAGGTTACTTTAGTAACATGGTAAAACTTCTCCTTTAGGAAAATCAGTGGCAGCTGACTGGATGAACTCGTATGAACTTTGCACCAGTTTTCGGCTCTCTTCCAGACACCTCTAAATCAATGTCCTACTAGCACCTCAAACTCAACATATCTGAAATCAGACTCATCATTTTAATCTCTCCTCTCAAGGACATAAAAGGAATAACAGAGACTTGAGAGTGGGAAGACCAATTGGGAGCCAAGTAACTAAACATAATTCAGGCAACAGGTGAGGATCTGAACTAGAAAGGCTCCATGAGTAGAGGGAAGGAGGTCAGATGAGAGAAGTGTTGTGGTCACAGAAACAAGACAGTAAGTAACAAGACCCGGGGCATACAGGAGAGAGAATTTGACATTAATGCCAAGGCTGTGAATGGCAGTGAATAGGAGAATGGCATTGTCTTCTACAGAGAGAGAGAAGGATGGCAGAAGAGTAGGTTTTGGAAGAAATATGAGTTCCAGAACTGAATAACCTGAGCTCCAGGTCTAATGACTTTCAGACAATTCTGAAGAAAGGTAGAAACTATTAGTAAATGGAGAAAAGTATCTACGTAGGGCCCTGCTTTCTACCTTTAGATACATGTGTCTGGACTTCAATGACTCTGGAAGATAAAGTAAGGCCGACAACTTTGAGCAACTCTATCTGACTTAAATCCAATTCACTCATGAGTCAAGATCTCACCCATGATGACACTGGTCCTCTCTGAGATGAAGGACAAACAAAAGCAACAACATTGGTCTTCCGATCATCTAAACTTCCATCTACTGGATCTTAGTAAAAATTGAGGCACACGGAATAAGATTCAACAAACATTTCTCTCGCCCGCTGCCTATCTAACTAAGGAGATGGGCAATTGCTTCTGAATTACGATGACACAGAATTCACTACTACAAAGGTCATTCCAACAGCCTCTTCTCGGTCCAAACCCTTCCTGAACTTTGTATAGCATTTGATACTGCTCACCTTCCCCTCCCAGAAATTCTCTTTTCACTTGGCTTTATGACATCACATTCTGTTTCAACACCCACCTCTTAGATTATTCTGCTTACTCCTCCACCCCTTAAATGTGAGGCCATAAGATTTAGAGCTGGAGAGTGTCTAAAAGATAATCTAATTTAAATTCCCCATTTTACAAATGAGGAAACCAGGGCCAAGGGAAATGGAAAGACTTGCCTGAGCTCATACTAGTTTGAGAAGTAGAACTCAGTTTCTAACCTAGGTCCTTTGACTCTAAATTCAGCATTTTTTCCAAACTGCCTCTTAAGAGGGGCTCTCCCCCAAGCATCTTATTCACTCCTATGACTTTAGCCATCACCTTTATGGGGATAATTCAAAATTTCTTTCAGTCCTAACCTCTTGTATGAACCTTGGACCAGTTTTCAGCTCTATTCCAGACACCTCTAAATCAAGGTCCTACTAGCACCTCAAACTCAACATATCTGATATCAGACTCATCATTTTAATCTCTCCTCTCAAGGACATAAGCTCCTCTTCTGACTTCTCGATTTCTTTTTTTTTTTTGGAGGGGGGAAGGTAGGGCAATTGGGGTTAAGTGACTTGCCCAAGGTCACACGGCTAGTAAGTGTTAAGTGTTTGAGGCCAGATTTGAACTCAGGTACTCCTGACTCCAGGGCTGGTGCTCTATTCACCCCGCCACCTCGAGGCCCCTGACTTCTCTATTTCTAATGTACCTATAAGTTTCCTAATCATTCAAGGTTCCAAAAAACTCCCTGGCAAATAGCTTAGCTTTCTCCCTCTCTTTCCAGAACCAGCAAATCACCAATTTCTGTGGATTCTACTTCCATAAAGCTCCTCTACTCTGTCATTACCAACCAGTTCTGGCCTTTCTAGACTCCTACAATTACTTCCCAATTGGTCATAGATTTAAAGCTGGAAAGGTCCCTGGAGATCATACAATTCAAGTCATATTTGACACATCTGACCAAGGCTCAGAACTGCAATGATTTCCCCACACAGGTAATAAGTTACAGAGCCAGGATCAAAGCCAGTACTCCTTCCACTGTTCCCACTTTCCCCCCTTTCTAGACCATTCAACATACCAGTGGGCGGTTAATTTTCCTCAAGTACAAACAACCCTGATCATGTTCAGGCTCCTCGCTGCCTACTAGATAAAAATCCAAACTCTTAGCCTACCATTCGAAGGTCTTCATAATTTGGCTATGAATGACCCTTTTCAGTTTTCTATACTCCATGCTTTTGCTCAAACTGACTACTACTCCCTATTTCCCAAACACAGCCTCTCTTTTTCCTCTGCTCACACACTACTACTTCTGCCTACAGTGCCCTGCTCAGAACTGCACATCTCCGAATGCTTTCCTACAAGGCTTAGCCTTAGACCAAATATCAACTTCATGTTGCCTTCCCTGACCCCTCAGCTAGAAGTGATCTCTCTCTTCTGAATTCTCATGGTGCTCTGTGCTTCTTTTAAAATGACATTTCCCTGTAATATAAGAGATGCTCACAGTCTCTGCAGTATATATTCTATTTGCTGAATGAACACTAGCAATTTATGAGAACTCACCAGCAAGATTCCTTCCTCTTCCACCCAAGTGGCCCCCATCATCATCTTCTAGCCAACTGTGAGGTTACTTTAAGATCGACCAATTTTTGGCTTGGCTTGGCTTGGAAGCCCACTTAAAAGACAAAACTACCCAATGTGCGTCAGGCATTTCCTAATAGCCTACTGTGTGCAAAGATTAAGTACAGGCTTGTTAAAAGACATCGCCGCCCTCAGCCAGAGTTGTCTCCCCGTAACTATTTGAGTAGGTACAATTCTCTTAGAGAGGAACAGCAAAGTGCAGAGGAATATGCTGATTAAGGTGACCTGATTTAAAAAAAGGGAAGAAACCACAACGTGTATTTCCATTCATGAAACTGGTGACGGGACGCCAGTGGGAGGAGGTGAGTATCTGGAGTAACCGGGGCGGCCCTGGGAAGGGAGATGGACAGGAGGCGTGGCTGGGGGCTCGACCAGTACTGCTGCCAGCTTTTCACAGAGACGTCCAGATGTTAGGGGCCACCCGGCCGAGAAAAGACGGATGGAGGAGGAGGCGCGTCTGCCTTCGGGTGACTTCCTCGGGGACGAGAGCACTTCGGCTGACCACGATCTCTGGTGCATTCCGGAGGACCGCCCCCAGCAGCCCTCCCGAGCCCCGGGGAAGCTGGGGTCGCCGGCGCGCCAGGGGGCCGACCCACGGCAGCATAAGGGCCGACGGACCGCGGGGTCCGAGCCCCGGTAGCTGAGGCCGGGGCCGAGCCGGGCCCGGCTCGGCTCGCTCGCACACCCCTGGAGGCTGCGCCCGCCCTCCGGGCCCGGCCCGGCCTCGCTTCCGGCTCCGTCCCCGGCCGCTCTGACAGCTCCGGGTCAGCGGCCGCTCCCAGGCCCCGCCCCGCCAGGGCCCCGCACACGCCCACCCCGGCCCGGCCTCGCCCTTGGACCCCCCTGACCTCCGAGTCCTTGCGCTGGTTGCGGTTGAACTCCCGCCCTTTGCCCCCGGGCAGGACGCCTCCGCCGCCCCCACAGCCGCCGGGGGTCCGCGGGGCCACGGCTTGGGGCTGCGGGGATGCGGGGGGCGGCGGCGGCGGCGGCTGCGGCTGCTTGTTGTTCACGATCAGAGGGCCTGGCCCACCACCTCCCGGCTCCATCTTGGCTCCTGCAGCCCCAGTCCAGCTCTCGCAGGGCCGTCTGGCCGCTTCCTTCTCTCGCGAGATTTGACCCCAACCCCAGCCGCACCCCCTCACTTCCGCCATAAGGAGTGTGGCGGCGAACGGAAGTAGCCATCTTGAGAGCGGCAACCTTTTAGGGTGCCTCTGCCTGGGATACCTGCGGGGCGCCCAGCCACACGACGCAGGATCAGATTGCTGTAGTTGGTCGTGTGACCCCATCTGGGGTTTTCTTGGCAAAGATACTGGAGTGGTTTGCCGGTTCCTTCCCCAGCTCATTTTACATATGAGGAAACCGAGGCAAACCGGTTTAGATGACTCGCCCAAGGTCACACAGCTAGTAAGTGTCTGAGGTCAAATTTGAACTCAGGCAGATGAGTCTTCCTGACTCCAGACCCAGTGCTCTATGCACTATGGCGCCACCTAGCCGCAGGGTCAAATTATGGGCTCATTGCTTTCCATTGCTATAGTTAGGCAGAACTCTTTATTTGGAGCAGGAAGAACTGACTGCCAACCCTCCTTATTTACAACTCCTTTGACCTCTCCGGCATGGGGGTAGTGGAAAGAGCGTCCAAATGGAGCTAGGACTTGAGTTCAAATTCCCCTTCTCCGTATCCCATCCAAGTTTTCTTTTTTGTAAATAAGGTAGGGGGAATATGCCAATCAATACACCAACAAGCATCCATCACACGCCGTGTTGGTTCCTCTACAAGGCGGCATGGCCCAAGGATAGAAAAGTGGTTAATTTCTCTCTCCTCATCTGTAAAATGGAGAGGAGTGGCTCAGAAGGCCTCTTCCGCTCCTTCCAGCTCCATCACCTTTGGCTTAAATTTTGCTTCCCTAAGTTTCCTCCAGCTTTTAAGATGCTTAAAAAAAAAAAGTGTCAACTTGCAATGTTTTTTTTTGGGGGGGGGGGAGGGAAATGACACACCCAATCCCTGCCCCTATCCCTTAACAGGTAAAAAAGGTCTATTCTCTAGGTACTGTTGATCAATGAGGGGTGTTTTCTTTTCCAATGAAAACACAGGTCTGGTCCATACCCTACAAGGGTGAATACTAGGAGATAATATGGGCATATATACATACAAAATACATAAAAGACAATGCCCTCCCTCCCCCACACAGTGTTAGCAGGGAAGGTTTGCCAGCCTAGCTGAAATTCCAAGGTGCCCCGAGGGAGAGAAGCATACTGTGCATGTACCACCATCACCTTGACCACCATCTTCCCTCGAATCCTGATGGATTCAGTCTAGGGCCGTGAATCTAAGAGCCATGGAAACAGTAATGCCTCCAACAACTCCTGTGGAAATACAGCCTGGTAACTGTTCCTACTGAAGACCCTGAAAATAAAGTTCTTGTCACCAAAATCCTTGGCCCTCTCCAATGGGTCAACATTAGAAAATGATGTGGTATTTATCAGTGGAAACGGCATTTTTAAAAGAGGCATTATCACCTGCTTTGCTGAGGCACTTTAAGAGTCATGGGATTGTTCAACCTGACTTGCTGTTGAAATTTTTACATCTGTTCTATCCCCCAGTAGGATGTAAGCTCTATGAGAAAAGGTCCCGTTTCACTTTTCTATTTGTATCCCCATGCTTAGCACAGTGTTTTGCTAAGAAAAAAACCAAAAAAACCCAAGTGCTTAAAAATGCTTTATTTGTTCATTCACCAACAGCTAGGGGAGTCAAGAATGGCTTGATGTGGGAGGTTCTATTCTGAGCATTGATGTAAACTAGGGATTCTCAGAGACAGGTGAGGAAGGAGTACATTCTAGGCATGAAGGACAGTTGGATGGGAGATGTAGTATTGTGTGTGAGGAACAAGGAGATCAGTCTGGCTGAACCAGAAAGCTGGAAAAGGAGACTAATATATGGTGGGTTGGGGCCAAGTTGGAAAGGATTTCAAATGTTAAATGAAGAAGTTTGATCCTGGAAGTAATGGGAAGCCTTATAATGACATGGTTAGACTAGTCTATGCTTTGGGGAATTACTTTGGTAGTTATGTAGAAGATGGATGGAGAGAAAATAAGCAAGAAGATCAGATAATTACGATAGTTCAGGCTAGAGATGAGGAGCCTAAATCATTGCGTGAATGGAAAGCTGACAGATGAAGTGATATTGTGCAAGATCTGCAACTGGCTGGATCTCCAAGGTCTTTTCCAATTCAAAATCTCATGGTCTCTTTCCTTTTCTTCTCCCTCTCTCCCCTTCCAATTGCCAGGAATATAGCCCATGGAGCACCACAGACATTTCTTCTAGGCTGGTGCCAAGCAAAACTGACAACTAGGAGGAAGGATTTGGTTGGGGAAGGGGGAAGACTGAGGATGGCTCCATGTTAACATAAATGCGCCAAATCACATGCAAACTGGCATTTTGGTTCTGGCATCAACACATGATACACTTATTTGTGATAGGCCTGCTTCCATCCCCTAGGAAATGACCCAACACAAATATATATTCACTCAAAATATCTAAGAAGAGTCAATCTTTATCAAAATCTGAGTCACCTCTCTCCTCAGCCAAGCAAATCCATGAGCATTTGAAAGTCCACCAACTTGTGTCCTCTGAAGCTCAAGACAAACTCGTGACCCAGGTATCTATCACATAACTTCTTCCAAATGAATGATACTGATTCAGGAAGTTAAGGAAAATTTTTTAAGAATATAACTTCATACATTTAGTATGAGCTAAAAAGGACCTAGTCCAACCCACATAGCTTTCCTTATGTGTAAAATGGTTTCTACTATGACTTTCTAAGGTGGCCTCTAGCTCTATGACTCTAAGATGAAGATATACTGCATTTCTTGTGCCACTAGATTGTTCTAGGGTTCCTTCTAGATCCAAATCCTGTTGTGATAGTAATGGGCAAGTGCCTAGCTCCAAGACCAGATGCTGGTTGCCTTGAAAATAAGAAAGTTCATCACCTGTACTGAATGACCTTGTGTAGGAAGAATCAGAATGCAGGCTGGGGGGGAAAGATCACCACTGCCTCTGCGCCACAGACTTGAGCAGCTCCACTTGCTCCTGAGAGAAGCAGCAAGAAGTACAGCTTACTGAAAAGGTCTGCCTCACTTTCACTTATGAGCAAATATAGCAGGTGATTCTATATGACTTATTTTTGAATGAAGGCATGTTTTGGTCTTTTTCAATGCCAGATCAATCTTACAATACTGCCAAATATCTCATAAAAATTGATCAGGAATGAAAATAAAGTAAAGCAAAGTTCATGAACTTTTGGTTAGCAGCATCAACTCCTTGTAGAAGGGACACCCTATTATTAATGCATGTATTGCAAAAGTTTGTGGAAGGCAGAGAATGCATATTTCATTAATAAGCACAGCATATGGACAAAATCATGTAGTCCCACTATTATTTCTGACACCACCTAACTCTGACCTAAGACTGCCTAAGTTTAACAGGACAGGATGACCTCTTAGATTCTCACGAGTTGGCTAAGTGGGTGGCAGATTTGGCCTTGATGTCCAAAGGACACAGGACGTTTTCAGCTCAGACAGTGGTAAAAGTGGTAAGGGATGGGAAACCACTGATCATTCACCAGAATATCTGAGCCATGGTGACCTGAGGTGAAAGGGATAGGAGGTTTCCTGGTGAAGCCCAGGGTGGAGAGAGGGCTATCTGGGAACGATGGTGAACCAACACATTCCTTCTGTCTTCCGCAGTAACCTGGGGTCTCACAGACAAGGGAGTGAAAGGGCGCCACCTGGTGGATTTCCTTCGTGGCAGCAGCGGAGAACTAGTTCCCAGACCTGGACCATTTCTAAGCAAGCACAAGTTGGTAAACCACCTACTGAGGGCAGGAACACAGCCCATCCACACTCTATGCTAGCATTAACTCCTAATCATCAGGGGCCAGTGAGGCACTTTAAGCCTACGAGGGAGGAATCACCTTGAACCCTGCTCTTGGTCTTCCATGTTGCTCTGCACCTATTGTACCCTAAAACCCAGACCTCCAGAAACAATGGCACAGAGAAGCCCAACCAGTCTGTCTGGGAACTCCCAGGTAGTTAATTAGCATTAAGTGCTTATGACATGCCAGGCACTGTGCTGAGTACTGTACAAAGGCCTAAAAGGCCCCTGCTATTGGGGAGGTCATGCTCCAACAGAGGGGGACAACATGCAAATGATTGTATATACAAGATATGAACAGCCAGTGGGAAGGTATTGGCAGTTGAGGGGGTGGGAAGGATAGTCCCTTATGTTTTGAGCTGTTCTGAAAGGGAGAGCGTTGAGCTGGGAGACAAGTGTCTTATTCTAGGAAAAGTAAGAAGGCCGGTGTTACAGGATCATAATAGTGTGTAACAAGATTGGAAAGGTCAGGTTACAAAGAGCTTTAAATGCCAAACAGCCTGTTTTATATTTGATCCTGGGGGTAAAAAGGGAACCACTAGTCTGCTAAATAGGGAGTGATTACTACTGAGCATGCCATGGTCAGACCTGATTACTAAAGCAATACCTCCCCTAACCAAGACCCTGCCATAAACTCTCCTTCTGCTTTCCACCTCTTACTCCGAACCTCCTTTTCAAATCGGTATTACCACTGATTTGGGAAAGGTCAAGTAAACCCACTGCCCTGCGGCTCCATTCTATAGCAGTGATTCTCCAAAGCAAGATACCTTCCCTTAGCTAACACTCCCATATACACATACCTTTCCCTCCCAGTGGTTTTAACACACAAAAGTTCCCAAATAGCAAACTGGAAAAAGTGGTCAAGAACAATGAGTTCTTCTATATTTTAAGACAGAGATAGTGATTTCCACTCATTCTTCACCTAAAGTTATCTTCAACTAAAGTTATCTTTCCCAATTGGCCTCCCAAGCCTTCAGACTCTAGCCTCTCCAAATCACCACAGACACAGCCCAGCAGATTAATATTCCTTTAGCTCTAATTGTGACACGGCCAGGCTCAAGATGCTTCAATTTTTCCACACTGCTTACTGAAAAAAGTTCCAGCTCAGGCTTTGATTCGAAAACCTCCACAATCTGAACCCAACTTGACCTTCTAGCCTTATTTCCCAACACTCCCCTAACATAACCCTAATATTCTAGGCCAGTGGTTTTCAAAGTGTAATCCCTAGGGGCCAGAGAGTCCCTTGAGACCCGAGAGGTCAAAATGTCTTTCATAATACTAAGACGCCATTTGCCTATTAAAATGCTTCTCCCTTCTCCCGATAAAATATCGGTGTGAAATGGGATTTTCTTACTCTTCAACCAAAACAATGTATCACAGCAGACAATGCAAAAGCAGATGAGAATCCAACTTTCTTATGCTGGGAGCAAGACATTCATAGATCTGCAAAAATATACAAAACAATGCCACTCTTTTCACTAATTTTTTTTGAAAGGTATTTTTCACAAAATCTGTAATTTATGTCAACATGCAATGGGCTTACTAGTATTTTAAAAGTCATACATATTTTAAAATTTTTATCACTTTAATTTATAACATGGTAAATATTGACAAATATGACCCACTTACACAAAAGCACCTTGGAGTATTCAGTAACTTTTAAGACTATAAGAGTTCTGAAACCAAAAATTTTAAGAACCACTATCCTAGGCAAATACCTGGGCTGTAGTCTCAGCTCCATCACTTAATAGAGGGGATTTTGAACAAGCCGCAAGCTCTATGAGCCTCAAAGATGGGCAATGCAGGCCTCATGTGGTCCCCTGCCAGCGGTTGGGAGGATAAAACAAAAACCATGGGCATTATCTCCAGCTTCTGTGCTGATGATCCTGAGCCTGTTACTCTTGGTACCAGAGATGGACATTTCCCCCCACTCCCGATGGCCTGACCTGCTTCTTCCTTCTCTGTACTTCTACTGCATTTAGCTGAAAGCATTCATAATTGCCATATTTCAAAAATATTATTGAGCCTTATTTTCCCTACTTCTTTCTTATCTCCTTGAGGATGGAGGCCATATTGTATACGGCTTCAATTCCCTTGCAGCACCCTGGATATAGCAGGACAACGGCAATCAATATGTGGTGAAAGTGGCTTAGACAAATGACTCTTTTCTAGCAACAGGTTATAAAGAACCTTTGTGTTCCCACCAAGAATGAGGCAGATTACCAGGAATTTTCTAATCGACTTTAATGATTATTGCTTATCTGCAAGGATTAATATTGCATTCATTAAAAATCATTCATATACAAAATAAACCTATTCCACCCAGGTTGCTCTCCACATGCTCCCTCTTATCTCCGATACCTCATTCTGTAATATCCTTTGTTACATGGCTTGAACAGAGATGGAGCCCTTATCTATCTAATATTCCTATTGACGCAGTAACAGGTATGGGAGCAGAGAAGTAGGCCAGAGGGTAGCATGAACCTGGGCTATTTCCCTTCAGCAGGGAAGGGCAGTGGGGACACTGATGGTCAGAATACCTCCTAATGAGGGTGGTGGTCTGTTCTCTTTGGAAGAACAGATACAAACTGGGTCTTCCTTAGGAAAATTGGGCTCCAATAGCATCTATGGAGAAGAAAGCATGGTCACACTGATAAAGGATTGAATGTGGTAAAAAAGGAAGAGGAGAGGAAAAGGAGAAATATTTTGGCATGAGGCACTGTTTCTTGATAGGAAGGAACAGCTTGGAAGCTTTCTTTTCTTGTGTCCCTGCTTGTAATTTCTGTCTCTGGTTATCAGCAGTAGAGAAATCAAAGACTTAAATTTCCAATACCAATTTATAAATCAGTTCAATAGTACCATTGTTCAAAGCTAGTTGAGGGTAATTAGGATTTTGAACAGTACGGACTTAAAAGCTACTGAGCCCAAAGCTCAGTTTACCATGCAGAGACATTGGCAAGCTAGGTGTGTACTTTAAGGATGTATTTCTCTGATGCTTCAGAAAATGGCTCTGTAGGCATCTAATGAGAATTAGCCTACTAGCCATATTCCTTGCCTTGAATGGATGTACTTTGAATGCACAGACCTTAATTTCCTTTTGCTGGATGCACCAATCAAAAGTGACAACAGAGTGAAATGTCAGACTAATCTCAACACAGCCTGAAGCTGCAGACAGGTCACTCTCACCCCAGCTTTATCTACCAATTTTCTCCCCACCACCAGCTACCCCGGTTGTGTTTAGGGACAGATGTGCAGCTGACCAGATAGGTATTCTTTAGGGACACAGCCTCAAAAAGCAATCCAGTGCTTTATTCTGAGTGATTGTTTAATAAATTCACCTTCAGCACAAGTAATACAGTGGAAGAGCTGATGGAACGAGCAGCTATGGCCCCAATTTACTGACACTATAAAACTGTAGGCTAGAAACAAAGAGACCTCCCATGGAGTCTGAGCCCAGCAGCTGCTTAGTCATGGCTGTGCACCCTCCCTATCAGGTGTCTAAAGGAGAAAGGGGGACTGGCACCTACCAAGTGCCAAGCAGTTCCACAAGTGCTAACTCTAAAAATTTTCCTTAAAAAAATTGTACAACAGAAACTGGTATTGAAAGAGAAATTTCAGCTGAGATAGGTGCAATCTGGCTAGAAACTAGAGAAGAATGCAGAAGGTGCCCTGGGAGTGGAGGAGGACATGCTCCGGTCCATGTGGGCAGCTGGACTTTGAACAGGCATCTACTCGCCAGCACTGTTCTGAACCAGTGATGGTGCCTTGCACAAGAAATGGGGCCTTCCACTTCTGAGGGAAATCAACAAACATGCACACAGCCTACATCCCACCTACCCAGCTGGGAGGTACTGCCTTTACTCCTCCAACAATCATGAAGAAGCCCTGATTCAGCAGCTAAGAAATGGGCTCTTTTAAGGCAATTTAGACATTGCAGATTGTTCCACATAGAAAAGAGTACCTTAGTGTTTTCTGTTATTAAGGTACCCCATTAAGACTAAGGTGCCCCAGGATGGGTAAAGGTAACTGTAGGAAAGTATCACCCTACTAGCTAGGAAAAATAACTCCTTCTGTAGTGACTAGGGTAAGAAATCTTGAATCCTCAGTTTCATCTGTAAAGCTAGGAAACAAATCCCTGTGCGGTTTAGCGAGCTTAGACAGACAGAGACATGAGAAAAAGAGTATTAAACCACAGCGAAAAGAAATTCAAGAAAAGAATAAAATGAAAATAAAAGTTATTTTAAAAAATATTTCTTTAAAAGTTATGTGGTTCTGTGTGGACTGGTCCTCTGCAATATGGTCCATCAGTATCTGCAATAAAAGGAGATTAATTGGTCAGTTCTTGCGTTTCATCTGAGAAAATCCAAGAAGAGGCTGACTCCAATAACACTTCCCACTCCTTTCAACAGCTCAAGTTAGAAAGGCTTAGCTAATCAGGAAGAGTCACTCCTCTTTCATCATGTTTACCTAGTTCTGATAATACAATTGAGGACCCTTACTGCCTCCTACTTTACTTACACATGTGAGGTAAGATGTCTTTGGCTACTTCAGAAGCAGAGTTCTTGCACCTTTGCCAACTAGGCCCATTATCTGGTCTTCAGTTATAATGGCCCACCTTTTCATGGGCTAGACTTGGAGAGGGGCTTATTTCACCTCCCCTTCCACCCTTTCCTCTCCCAAGGATACCTGTAATAATTGGGCTTGAATGGCCCATTTTTGTTGAGTCCCAGATATTTTGCTTGGTCATCTGTCAGCTCTGTCAGGTGGGCATCAAATGAAGGCAGATGCAAACTGGCCACATATTCATCTAGGAAGAGCAAAGAAGGAAGCTGAACAGACTGGCTGCTTCATGTGAGGGCCTTGAGCGACAACCTCACCTTGCACTGCTTGTGACTCCTTCCCAACGGAAGGCTAGGAAGAAGCAGCTGGGGGGGGGGGGGGGGTGTAACTAACTATAGTGTAAAATGCTGGGTCAGTGGAGCCTGGAATCCACCAAAACACCCACCTTTTCAGATGAATGCTGTAACAATATTACCTAGCCATATCTCCCCAATCTATACATAAATTTCGATCTCTTGAAACACTTTTTTTCTTTTTTCTTAAAGAACAGCCTTAACCCCAAATCACTCAGGATCTCACCTATTGGCCAAGAATAGGTCCCAGGCTAAACCCTACTTGGTCATGGTTTGGCTTAGAAGGAACGTAAATAGCAACTGTTTCTGTTTTGATCAGCAGCCTTGAGGGTCTTCCCCTCTCAGATTTGCTTCATTTTTTTGTTCGGCTTTTATTATTTTTAGAAGTCATTCTTTGCCTCATTTCTTAATCACTGAAAGAGCACAGCCTCAATCAAACTGAGATCTGTTAAAGACCTTAGCTTGTAAAGGCCAATGTCTCCCTCTGCATCCTGGTTATCTCCAGTTGTCCTGATCTATGTCTGGTCACTGGATCCAGATGGCTGAAAAGGACAAGGTAAGGCTGGTGACTCTGCACAGTGCTCCCTCACTTCAATCCAATTCACTTGCACATCATGGGCATCACCACCGTGATGTCATGATCCTCTTTGAGAACGGACAAACAGCAGCAACCAATCTGCACTTGTGAAGTGTCTTTTTCTGGACCCAAGCCTAACACAAGATTTTACACATATCCCTATTAAATTACGGCTTATTGGATTTGGCCTATTGTTTCAACCTGCCAAGACTGTTTTGGATCTTGCCGGATAGCAAATGCGCTAACAACTATTTCTTAACAACTATTTCTATTAACCTATTGGATAAGCATGTTACCAAGGCCTTTATCAGCGTTAAACAGCTTAGGGCCCAAGGGCTGATCCCTGGGGCACTCCACTAAAGACTTTTATCTTTGGTTTAGTCACCATTCAACTAGTTTTGATTCTAACAATACTAATTGTTTTAATCTACTTTAATCTACTATTTAATCTACGTCTTTCCATCTTGTCCAAGAAAATAACTTAAGAAATCTGTCAAATGTTTTGCTAAAATCTAGGTAAACATATCTGCAGCATTCTCCCAACCTACTAGGACGGTGCCCCTCCCAAGAAAGGTAACGAAGTGAAGTTTACTTCATAGAGTGACAACCATTAAAGAATAAAATTCACAAAGGCAACAACAATCTCAAATTTATATAAATCTTCATGGGTTACTTTCCTTACATCATTCCTAAAGTGAGTAATGCTGGAATTTCCCCCTCTCATTTTACAAATGAGGAAACAAAGGTTAAGGGACTTACTTGGGGAAACACTATCAAGAAAGGGCTAGAAGGCAGGCCATGAACACAAGTCTCCTGACTCCAGGCCCGGAATGCTGCCCTCATAATGACAATTTGAAATATTATGCGATGATGCAGATGGCTGGACAAATCCCTGCTGCTTTGTACTCACCCATCTTCTTGGGCAGCAAGTATACATCCTGTTTGTAGCGTCCTTCTGGGGCATTGTAGAGTTCTATCAGAGCCAAGGCCTGTAGTGGATAAAATGGGAAAAGATGAGAACAAAAAATAGTTTTCGCACTGGAGCATTTGCCAAGGCTAACAAGAATATATAAGAAGTTATATTTGGTAGGGTTTTTCAATGCACTGGCCTCAAACTGTGTTGATATCAACCAATACTACATGATCAGAGTCTATTTAACCCTAAGTAAAGGTTAACAAAACTCTGCAGCCCACGTGTTTTTTAAACAGATACCACGAACTCATTCTGCCTTGCTGAGTTTTCCTCTCTCCCTGAGGAGAGCATCTTAGATTATCCCTTGCTTAATGATGATCTGAGAAGAACTCCAGAACAGGCATGTGGCAGAGACAGTAGTTGGCCACCTCTTCAAATATTAGTACAAATTCCCCTCTGATTATAGGAACTCTTATCTTGTTCCATTAACCCCAGTATTAGGAGGAGGAGGAGGAGGCAAGGCCTCCTGAGACATACCTGGGTTGTAGCTGTGATGGAAAGAACAAAAGTGGGAACCGTTGAACAGCTCAGGTTAAGCAGGCGACCCTGAAAATGCATCAAGAAATGGAAGACAATGACGACATCAGTTCTATTGCCACTCTTGGTTGTAGATTCAGGTGACGTAGGGGCCAGCCTGTTATTGGATGGGATTCAGAGCCTCTCTAGACTCAAATATGAAGAAAAGTAAAGTGTGTTGTTCTAATCTAAGTTCGAGGTCCCTGTCCTCCTTTCTCCACCCCCACCCTCCACTCCCCAATCCCTAATGCCTGGCGCTTCCCCTTGTAAGTAAAGCTAGATCCAAGGGGGTAAAGAGCAAGAACTGGTTGACAGTTTTCTCCAGAATATCAAACTCAACTATAGACAACCATTAGAAGTCCCATGACTTTGTGTCTATCCTCTTGCCACACACGGATCTCTCTATCCTACATCAAAGCCAGATGCCCTCTGGAAGAATACCTCTGCTAGGAGGACAACACGTTTGCCATCTGGCCAGATGACATGGTCCACCTGAGAGCGAACTCGCTCCCATGTCAATTCCGGTGTCCGGAGGCTTGTCTGGAAGGGAGAGAACAAGTTGAACTGTAGCTATGAAACAAAAGAAGAGAACAGACACAAACGTCTGAGACAGTGGCCACTCAGGATCAAAGGGAAGAGGAGCCTTACTACGTCAATTTCGGTATTGGAGTGGCCCATGTTACACACGATGCAGCTGTTTTTCATTCGGTCCAAGTGTTCCCGGGTCACTACGTTTTTATTTCCTGAAGGGAAGAAAAGGATGACTGGGATAAAAGTAGACTACAGAACAAAGTTACTACTGGAAAGGTTGAGTGGGTTTGGCATTAGCTATGGCATAGAGGAGTTTTCTGGGATTTAGGACAAAAAGGGACCTCCAGGTTTGGTTATGAGGGTAAGCAAGCCAAAGAAGCTAGCGGGAAACCAAAGCTTCCCATTCTTTTTAAATCCTGTTGACCCAGTTTTTAGTTCAAAAAAGCATAAAACTAAACATAGGCTTCACCTGCCTTGTACAAGCTTCAAACGTCAGACTATGTCTCAGACTCTGCTTGTTCTTCTGGGTCAAAAATAGTTCTCCAACTTTTGGGTCTCAGGACTTTTTTACACTTAAAAATTATTAAGAATCTCCAAGAGCTTTAGTTTATGTGGATTTATCTATTAATAGTTACTATAGTAAAAATTAAAATGTCTTAGCATAATTGTGAAAATAGGTTTTGTCTCAAGTAGCCCCTGAAAGAGTCATGGAGACACCCAGGTTCCCTGGATCACAGTTTAAGGACCTGTGCTCTAAGTTCTACGCCCTCCTACCGAGACCCATAAGCTTCTACATCTACCTGTACAAGTTATAACCACATCCACTTGTCGAATAACTTCATTTAACTTCACCACCCGGAATCCGTCCATACTGGAAGAAGAAAGAGACCGATGAACAAGCAAGCAGGCAATGATACAGAAGCCAGGCCAGGCCACTCAAATGTGAAACTCAGTCAGATCTAGTCAGGTTTAATATTACCTTCACAGTAATCACACATAACAGGCTATGCTGAGCTTTTGAAATAACTCAAGACTCTAATGTGAGCAAGAGAAAGACCAGAGACTCTGGAAGCAAGGGACAGTTTTATCTGTAGACTGTGAAGGTGTTTGCCCAAAAGGCTTTATTTATTAGACTAGCCAAAGATTTCTATATTATGCCCTCTACATTTCTTCTGGGTTCCCTTCAGCATGAATGTTAATACCAACTTACAGGGCCAGAGGAGTCCAAAGATAAACTCTCAGAGGGGGGAATCTAGTACTAAATCTGGTGACACAATCACTCTGTTCCTTACCAGGCCTGAAGAGCACAGATAGGGTCAATCTCTGTAATGTAGACTATTGCTCCAAGGGCCTTCAGAGCAGCACAACATCCCTTTCCTACCTGCAAAGTAAGAGAAAGAAACTGGACTCTCACACCACCAAGGCTGAAGTATTCAGAAAGGGCTAATTTCTTGGTGATTGGGACTAAACCCTTCTGAAGGCCTTAAACTGAATGTAATCCAGAAAATGGAAGCAGAGCAGAAGTGAATACAGAGTATACTGCACATTCCACGCTAAACCAGTAATTTACACCAGAAGCAGAATGCTTATAAGGATGAAAAAAAGCAAGGAAACAGTAAGGAGATGGGGGAAGGGAATTATTAAGTGAACCAGGCCAAGGTCAGGCAATCACAATCTTATCTCTCACTCCATAAAAATCTGCAAGCTCTAACTCCAGAGATTATGACCTTAAAAAGAACCTTATTCCCTATATATTTTTTTAACCATAATGTCACCAAGAGCACTGGATGGGGATGGGGAGAGGGGGTAGAGACAGTGGGACCAAAAAATGAGGACATGTGATTCCTACAACATGAATAAGAGAGATATTTTCTGAGATGGCTAGGTGGTGCAGTGAATAGAGCACCGGCCCTAGACTCAGGAGAACCTGAGTTCAAATCTGGTCTCGGACACTTGACACACTTACTAGCTGTGTGACCTCAAGCAAGTCACTTAACCCCATTTGCCTTGCCTTCCCCCCTCCAAAAAAAGAAAAAAAAGATATTTTCTCTATCAAGGTACACAGTTCTTTAAAGGAGCAAACCTCTTGGTAAGTCATAATCTTAATAGCAGTAATTATCCTCCCCAAGAGTTCAGAATCCATAGTACTACAAACAGCAAGTAACTACTGAGTTGGCAGCTCATCCTTAGCTTTCCATTTCTGTTTTTTAGAAGGCTAGTTCATAAAATTATACTTCAGGCAAAGCACTGATTTTCGGTAGCTTACAATGGGGAAAAAAAAAAAAACAAAGCCCACAACAGTGATTTGTTTCATTTGAGATCATCAGCTATGATCTGTACCACCCTGAATTTAGACCTTTACTCCACAGAGCCATCAATGAACAATTACAAGTATAGCTAAAATGGATACAACTGAACCAAAACTAATAAAAAGCTACTATTCACTAAGGAACAGAATGCAGACATTCCATTTCATTCCTGCTCCTAATCCAAGTGAGGTATACCAATTTTGCAAGTCTGTCTACAGCTTGGGATAAAACAGCCCTTTGCCACTAGAATGAGGAAACATGTATCAGCAGCAAACTTAGGGGGATGCCTCTATCTTGCATAAATTTCTACAGGACGAGTTTCATTACAGGAGTCTGTAAAGAACAAGATAACTAACGGCTAGCAGGCAGAACTGGGGAGGAGGGGAGGTCAAAGAAGGCCACCAAAGCCCAGCTGGTTACCTCGCCATACCCACACACTACCACTTGTTTGCCTCCAAACATCACATCTGTGGTCCTCTTGAGGCTGTGGAAAAAAGATGAAGGCTCCATTGAAATGCTGCTAATTCAAGTGTAATCCCTGTGTGCAGCTTTCGCACTGGGGAAGCCTTACAGGCTCGGGGTGCCTCAGGTAGAGGACCCCAAACTGGTGTCCCTAGAAATGGGATTCACAGACACCTGCCCAAAGTAAAGGAAAGCAATAGAGAGACAGGGTGAAGAAAGGCTGCTGTTGTCACTTGTACCAAGTGATAGGATTGCAAGACTGTGAGCTAGAAAAGAGACTGGACACCATCTAGTCCAGCCTTTTCATTTTACAGATGAGGAAACTGAAGTCAAGCAGTTAAAATGATTTTCTTGTGGGTCAGAGAGCAGGAGGCAGCATGAGACTCCATACCTGGACCCCAAACCTACGGTCTTTCCCATGAAAGCTTCAAGTTCTCTCCTTCCCTTCCTCAGAGGTTTGATACTGGCAGGCTTTACTCACCCATCCAGAATGGACTCTCGGCAGCAGTACAAGTTATCAAACTTCTGCTTGGTAACAGAGTCGTTGACATTCATGGCTGGGACACAGAGCTTGCCAGCTTTGGAGAGCTGGTATAGCCTAAGAGGAGGAAAAACCACAAACACAAATTAACAGGATGAAAATGAAATGGGGGAACTGCATCAATTCCCTTCCACGCCCAGCCCTACCCTTCTCACCCCTACTTCCCAAGCACTTCAGCAAATACAAGCCTATTCCTTGCCTTCCCTCACTTAACTTTTAGAGAAAGGCTTAGAGAATCTTACTTCTCTGTAAAAGTGATGCCATTTCCCTGGACTCACCTGATTCAAAGGGAGAAAAAAGCAGATCATAATTGAAAACAACCTTCTCCTAGGACCCCCCATCTTTCAAAAACGAAAACTCAAGAGTCGGCCTTTGACTAGTGAAAAACATTCTCAACCTCTGCCACAGGCTCAACACACAGCCCAGCAGAAACGACATGGGAACTTGCTGAGGCAAAGGCAAGAGGGGCAACTACCCCAGAGGCTGTTACCTGTGCACACCAGTCACGCTCTCCTCCACAATGCCTCGGATCTTCTTAAACACGTTTGGGTACTTCTTATAAACCCAGTGAGTTAAGTCTCCCCCATCATCCAGGATCTACAGAACAGCCAGAAGACTTCTATGGGCATTCAGGCTGCTAACGCTGGGGGAACTTTAGACCCACTTTCTCAACCAACAGTGAGTCCTACAGTGGCCTCTTATGATTAGGAGGAAAGAGGCTCGCACAGGGAAGATATATTTGGCCTTGTTGACATGGAAAAGACCACAACCAAAGAATCCTAGGCTCTGGGTCTTAGTTTCAAAACTGGACAGTGGGCTCTGCATAACCTATTTTCCCCTGAGACCTGAGGTACACAGAATTCTTTAATGCAACAAGAGCTTCTAAAGCAGGAAGAAAAGTCAGATCCATGCCCCAAAAGATACTTGAGTAATTTCCTCTCATTTTCCTTCTGTTAATTCTGAGCCAGAAGCATCTAGCTACTCCCTCTTTTTCCCCTAATTCTAGACTCACCCCTCAGACCCCTTTCTTGACAACTGGCAAATAAAACACTTTAAAAGGAACAGTCAATGGACAGGACAAAACATCTAGAACATATTCAGTAATGGGAGTCATGTTTTGAGGAAAGAGGAAAGGAGAAATAGCTTCTCCAGAGGTCAGAAAGGGAACACTTCTGTTTGCTTTTTACCATGTTGGCTTGCCAACCATCCATGTTCACACATCTGTCGATGCACCACCAGAAGTCATCCTCGGACTCCCCCTTCCATGCAAACACTGCAACACCTGGAAAGAAGTCAACACAATTGGTTTTTCTTTTTTTTGGCTGTGTCCCCTAGAAACAGCTCCCCAAACCCAAGGAAAGAGCAAGAGCTCTTAGGAAACAATTGTCTGAGGGACCAGAACGCCAAAAGAGCCAAACTACCACTGTGAGTCTGACAATGACTTTGGTGAAAGGATCGAGACATCTGAGTCTAAGCACTTGAAGATCCTGAGAAAGTGATGACAAAATGAAGAACATCTGATTTCTAAGCATCACAAGAATGAAATAAAGGCAGAAATTTTTCTCCAAGTAAGGAACTGCTAAATCAATGAATGTCTGAATAACTGGTGGTCCATGTGAAATGGTGGTATCCCTTCAAAGGGACATCCAAATTAGGCACAACTCTAGGATTTGGTAGGGAGGGACTACCAAGAGACTAAAATTTTCCCTCTTCAAATCTTACCAAAATCCTTCCATAATTAAACCATAAGACAGTTCTGACTTAGGTATCTTTCTGGGGGCAAAGATAGTATAAAATATGATCAACTTACCAGCTTCTGCCAATGCAGCTGCAACCTCATTCTGAGTGGAGTAGATGTTGCAGGCAGACCAGCGACACTGAGCCCCTAGGGCACAGAGTGTCTCAATCAACACCTGTGCACACAGGTTAAGAAAACACAGTGAGAAATGGGGGACCACGACAAAGAGTGGCATGCAAAAGATATCAAGAAGGCCAACCACAAACTCTGATGCAACAATTGCTAAACAGAAATAAAAGAATACAAACTAGGCAGTAGAGGGACACCTTACTTTATACAAAGGATATATTCCTTAAGAATGTAAATCAAGTACTATTTTTAAAATGCATCAAGGGACCTTCCTTGCTACATAAAGGAATATGGAAAATCCTTTAACATCTTTGCTTTGTAAATTCAGCTCTTCACAGCAGTTACACATAAGGTGAGCTACACTTATATAAACAAAAATATTGATACTTATAGAAAATCCAATCCTTTGGTAACAGAAAGGTAATATCTAATAGAGTATGAGGGTTAATTAGATGAGGATGGAAATGGAATAATCTGAGCTAAATGCTAGCCACAGCACATCTCTTTTCTCTCTCTACTTTATTATGAGTCTCCCTCCATTTCTCCCAATGTATTTACTCACTGCAGTCTGGGCCGTGATGTGTGTACAGCCCACTATTTTAGCACCAGCCAAGGGCTTCTCCCCCTGAGCACGTTTCCTGAGTGAAATCAGAGCAGACATGTCTGTGAAAGAACAGAGATTTGAGCTAGGACTGCACTAGGGAGCTCACCAATCCTGCTAAAATGTACTCTGAGGCAGTCAAGTTCACATACTGAAGACCCATTATGGAAAGTCCAGTTGAGGCCAGGAAGCGGAAGGCACAGAAGCACCAAGCACATTCCCACAATAAGTACAGACTACATGTGATGAGGCTGGCGGAGCTAGAGTGAGCAAGTTATCACAGAAGCACCTGGAAATTGATCTCCTGCACTCCTTCAAGCACTAGGTAGCACAGAGTGGCTCCCAGCTAGATGACAAACAGAAGTAGCAGATTTTCAAAACTGGTGAAACTAGAGATATTCTGGTTGCTCATTTGGGGAAAAATGATGAGTTTGGCTAATGATATCATATAAAAAATCAGACCAAGAAGGGAGACTTCACCCTCAGCTGAAGCGACTTGCTTCTGCTTTTTCCATGCTCTGTCTCACCCCATCGTGGAGGTCTCTTTGGTTCCCCGACTCCCTCCCTGTATAGAATATGCCTGAAACGTGAAATTGATACAACGATAACTCAAGATTTCCTTGGTGAGCTAACCTGAAACAAAGTGTTCGACTGATTAGACTTTGGCCTCTTACGGCTGTTGCACGAGAGGGTGCTGCAGCCACCCAAGACACTTCAGTCAACCACTTAAAGTTTACCTTAAAGTTTACTTGCTCACATAACTGAGGGTGGACACGTCTAGGAAACTTTCTCACACTGGAAGATGCACTGACTATTTACCTCTGTGGGACCCTGTAGAACTAGTCACAATATGGTTAAGTGGGCTCTTCACTGAGCTGATACACAGTAGGGTCAGATCACTAACAGTGATGCTGCCAGGAAGAAAAAGGTATTCAAATGTGCCTACTATGTGCTAAGAAAAAAAAAAAAGGGAAAGAGAGCCAAGTGTATGAGGCTCAACTTAAACTCAAGGGTTGCTCTGGCAGCCAAAAACGCTGCATTTCCCCAAAGGTATCTTCAGCTTAGCTTCAAGCCACTAACTGGCTCAGAGATTCTCATACCCCTGAAGTGGCTGTTTCTAATCCCCAAACCCGGCAGGAGCCCTTACCCTCTTCCTTTCTTTACCTTGTTCAGCAATCTCAATCTCCCGGCGCCCAAATTCTGCTTGTTTGATATTCTTCACACAAAAATTGCTGCTGCCCTTGGAGTTGGTTTGCTGTTTCTCTCGAGGGGAAACCTCATCATCGGAGCTGTCTGTATAGGATGCAGCTAGAGCCAGGGAGGAAAGAAATGACAACAGGACAATCTCAATGGCTCCAAACTCACCTAAGGGGCTCTTAGTAAGGCCAGAAGACAAGTGTCATGTTTGTTTTCAGCTCCAGAGCTCAAGAGGTGACGCGGCTGGAACTATTGTCTATCTTTTCACTTGGCTGTCACTCACCTACCTTAATATCCCTTTGACCTTAGTGCCATCACACTATCAAACCACTGCAATTTCTTCACTCCAGCACCTCCAAAGGACTCAAAGTAATGCAATACTTGTTGCTGATTCTAATAATGAACAGATCTGGCAGAGTACGAGGAAAAAATTCAGTACTAATAAAAGCAATGGCATTTTCCTAAAAAGGAAAACTGCATGGAGGCAATGAAATATTTTTTTAAAATTTTTTTAATTTTTAATTTTTGCTTTTTGGAGGGGGAAGGCAGGGCAATTGGGGTTAAGTGACTTGCCCAGGGTCACACAGGTAGTGTTATGTGTCTGAGGCAAGTTTTGAACTCAGGTCCTCCTAACTCTAGGACCCATGTGATGCTCTATTCACTGCACCACCTTGCCACCCAAGGCAATGAAATCTTAATGGGGATTAGGAAAAGTCATGTTCAAAGGACACAATGAGGGGGAAAATGAGACGGAAGACATATATACATAGTTCAGGTTCTATGGACAGTCTGGAAAAAAAGTTAAATGAGTTTGTTTACAGGGAATTTGTGAGGATAAGTCAAAAGGGTAGCTCTTTTCAATCACCTCTTTCCTCTCTGAATCTCAGGACACTTCCCTTAATACTTCCTCTGCCTCTAGTCATCTCTCCCTTGACTTATGACTGGACACAAAACGATCTGTGTCTAGCCCAATGTCCCTTCAGTCTCATCTGAATGCCACCAATCTTCCACATTCAGTTTAGCGAAAGGACCACACTCCTATGCTCTAAGAGCCCTTTAACTGTCTTTAATAGTAACAGCTACCCGTTATACAGAGTGTCACCCAAGTCCTTCTCCACTGTCTTCTCTTCACTGCATCTTCTACCACCACTGAGCCACTTTCTTTCTTGGAATCAGCTGCACTTGCCTAATGTTATGTGGATCTGTTTCTCCAGATGCTCTTGCTCGTGGAAGCTTTCATCCTTCAAACAGACTTTTGATTAAATTCATAGAACATCTATGAAGCACCTGTTAGGAGCAAGGCACTGAACAAAGGCTAAGGTAAAAAGACTAAAAAGAGTCTCTGACCTTGAGTAATTCATAATCTAATGAGGACAAATGAGTAATACAAAAGGCAGGATGGGATAGGAGCAAAATGCCTTAAGACCAGGCACTCTAGAAAAATTTGAGTAGGATGAGATCAAAGAAGATTCTGCAAAGGAAGCAGTGACTGAGCTTATCCTCATATGAAGAAAAGGATTTTAAGAACACAGATGTATATTCTAGGAATAATGCAGATGCATAAACAACCATTAATTCAGTATGTTGATGCCAGCAGAACACACAGACCAGACTGATACCTTACTATAAAGCTCAGCTTGGGATTCAACTTTTTTAGAAGCTACATACATAATGGATACTTGATAAATTTGCTGATTAAGTGGGAAAGCAGGGCCACAGCCACTGAGCATTAATGAGAATCCTGTTTAGCACTTACTGTATGCCAGGCATGTGGCTAAGCTCTTCATGATTTGTGAAGGTCATTTGATCTTCACGACAATCCTGTGAGATAAGTGCTATTATTATCCCCATTTTATAGATGTGGAAACGGAGGTAGGTAGGGGCTAAGTGACTTGAACTCAGGTCCTCCTGCCTCCAGGCCCAGCATCTTGTGCACTCTAACACTTTAAGAAGCCTGAAGGGGTCTAGACTGGGCACAGTTTCAGAGGCCCTGCACTATGCCATCACCTAGCTGCCTCAGCTGGATAAGCTTATCTTCCCAAGACGGCATTCTTTTTCTAATGGTGACCTCTCCTCGCTTGCCCATTTTCAGCACCGATGATGAGACAATGAGGCAGCAGCTTTTAGTGCCATGCAAAGGTTAGGAAAGTAGAAAGTAGCGATTTAGTTATCAGGTTATTGGGAGGATTAAATGAGATAAGGGTGAAAAGCCACAACACTGGATGGGTGTGAAGGACTGGGGTCATTACACAGCGGGGAGAGGCCTGTTGGGCAGGTGCCACCCCTCAGTAGGAAGAGCACACCCAATGAAGTGTGGACAACGGATGCTGAATAATATGACCTCAGTGCCATCACTATCAAACCACTGCAATTTTTTCACTCCCGGCACCTCCAAAGGACTTAAAGTAATGCAATACTTGTTGCTGATTCTAATAATGAACAGATCTGGCAGAGTACGAGGAAAAAAATTCAGTGTATTTTTATATAGATATATCTATGTGAGGTACTTTACATATTCAAAAACTATAATAAATATACTATTCTAATAAATATAAACATACCATAAATATGTTTAGAAGGTACTTTATAGTTTTAAAAACATATAGAGGTCAACACTTGCATCTATCTCCTCATCTCTGACTCAATCCTCAACTCTACAATATGGTTTTTTTATCCCACCAATGAAAGAAAATGCTCTTTCCAAGGCTATTAATGAGTTTTTAAATCCCATGGCCTGTTCTCCATCTCATGCTTCTTTAACGACAGCATTTGACACTTGATCACCTCTTCCCAGCTCCTGAACGCCGTTTCCTCCTTAGGCGAGCATGACACCTCTCATATCTCTTCCAACCTGATTACCTTTTCAGTATCTTTTGCAGGATCATCCTCCTTGTCCCATCCCCTTGTGTGGAAGTATGTCAAGGCTTTAGTCTGGGTCCTCTTTTCTCCCTTTTCAATAACTTTCTTGGGCTATCCCCATCAGTTCATAATGGATTCAACTATCAGCTCTGTACAAATGAAGCCCAAATCTATATATACTGAGGCTTCAACTCTCTCCTGGACCCACCCCTCCTACCCCAACTACCTTCAAGACTTCCTGACTCGATGACCTGTAGGCATCTGAAACTCACTATGTCCAAAACAAACTCCCACCCTTAAACCTAGCCTTCCTCTTAACTTCCTTCCCTGTTTCTGTCTAAAACACCCCCAACCTTCCAGTCACTCAGATTCACAATAGTGTTGACTATTCACTCTCCCTCCCTTAATCCCCACCATGGTCAACTGGCAAATTTCACCAATTCTACTTATCTAACATCTCTTGCATCCATCTTCTCTCCTCTCACACAGCCACCACCCTAGTTCAGGTCCTCACTACCACCTCTACTCATAATAATAATTGAAAAACCATGCTAATTGGTTTCCTTGTACTCAATTTCCCCCTTCCCTTTATCCTCCATACATGTGCTGAACAGAGAATTAGAGAGTACAAGTCTACCCACATCACTTCCTGACTTAAGAAGCCTCAGTGGCTTCTTGTAGCCTCTAGGATAAAATAAAAACTCTTCTTTGGCATTTTAAATCCTTCATAATTTGGTTCCAAATTCTCTTTCTAGACTGATTTGTTACTCTTCTCCCTACTCCACATCTTTTATATTCCAGCCAAACTGTCCTTCTCCCTGTCAGCTGTATACAACCTCCTATCATCTCACTTAGAGGTCAACACTTGCATCTATCTCATCTCTGACTCAATCCTCAACTCTACAATATGGTTTTTTTATCCCACCAATGAAAGAAAATGCTCTTTCCAAGGCTATTAATGAGTTTTTAAATCCCATGGCCTGTTCTCCATCTCATGCTTCTTTAACGACAGCATTTGACACTTGATCACCTCTTCCCAGCTCCTGAATGCCGTTTCCTCCTTAGGCAAGCATGACACCTCTCTAAAGAGACTGCCCTCCATGCCTCAACTTTCCCTCCCATCCTCCCCAGTGTGCTCAGAATCTCTAGTTCACTATGAAATTCAGCTCAAGTCCTATCTCTTTACAAGAGGCTTCACTCTTCCAATTGCTAACGCCCTTCCTCCCCTCTACTCCCAACCATTATTTTGCATTTCTTCTGGACATAGTTCATATTTACTTATATTGTCACGTGGTGCTTTCTTCTAGTAGAATTTAAGCTCCTTGAGGGCAAGGACTGTTCATTTTGTCTTTATATCCCTAACAACACCTAGAGCACTGCCTGATGGATAACAAATGCTGGTTGACTTAAATTAAAAAACAAATCACAGGAAATTAACTTCTTTCTTCCTCCCTTCTAAGCTGGTAGACCAGGGGAATGCCACAGACATAGTATATCTTGATTTCAATAAGGCATTTGACAAAGTCCTTCATGATGTTTTTTATGGACAAACTAGAGAGTTCTAAGCAAGATAATACAGTTAGAGAGGGATTCAGAACTGATTGGTTAATCACCCAAAGAGTGAGGGATTAATAATTCCATGTTGATCAGAAGGAATGTCTGAAGCAGAGTGCCCTGAGGGCTTTACTTCTAGCCCTTTTCTATTTTTATCAGTATCTTTAATGAAGACAAAGATATGGCTATCAAACACATAGAAGACGAAAAGCTGAGAGGGATATTTAACAAAACAGATGATACTTGGGAACTAAGACCTACATGGACTGGAATAATGGATTGAATTTAATAAGGTGAAAATTAACAGAAATAAATATCAAGTTCAAAAAGTCAACCCCACAAGTAAGAGGCTAAGGCAGCCCTAATGAGAAGATCTAAGTATTTTGGGGGAACCCCAAGTACAGCTAGAGTAAGTAATGAACTATGGCAGTCTAAAAAGTCAGTGTGATCTCAGAAGGCACTAAGTGGAGAGTGGTCAGAATAAAGGAGACTCTACCTTACTCACACCATATTTGGATTACTCATTCCACAAGTTAATTCAGTCAACCTACAAATACTAAGTGTGCCTAACACTATACCAGACACTGGTGAAGATAGTTTGACTAGGACATGTCCCTCCTATCACTAAGCTGATAGTTTATTAGTAAGATAAAATATCAAATTGGCTATAATTATTGGGTTTGCTTCTCAAGACACAATTTAGGAAGGATACTGACTATTAGGAGCATGTAAAGTAAGGCAATCTAGATTGGGAGGTACCTCAAAATCATGTCAAACAAAGATTGGTTAATGGAATAAGGGATATTTAATCTGGAGAAGCCTCAGAGAGAACTTAGAGCTGCCTTCAGGTATCTGAAGGACTATCATGAATAAGAGGAATCAGCCTTTTTTTTTTTCCACCAGACTCAAAGGACAGAACAAGGAATAAGAAATGAGAGTTGTAGAAAGGAGAATGTTGGCCCTTTGTGGGGAAAAACTTTCCTATCAACTAGAGATGATCAAAAGCAGAATGAGCTATGACTTTGTGAGGTAACACTGATCTTTAGGTACAGCCGATCAATCAACACACATTCATTAAACACTTACTGTGTTCCAAGCACTGTGCTAGGCAATGGGGATACAAAGACCAAAATGAAGCCATCCTTTCCCTCAAAGAGCTGACATTCTCTCAGACAGCCATGTCCATAAACAAACGCTGATAAAATACATGCAAAATAAATAGAAAGTACTAGTGGGAGGAAGGCTCCTGGGGCTAGAGGTATCAGAATGGGTGCATGCAGAAAATGATGCTTGGGATTCTACGAGGCAGGGGTAAGGAAAGAGGACATTTCATGCCAGGGGAGGATCTACTGAAAAGGCACACAGAAGGAAAAGAAGAGTGTTGTATGTAAGGGCTGGACAGCAAGGGCAGTTTGGTGGAACTATAGGATGCAAGATTGAGAGTAATGTATGATAAAGGCTCGAAATTAGATGACCACTCTCAGTGATAGTGTCAATGGAATTCTTGATGAGGTATAAGTTGGACTAACTGTCCTATGGCACTTCTAATGAGATAGGGAGGATAGGGAAAAAGATGAACAGCAAAATATTCTGTGATTAATTTTGAAGAAGTTAAACAGGTTCACTGTCCCGAGCCCAGTTCTCCACGCCTTCCGTAAGCTACTGGTGACTCTACCTTTCCAGCTTTATCTTACCTATTACTCTTTACTACGCCCTCTAATACTCCAACCAACTATAATATCCTTTGCCCCTTGGACAGACACACTGTTAACTACATCTGAAATACCCTTCTTCCCATTCTTTACCTGCTTTGTTTAGCATCACTGAAAGTCCAATTCAAATTCCATCTGCTCCAGCAAGCATATCCTGGTTGCTATAAACTTCCCCCCAGGGCCTCGTATGTGTTTTCTGACCCTCTAAGACATTCATTATGCAATATATTATAGTTATTCATGTTTGTCTTATCTATTAAGATCCAGTAGAGTACAGGACCATTTGGGACCTCAACAGTCATCTTAGCATACTCATTTTTCTATATTCCCAAGTCCCAGAATAATCACATAATAAATGTTCGTGAATGAAAGGCACAATGACAGTTAAAATACCTTTGGTTAAAATCAAATTCTACACAATGTACTACTCCCCAGGGGAAAAGAAAAGTTGAGTTTGAAGTCAGAATCGGGGTCTGAATAGTTGGAAAAGTAGCTGCCTACAGAAGTACTTGCCTCCTCATGAAACTATCACATGATGGTTTCCTATTAATTTACCCTAATTAAGTCAGTCAAGGGAGAAATACACACATACTTGCTATATGTATTTATGTACTTATGTATACATATTTAAAAGAACTTGTCTTTAAGCACAATATAAAATTAGACTTCTGAAAATAAAAACAGAAGAAAAACCAGTTAAAAGGACCAGATAAATGTTACCAGTCTCCTGGGGATAAGACAGTTATTATAGATGAACACTGAAATTTAGCTCCAATTTTCTTGACAGTAAAAGCAAAAAGTGAAAGATTTCGAGTAATATAATTTTTGTTATCTGATTAAAAAGCAAACAACTTCATTTGGAGAGCAAAATTTTTCCCAATACCAAATTCAGTAAAGAATTTACTATGTGGTTCCTTATATAAGTGATTATAATAAACGATGTACAATATTTCCCACTATAATTCCCCCCAAACAGAAGAATATACAAACATTCACAAAGAATATTCTGGGAAACATGCTTCAATTTAAATGTTACCCTTGCAAATTAAAGGAGTTCAAATATTCAAATCAACATCCATTCCCCTAACTCAGGCAGCCTTGGGTTGGAATAGAGAAGGTTCAACAACACAGTTGGCCAAAGTCTATTTTATTAAAAAATTGTTCTGGACTGAACACGTACTTCTGTTTCAAAGCCTGTTCTGTCAGACACTCCCTTTAGCTTCCCCTGGAATGTGGCTGAGTTAACGTGGGAACCTGCCCCAGCTCAGCATAAAAGGAGGAAAGACATTTCCTCACACATGAGCTTAATTGTGAAGTTCCCCTCCACCAATTTCTAATCACCAGTACAATGATGCGCAATAATAGTAATGCTATTGACTTTGTATTTTCATATTCAAGAAGGGCAGAGTGAACTCTATGGCAAATAAATTGGGAATGGAAACCTGGAATTAGCATTACAGTGAATTTCATACCTACCTGAACTATAGCTGTCCGTAGAGGACTGTGAGATGGAACGAGATAAGGATCTTCGGCCAGTCTTGGTAGGGAACTTGGTGAACTCCTGCATGTCATCAGCAAACTGAATTTGCTATGGGATAAAGAGAAAAAGTTGAAAATCACCCGGGGAATGTCCCAGTTGCTTCCAGAAAATCCCTCTGTATTGTCCTTGCTACTGTAGTACAGAAGCAGTGCTGTGAAATGCTCCTTAGTTTATTAAATAAGACAACAAACAACTTTTGACTCTTAGGGAAATGTATGGTCCCTACTAAGACAACTTTACCTCCAGAAGTCAGGGGGGAACAGACCCCCAAGTACCTGTTATGGTCACTTTCTCCTCTCTCTGACCAGATAGTTTGGAAGCTTTTCTGCCTCAGACTCCATGACAACTTTTACAAATTGTCTTTTAATCTGAATACCAACATTTTTGCTCCTTCCTGCCTCCCTCCAAACATTAAAATTTAACTAAATCAATTTCCCTTTTGTCCAACCCTCCCTCTAAATACCACCTGTCAGCAATCTCCTTTTTTCCTTCTATCTCCCTTAGTACTCTGCTGTCCTGAGGGTCATTACTTCTGAGAAATAGTAGCTTAGTTTTGATTGTGGAACATGGAGGTATCAGAAGCAAAGATCTTTCTGTGAACCCAAAGATTTTTATTACTTTTCAAAATCCATAGTGAGCCTCAGAAACTCTTAATCTAGTTAAGACCTGAAACATCAGAATGCCAATACAAGAAACCATATAGGAAATAAAACTACAATAAAAACCTGAATTGATAAAAATTTAAATTATAAAGTATTTCAAAAATTAAGCAGAGGTTATGAAAGAACATACAGTAACTACAATGTATTGCGTTAAGTTCCTTAAGAGACTGACCTTAATGAATAGAAAAGAATGGCTTATATTATTTGATTATGACTTTCTGAAATTTAGGAATAGTTAACTTTTATTAAACAGTTTACCTATTCCTCCTAAAATCTTATTTATATTATTCATTTACTTTAAAAATCTTTTTTAAAGGTAGTACAAAGAAAAACTCCTGAATTACACAGTGCTTTATTCCAGTCTGAATTAATTTCTGCATATATACCTTATTCCTTGCCTAAAAACAAAGCAAACCTCTACCACTAGTTCAGTTAAATCAGATATATCCCCCAATCTCTGAAGCCATCTTTACAACACTGCTGATGAGTAGCCACCTTCAAACCAGAAATAATAATTCTATTTGTTTAAATCTATAAAAGCATCCCACTTCCTTTTACATGTATCCATCCATGTGGCAATCTCTGTTCCTAAGGACCAAGTAAGTTTCAAAGTATGACTTAGGCAGCTAGATATGTACCAGTCCAAGACTGAACAGGCATGAAGCCATATGAAGGTCAGGAATGACCAGAATGTGCAGCAATAAGCCACAAGACTCAAGACTATGCCACAGTGGCAACACAGTCACAGGCTTTCAAACCTCTGCCTAAGAAAATCAACACAGAATTTACAAATAGATAAAATACCAACAAAAATAAAAGGTCAAGATCCTGAAGACCAAAGCCTAGACACGGTTATTTAAAATCCTGTTTAACATAATATCTCATTGAAAAGATATGTTTATGCGAGGCAAGCGTGGGAACAAAGGGGCAAATGGACAGCCACATTGTGCCTTGGAAGGCCTGAGCTCAGACAATTTCTAAAGGCAAGTGTAAGGGAATGGTCCCCCATCCCCCTTCCATTTTTTTCCCCAAAGCTCTCTCCTCTCTGTATGAACATTATCAAGTCACCTTTCTTAAACTGTAAACTCAAAGTCAGTATGGGAACGCAGGAGGCTAAGGAAAAGCCTGCTACTCAGCCAGGAAAGGAAAGTTACCCCTAACAGTCATGAAATGAGAACTCCAACACAGACACGTACACACTGGCACCAGAGCTTGATTAACAAGTTGGCCTGCAAGCTAAGCCAAAGGATCCTTTTTTGGTTTGATGTTAAAACTTTCATTTTAAAATCGCTTAAATGCCAACAGAGCAGCTGCCTTTTAGAAAGTCCTTATTGGAGTGTTCCACAGGTCAGCATTTGCCCTTCTAGATAGGATTTCCCAGTGGGTATCACATGACTTAAACAGTCAGCAAAGCTAGTTTTACTAAAGAGATTATATCCAGTTCTTAGGCAGTATCCTTTGTCCTGATATGCTGTTATTTTTGGTGGGAAAAACAACAAAACACAGTTAGAGCAATACCTCCCAACAGCCTACCATGGCAGCTCTCTCCCTTCCCCAGCCTCCCCATACAAGCATATCCGGAAGCTGCTCTGCTCTCACGGCAGTTATGTCTACATCTCCCTTTCCAGCTTGTCTCTTTTCACTAGGTTCTGGGCAAGTTCCCAGATACCACCTACCCTTGGGGTAGGGGAGGGAGGTGTCATTTGCAATTAGATTTTAGATTTAAATTGTTTTTTAAAAGAGGCTTTTGAAAGTCAGCCATGTATTTCTTTACAGCAACTGAGGAACGAATTAATAGCTATAATCTCCATACTTATATTAACAGAGCTCATCAGTCCTCTAGAGCTTAGCAAAATCTGTCCAAACTAAAAATATTAGACAGCATCACAAGAAGCTTACTAATCCAGTGTATTTCCCCCAACCTCCCCATCTCTCAAAAACAGACGCTTCTCACATATGAAGTGCACAGAACCCCGACAAAGAATCAATGATTGTCTTCTAGAGATGCTAAAAGTCTCACAACCGGCCCAGCATTTAATCTCATCTTTTTCTTGGCCTGCCAGCTCCACTGGTCATGATCACAGCTAGAGGAAGAGGTGTCAGTCACCAACACTAGGGTTCACCTTCATGTGATAAACTGAAAGGCATCACAGTCCAAAAGAAACCTTTTGATGTCACAAGTTTGATTTCTAAGTGGAAACTGATCTCAAGAAAAGCTTTTCAAGGGGATGGAGCTCCCTAAGTTTACCAGCTACAAATGAAAATTTAAGTGAAAGCACAAGGATCCAAAATAGTCCAAGTCCCCACAACCAATAGTTGCTTAACTGTGGTCAAGTTTTGTCAAGCAGGATATTTTAACTAAATACCTTGTTTGTTTCTTTTATATCTAGCACTTTAAGAGACTACCTGGGTGGAGGAGGGAGTATAAAATGAAGAAGGGTGTTCTGATACTCACAAAAGACTTTAAAGTAATAAACTTGTTTTTTACTTAAAACTCTTTAGCTTATATGTCTACCAACTCCTAAAAAGCCTCATTCACAAATGAATAAATAAGATCAAAATTCCACTCAAGTTAACATCATGTCAGCAAAACTCAGGTCAGTGTGGTCCTTTTCCTTAAAACATCAAGCCTAAATCCAGTTTTATTTGCTGTGATCAAGATAATTAAAAAGCAGATCACGTTTAGCCTAAGTATTTCAAAAGAAATTCCTTGGAATAGATTGACTATTAACAGTAGCAAACTATCTCTAGCTTGGGAATTAGGTTTTGAGAATAAGGCCAAGACAGAGAATGACAAAGGACTGGCTAAAGCAGCTAACTAACTCTGGGTGTAACTCAACATTAAATGACAAGTCTGATACAGGTCAAAGAAGGAATCAGGGGAAATCCAGAAAAGCTAAAAGACTCAAGAGATGAAAAATAAGTCTTAGACAGTAGCTGAACAGTGGGACAGCCTAAAAGAGTGTTGTAATGCAGAGGCTAGGATTCAAATCCTATCTTGGATACTTTGGTCTGTTACATCTCAGAGCCTCAATGTCTTTTATAAAATACAGCGAATACTCATACTACCTATTTCAAGGTTGCAAGAAAAGTGCTTGCTATATAAATTTGATTAATTACTCTGCACACTGGGCACATTTTGGGGAAAAAGCACTCATCTCCAGGAAGTCTGCTGTTCCCCTCATTATAGTCACTGCCCAATAATGACTCACCTTCCTGATAAGGTCCAAGAAGGCAGAGATTTCGCTTACCCCCAGGCCAGTTCCACAGTCTACTCTGGCCCCTGCTTCTGCTTCACCTGCATTCTCACAGGACAAAGAGATCCAAGTCTAAATGAAAGCAAATTCATATAACTATCAATCTTCCTCATACTTACCAAAGACTAGCTCAACTCTCATCTCACAAGAATTCCAAAAGCCTTACTGTAAGCTGTAGAAATCTACTTTGACATACCCCAGTATGATCTATGATAAAGTAAAGTGAGTCTTCTCAAAGCTTCCCTTTTCTCTAACACCAAGCAATCTTTGGCACAGCTCCTTAAAAAAATTCAATAAATGTTTAGGCCAGTCAATAAAATTCACAACTACTCCGCAACCACCCCTTCTGTTCCCAGCACGTAAACTGACTGGTCTTCTGAGTCTCAGCAGGTTCTGGCTGCTCCCTGCCCACGTACCAGCTCTGCCCTCTCCCTGTCTCAAGTTTCTTGAGTTCTCAGTCTCCCCAGATGGGGCCCGAGTTCTGGGAGAAGGGGGCTGACTAATCAGAGCATGCCTCCCCCCCACCCCCACTCCTTTCCCAGGCCATGTCTCAACAGTAACAGGATACAACATACACTCAGCTAGCGTCCAATTCCACACACTGCCAGGAGGAACATTCCCTTCAAAATGGGACTCAACCTGATCCTCTTGTCGATGCTGATGGGAAGAAAAGGTGAAGCATAGAACATGTGAACCTCTGCTTCAGGGTGGCACTGTTTGCTTCCATGCCTTACCCATCCTCCCCTTCATAAAAAAATCCCATACTTAGTTGTCTTAAGTGTTCTGTTGAGGATGATCAAGCAATTCAGGCCCACAAACTACCTACAGTCCAGAGGTGAAGGGCAATAAAGAATACTTGTCCATTCCAATGTGGAAAGTTTGTCCTAAACAGTTCCAATTTGTAACTACTATTACTCATATTAATACAGTGTCTACAGTTCAAAGAACTTTCCTCATCAGAGTCCTGTGACATGAGCAATGTAATATTATCCCTACTTTGCAGATGAGGACACTGGGTAAGAAGGGAACTGACTTAGTGGAAAAGTCAGGCTCCAGACCAAGGTCTTCCAGCTGGGTCTCATGCTGCTTCCACTACAGCAAACCTCTACACCCCTGGGAAAATGCTGGGGTAGACCTGGGAAGCATTCTAGGTATCTCTTCACTTAACCTACTGTTCATTCATACCCCCCATGCCCAATCACACACAGATCTATATGCATACGTACTACAGACCTACAGTCAGTCTATCTTGCTTTTTCTCTCCCTACCAAAGTCATCTCTATCTCAAATCTCTAGAAATAAACTCAGGACAGTGGAACAACAAAACATTCTGATATACTGAAGAGTACTGATATTGATTGGGAAACAGTGAAAATGAGATTATTTTGTTTTCCTCCTAGACATCTGGTAGATCTATGATTTCATGAGTGAGAAGACTTCCACAACCAGTGTAAATCATAAACCCACCAAGTCATCTTTCTTTTGTGTCATTTCTGTCTATGCCTTTACATAAACCTTCCCTAGTATCCATCCATGCCAGATGATTTCGATAAACACATAGGGCCTACTGGTAAGATTTCCAGGTGATACCAAAGTGGGAGGGACTATTAACACAATGGATGGCAGTTAGGATCCAAAGACATCTTAACAGGCTAGAACCTTGCACCAAATCCAATAGGATGAAATTTAATCAGACAAAAACAAGTTTTAGGCTTGGGCTCAAAAAAATGAAATTCAAAAGTCTAAAACAGAAGATGTATGAATATATTTCTTTTTAAAAATTCGTTTTTATTTTATTTTCAGGTCCACATTCTCCCTCACCTCCATGCCCCATTCCATTCCCCTCGAGAAAGCAAGAAAAATAAAATACAAACATGACAAACATGTCTTGTCAAGCACAACACTTTTCCACATTGGATCTGGATATATATTTCTGACCAGATTCTTTATATTAAAGAGATATGGAAGTTTCAGTGGGCTGAAAGTTCAGTCATGAGTCAACAGTCTGATACGGCAGCTAAGAATGCTAATAATAACAACAAACTTCCTTTTATCTTAAACCTCTTCCTTTCTCACTCTTCCCATCTTCTAGCCTTCTGATTCATAGCTCTCTCCAGACATGACTTTCCCCATCAGCCTTTCCAATACTGGCTACACTTTCACTCAGCAGTTACAGTGGGAGAGTTGAAATACTCCTTGTTCCCCTCCATTTCAGGCAACCTAATGTTCATGCTATTCAAATTTATCATCCAATCCAAACCCTGGTGACTGTCATCTGTCAAACCCCTCCCCCCAATTCTGCTTCTTTCCCCAATAACTTCCATGACTGGCTGGCGACTGTGCACACTCTGCCTCAGTTGCAAGTCATGATATTGCCTTCCCCATATCCCGGTCCTCTTCCAGAAGGAAGGCCAAACATCAACTGTGAGTGGTAGTCACTTCCCCACGGGGCCCCCAAGCAATCAATGCAGCTTATCCCTTCCTTCCTTCCCTTCTCTCCTTCCTTTCTCTCCCTGTCCACATAGGGAGTCAAACCCTTACCTGCGAGCACTCTGCCCAAAGAAATATAAATTCCAATCACTGAAATCTTTAAAAATATTTTGGGGGTTTACTGGCTAGATTTCTTTTTTTAAGGGCCATGCCTTAAGCCTAAATCACTGACTCATTGATTGACCAACAAGAGGTCCCAGCCTAAGCCTACCTCGGTCACTGTTTGGGTTCTAATAGCTCAGAGTGAATGTAAATGTAGCAAATGTTTCTATTTTGGCCAGAAACCAGGAGGGTCTCCTCTCCCAGACTGATTTTTTTTTTAATAAGTAAAAGGGGCCATTCTCCACATCATTTCTTACCTACCCTAATCACTAAATTTGTGTTTCCTCAGAGACCTGGGAAAGACCTTAGCTTAAAAAGTCAAGGTTTCCTATTGCATGCTGGGCCATCACTGGGCACACAACGCTCAGGAGGAGAGTGAGGCACAACCCTGCCTCACTTTTAAATCCAATAAACTTGCAAGTCATGCCATCACTTCCCAATGTCATGATCCTCTCCAAGAATGAAGGCTAAGACAAATAACAGTGCCTGGCTCACAGGCTTTCACTCCTATCCATTTCTTGCCCTCATACTAGGAGTCTTCAACATACACACTCATGCTCCCTCAGATACCCTAACTTCCCAGTTCCTCAACCTACTCAGTTTTCATGACCTATTCTCCATTATACACAGGTGGTTATATTCTCATGAACTCAAATTCCTTTATTGGACCACAATCTTTTATCACTCCATATTTTCCACTGCCTTATGACCTTTAACCATCATTCACCAAGAACTCCTCTTCACATATCAATATTTCCCCTTATCCTCCACTCTAGCATCTCTGGAAGAAGTAGCACTTTCTCCTTAACAAGACAAACCTCTCTAAATCTCTCTAGTGCACCCTTGATACCATTCCCTCCTGATGTCTCCAGCAGGTTCCCCCCACTATCACCTTCCCTTTCCTCTCTCAAGTTCAAGTTCTCCCTACCTACCAAATATCTATAAATATGCCCATGTCTTCCCCTGAAAAAAAAAAAAAGCCTCTGGGTCAAGTGTAGTGGTACATGCCTGCAATTCCTGCTACTGGGATGATTGAGGCTGGTAGATCACTTGAGTTTGGAGCTTCAGTGGAGTAAAATGCCAATTAGGTGTCTATACTAAGTCTAGCACCAATACATTTTGGTGGGTGTAGCAGCAACCACGTTGTCATACCCAGAATGGCTTCTAACATAGGTTCTTAGATCTGATTTACTAGGAAAGATAGCTGTTTAAGGGGGCAAAAATCTTTTTAAAATTATATTCATTAGTTCAGAGGGAAAAAAATCAGTACCCTGAACTTCAGAAAAAATCCAAACAAAAAAAAAAATAGAGAAAACAAAAGCAGAGAAATAAAGACCAAGAGATAGGGCTTCTGTCTAAGAAATTAGCACAGATCAACAGACAAATCTAACTGTCTGACAAAGACAATGCATACACAGTTACCAGAGAGAGAAGCACCAACATCTGAGTTTTTCAAAGCCAGGGGCTCCTAATGCCTACCCAGAGTCTCATCTGGTCAAATCACAAGGACACTCTTTAAATGAGTGAGACTCAAAGCAAAATGCTAACCTCAGAGAATATATACACTTCTTCAGGGTCAGAGGGCATCACAACCCTCCTAACCAACTGCCTAATTACAAAGTAACAAAAGGTATGGGCCTTCCTGAAAAACAAGCCTCCCCAAATCAAGCTTCCCTTAATGGGCTCCATGTGAGGCCTATTAATGGGTGAGGAAGATCTTCTATCCCATTAAGATTGCAGGGGGAGGGGAGATCATCATCTAACCAAAGAGGGTAAAACCAGCCTAGATTAGAAACAGAGCAGGTCAAAGTCAGCTGTGCTGATCAGCAGTAAGATGGTTCCCTGAGAGGCTACTAGTCTTGGTGAGACAGGGGGACAGCCTCAAAACAACAAAGCATATACACACAAATAAAAACCCCTCACTTGATCCAACCTTCCCCACTATCATCTTATCTCCTCTCCATTTGGGGCTCAACTTGAGAAAAGTGTCTATATTCCTTCACTTTCTCTTCTCTCACTTTTCTAAACCCTCAGCAGTTTGGCCTCTAACCCCAAAATTCAACTGGAACTATCCTTTCCAAAGTGATGCAATGTCTTAATTGCCAAATCTAATGGTCTTTTTTCAATCTTGATTCTTCCCAACATCTCTTCCTTCAGTCTTTGACACTGGTCACCTTTTCTTCCTGGATATTCACCCAAGTTTCCATAACATTTATTCCCTCCTAGATCTCCTATCTATTCAAATGCCCTTTTTAGTTGTTCTTTTTCTGGCTCTTCATTCACATCAAGTCCACAGATCATGGGCATTCCCCAAGGTTCTGTCCTAGCTGTCCTTTGTCCTAGAAGCAGCTTGTGGCACAAAATGATGGGCCTGAAAGATATGAATTCAAATGGGTTTCAGACACTTAGTGGTTTGCATGACCCTAGGCAAATCACCTAACCTCTGACTCAAGTTTTCCCAACTGTAAAATGGGAATAATAATAGCACCTACCTCCTAGGGTTGTTGTAAGGATCAAATGAGATTTATAAAAAGCACTTAGCACAGGGGCTTGCTTGTGTTGTTTGTCCTTCATTTTCTAAGGACTATGATAACAGGAAAATGAAGACACTTGCAGCTGGCTTTGATTTGAGGGAGGGAGGGCTGTGCAAGGTTACCACACTCACTTTCTCCTCCAGAGTCATCTAGGTCCAGTGGCCTGATATTCCTCAGGATGGATGGAGATGGACCAGGGTGCAATGAGAGACCCTGATCCTTTTAGGCTAAGGCCTTTTCAGGTTCTCACTTTGAGTAAGGAAATGCCCATTTAGTGAATAGACCTCTTTAAGAAGTGAATCGAGGGACAGCCCCTTTAATTAGAAAAAAGGGGGGAAAGACCCTCAGGGTTGGCTAGTGAAAAGAGAAACAATTACCACTGACATTTGACTCTGAACCAGGAGGGCCCAAAATATAGCTATTAAGTGGAGCCTGGGCAGGGACCTATTGCAGTCCAATCTATGAGCTTCAGAGTGAACTGGGTCTAAGGTAAGTAGGAAGGAAGGAAGGACAGATGGATGGTGGGAAGGGGAAGGCACTGGAAGAGGCTGGCACATAGCACTACATAAATGCTTATTCCCTTCCTTTTTCTAGCTCCCATCTCTAAGCAAATGATTCCCAGATCCATATAATCAGTCCTACTCTTTCTCCTGAGCTACTGTCCTGCATTTTCCACTGCTTCTTGGACATATGGAACTGAATTTCCTATTGGCATCTCAAACTCACTATGTCCAAAACAAATTCTATCTTTCTTCCTAAATTTTCTCTCCTTCCAAGTGTTCCTATGACTGTTAAGGACACCACTATCCTCTCAATACTCACAACCTTGGTGTCACCTTCTCCTCTTCCCTCCCTTTCCCTCACCCAGTCTAGCCCATTTTGTTGATTGTACCCGCAATATATATATATATATATATATATATATACACACACATCCCCTTCTCTCCACTCACACTCCTTGCTCAGACTTTCATTACCTCTTTCTTGCCTGGCCCACTGTCACAGCCATTTACCTGGTGTCTCTGCCTCAAGGCTCTTCCTCCATATACTTGATCCAGCTATTTGCCCATCTTTGGCATGACACTCCATATTCCAGTTACATGTCTGCACTGATCAGTTCCATGCCTGAAAACGCTCTCCTTCCTCACCTCAGCCACTTGGTTTCCCTGGCTTCTTTCAAGACTCAGCTCAGAGGATGCATTTCCCAACCCCCTAGCTAACAGCTCCCCTTTCAAGATTCTCAGTATCTCTCCTGTATGCACCTAGCTATTTCTGTTGTCTCATTGGAATGTAAGTTCTTTAAAGGAGGGAACTTGTGGGTTGGTTTCTTTTGGATGGGCTTTCTTTGTCTTTCTTCATATCCCCGGGACTTAACACACTATTTGGCATACAGTAAGCATTTAAAATGCCTGCTGACTTCAACGTTTATTTAGAAGCATCGTGCAAGCTGTCCATGTCATCTCATTCTCACTATGTCTAGTTCAACTTCTTCATTTATTTTTTCACCAAGGCAACTCAACCCTAGACACCTGCAAAAAGATCATTACCCAAATTTTCAACTTGTCTAGTTATGAGACCTTGGTTAAGTGGTTGGGATTTGGTATACTAAATAACCTCTAAAGCCTTTTCTACTTTTCAAGTTTGTGACTCTCTAATCAATGAAAACCATAAGTTAAATGTATGCTAGTGTGTACTGTGATGATCTCTTCAAAATAAATGTTTTCCAAGTGCTCATGGGATATATACCACAGGCAAATCTCTAATGGGAACTATACTTCTGAGAAATAATTTAGGGTAAAAAGTAAGCTATCGGATACCAGGGCCAAAGTCTCAAAGGAACTTAGGCTTTCTGACATTTTATCAAGTAGCCAGCTATGTAGTTTCTTAGGTAAGAAATTAACAAGACTGTAAAGGCAGCACTTCCCTTCTTCTGATCTGGCCCCCTCACTGAGGTGATATTAAAAGTTATTCTTCAACAAACCAAACCTCCTGTGATACTGCTTGAGAGAATGAATCACAGCTGGGAATTAGACCATCCTGTTGGAAAGCTGAGTTGTGCAAACTTACTGGAGGGCACGGGCAAGCATTACTTACAGAGGATGAACAACCTACCTTGTGTCCTGAATTGTTGGAGGAAAAAGCTACATAAGTAAGATCATAGAGCCACTGGAATATCAGAGATCATGCTTAACTAAAGTTGAAAGACACCAAGTGCCAAGAGGTAAATGAGCCACAGAAGATCTACAGGTGGCAGTTGAGGAGCAACTGGGCAGTTCTCAACAACAGTGGACAATACTCTCACACAGAATAGAACAGAAACATGTGCTTTTTAATCATTATTTATTGCTCCTTAAAAAGCAAGGGGTTAAAGAGAACAGGAGGGAAACACAATCAGTGCAACAGTAGAGAAAATAAATTTGATTTTAAGGATCTAAAAAATGTTAAATAGTAACTAAGGTAGCAAAATGTTGCTGTTTGCAGATGTGAATAGGTTGGAGAATATTTTCTGTACAGAACAAGACTAAAATATTTCCATTCCAGGTTCTTTAGGCACCAATAGTACATAGTTTGGGTGATTTTCTTAGGTCACCTGGTATCCCTGCAATTCTAGAAAAGATGGAAACATTTAAGACAAATGGATAACTGAACATGCCTGTCAATTCCACTTTAACAACAAATGATAATACATTTTTATTCCTGAAGTACAGCAATTACTATTTACTTGGCTAAAGTTGCACTTGCTTATTTCTAGAGAAAGTTTTCCATCTGAAATCAATGCGTCTAATTAGTGCCTGAGGCATACAAAAAGTATAAAACAAAGCCACCACCTTCAGTGAATTTATAATCTATTGAGAAGACAAGACAAACAATGAAAATTCTCAATTAGTTAATTTTCCATTTAAATTCTAATTTAATGCAAATCCTGAATGCACTGAAGTTGAAGGGGAAAGGTCAAATAATGAAAAAAATTAAGGGAGAATGAAGCCATCTGCCCTTGGATTTGCTATCTGAATAGTTTCATAGTATACTGGCACATATATACATACTATGATCAATGCTCAGATTTACAGTTTTCTAATTCACATTTATTTTATAATGGACTTACAACCTAAGTAGCATGTCAAAGGCATTAAGATGAGTTTGAGACAGGTAGCTACCTACCACCATTGATGCCACAAGGCTAAGCATTTATTAAGTGTGCCAGGGTCTGTCCTAGGTTTTGGGAACATAAAGGCAAAAATAAAAAGGTCCATGCTCTCAAAGAGCTTAGATTTTACTGGGGTACCAGTACCAGGGTACAAAAGAGTATGGCTCTGGATTTGAAAGCATCTAATCTTCCTTCTGATAGGGCTATTGTGTGACTGTGGGCAGGTTACCTTCGTTTCCTCTCCTGTAAAAAGAGGGGGTTAGACTAAAAGGCCATCAAGTCCCTCTCTAGCTCTAAAGCTAAGACCTTATGATCTGTAACTGTGTACAGTGCCTTTATATCATTTCTGCATCCCTCTCCTAACACCTAGTGAACTTTTCTCTATTAGAGTTCTGATAACACTATTAATTCCATTAATCTTATGTTTCAATATTTTTTGAATATTATATGAAATACTCTGATCAACACAATGATCACTGATTCCAGAAGACTGATGACAAAGAATGCTACTAACCTCCTGACAAAGAGGTGATGAACTACTATTCAGAAAAGGGCATCAATTTTTGGACATGGTCAATGTGAGAATTTGTCTTGTTTGATTACACTTATGTGTTACAAGGGATTCCACTCCCTTACTTCCACTCCCTACCCCTGTAAAGAGGGAAGAGGAAGTGGGGAAAAACCTAAATGTTTGACAATTGAAAAAAAATTTATTTTCAAAACATTAAATGAAGTAAGGTGATCAAAATTGGGTGTCAGCCAGTCACTGTCTCCCCAATTTTCCATAGAAGTAATCTCTTGTTACAATGCCAAGTTACATGATGTTTTCCAGTAATGGTTCGCCCAAATAACTTGGCCCTAGAAAAGAATGACTTTTAATAGCTTCAGGGGTTCAGGCAGTGTGGTACAATGGGAAGAGCACTAAGATTTGCCATCAGGAGAGGCCTCCATCCCAAGTCAGCTGTCACCTCACCTTCCTGAGACAGTACCCAATCAATAGGGTTACTGTGCATTCCTGAGGAGACTATCCATGAAAATATTTTGCAAATCTTAAAGCCCTATCTAAGAGAACATTCTGGTCCGATGGCAGAGTAAGTCAGAAAACTTTCGGCTCTCCAAACTTCTGCCACAAAAAGCTGACAGAACACTGCTTCAGATTAATATAGAGTAGCAGAAATAAACAGAAGTGAGGGGTAAAGCAGTTGCCCTTCTAAGACAATGTGAGAAGACCTCAGCAAGACTTCCAAGGGTGGAGGTTTGGCCTGAGTGAAGTGCAAACACCTCCAGGCCCACTCTGAAATCAACAGACAAGTCTTGGGGGCAGCTGGGTTGGGAGGCAGCCTGAGCCTCAGGAACTTTCACCTCATAGACAGTGAGGTTGGGCCCTGCCACAGAGCTTAGAAAATAAAAGTATGAAGGACCTGAGGCTTGGGGCATCATTCCCTATATCTCAGGACTAGAACTTGATTATAGTAATAGCTGCCAAAAACAAGACAAAATAAAAATAAAAATTAGGAAGCAAAGGAGAAAGAACCCAACTAAGAGTTTTTATACAAAGCCACTATGCAGATAAAGAACATCTGGGTTCATATTCAGAGGAAGATAGTGGAGCTAAAAAGCCACTCCTTTTTCAGTGAGAAATGTCAAATGGTCCCAAATGCAAAAAGAGTTCTTGGAAGAACTTTAAAAAAAAATCAAATAAGAGAGATCAAAGAAAAATTAGAAAAAAAATAAGAGCAATCCAAGAAAAACAAGACAATTATGAAAAGTCAACCAATTGGAAATAGAGAATCAAAAACTTAAGAAAATAATTCCTTGGAAACTAAAATCAGGCAAAGGGAAACTAGTGACGTTATAAGACATCAAGAAATAATAAAATAAAATTGAAAGAATGAAAAAGCAGAAAAGACTGTAAAACATGTCATTCCATCTAGAGGTCAGCTGCTACTCCTGCTACCTGCCTACTAGTAAATGTCAGAGGCAGTTTTCAACTTTCCATTCCTCCTAAATCCAAATCCAGTCCTTTTTCTGGTACACTGCCTTTCCTCTTGGTCAGCTTCCTCCCCTGTAAAAGTAAGTGTATTATTAATTGTAGTGTATATTTCATAGAAGGGCTTTGAAAATCAGTGACAATGTATATCAAAGTCCTTTGTAATCCTACATATCCATATTACAAGTTAGCTATTGTTACCACCCAAAGTCTGAGACCTCCTTGAGTCTGATGGAGATCAGCACTTCTCTCTAAAGAAATTTTCTTTTAAAATGATTTTTAAAAGAAAACAAAGCAGTTATCTACTGTAAATTAGACAGTGTTACTTCAAAACACAAATAATGAGAGACCTTTACACTCTGTAAGATTGAAAAGTTTAAAGCAGAATTCCCATGGTATAGGAGAGAGAGCATTAGCTCCAGGAAGAGGATCTGAGTTTAAATCTTGTGTCTGTCATTTACTACCTCTGCAGCATTGGTTAAAAATAACTAAACCTCTCTGGGTCTCAGTTTCTTTATCTGTAAAGTAAA
>CM053586.1:48199832-48224332 GCA_028646515.1 Pseudochirops corinnae
TAATTTCCATCTGTTCATGCATCCCTCTGGCCCTAGATGACAGCCAAGTTTTCCATTGAGGAATTCCTCCCAGTCTTCATTCTTGGCAAGAGGTGAGACCAGTCAATCTTCATTTCCCTCTTGGTGCTTCCCCTAACTTTTCAGTCTTTATCACCATGCCCAATATGGGTGTATTTCTTTTTTTTTTTTTTTTTATTTGCTCATTTACTTTTAATTTACAAGACTCAGTTCCACAATCACTTGAGTTTCAGATTTTCTCTCCTCCCTTCCCCCCCCCCCATGGTGGCGTGCAATCGTGTATAGGATCTGCAAATACTTTCACATTGTACAATAGTTTGGATACCCACCAGTCTAACACACAAGTAGCACTTATCAAAACAGAATCTGGTCCTTTTCAGAAGAGGTAGCTGCGCCTATTGATAAAGTAGCATAACATGCCATATAAATATCTATTCAACAAATCACTTTTGTCTCTCCCTCCAAAACACATCAGATTTACAACACAAAGTATTAATTAGATTTGTTCTCACAAATGTTTAGAAATTACAGAGTACAGAAAATGCAGTGGAGTAGATACTCCAAGCTTGCCAATCATACCCTGCCTATGTTTTAAAAGACAAACCAGTCTGAGTTCTGAGGTTAACCAGTCACTGCTATACCAGAGGAATCTGAATGAGTCCAGAATCATCCTCATCTAATCTTGAGATTTGGTTATAAGAACATGAAATAATGTCAGTATCTGAAGGCCCAAGGACACCAATTATAAACTATTCAATACCTGGTGATTATACAATATGTTGTATTGATCAAAAGGTAATCATGACTTTCAAAATATATAACCTCAGGGCTTTGACCATTCTCAATACAATTTATACAGTTCTAACAAAGGATTCCCTCTTTCCCCTCCTCAATTCTGCCATGAAATATGAAAACAATAGTACTTTAATGTTTAAAGAGTACTTGAGGCAGAGAGTGAATTCAATGTAAGTAATTAATTTAAAATGTAAAAATTCCCATTTTACAGATGAGAGAACTAAGGCACAACAAAGTTAAATAACTTGTTCAGGTTCACAAATGGTCAGTCAGAACTCAAATCTAGGTCTTTTGACTGAGCCTAACACTTTCTAAAAATGTTTCTGAAACTAGTATCAATATGCTTATTACTAGATATATACACAATAATGTGGCCATGGAGACCTAACTACCAGAACTTCAAAGATAAATATAACCTAACCACCATGCCTATCAGATGGGGTACAGGCTCTGGGAACCCCTTTGAACTCTCCTTGAATCTTCCCAGGAGAGCTGTTCATCTGAGGCAACAAGCTTTCCATTATCACTAAGCCCAAATCTCAGTTACTCTTAACCTAGCCCAGCCTTCCATTATGTTATCTAGGTAGCCTTCAGAGACTTCCCACCCTTAATCTCATTATCTGTGTTCCCTAGAGTCCAACCAACTTCTAGTCACCCCAGCTACTGACCACTCCCATCAAGACCCTTCCTGGACTCCTCCCTTCAATCACCCCAGACTACCTGACCACCCTCCCCACAGTCTTTCTGTCTATAAGATCCATCTTGCCTCTGTGAAGATGCTCAGATTCTATCTGGCCCACAAGTGTCACAAATGCTCCAATTCCTTAAGAATCTACCCAATATGGCAGATCTTTAATAACTTTTTCTTTGGCTGAAAGAAGGCTTGGCTCAAATTCATTTGGGCAGGACCTGGTGTGTTGTTATTTTGGGGTCCCAAGCACCCCTAAATCTCAACATCTCCACACTAACATTTTCTTCCTCCCCAACAATCACATCCACAACTCTTTAGAGGCCAAAGCAGGAACATGAAACTATAGATGTTAATTTGACACCATACATGAGAAAGGTTCTAATTTGCTCCATGACTACTATGAAAAGCCACAAAACTTTACACTTATACTAGTCCCAGATGTGCCCCTAACTTCTAAGGGATTTCAGGACCAGAGAAGACTTGGGTACTATCTGATTTGACTAACATTATTACTAGGTATAGACCCATAGAAAAGCCCTTGGTGAAAACTGAAGACAATTTCTAGAGGCATCTGTTCCAGTGTTCAATTTAATTCAACATACATTTGACACCCCCTGTGTATAGATGCAAATTTAGATAAAAAATGGTCCCTGACCTCATGTACCTTACAATCTGATAAGGAAAATATGAACTGGGTAATATACAATGCCACCTGATAATATAAAGGTACAGAACAAAGTACAATATGAGATCCAAGGAAGGTCATTCTCAATAGAGAGACCAGAGGAGGTTTTGCTGAGAAGTTGGTGTTTGAACTGGGTTTTAAAGGAAGAAAAGGAATTTGGAGGCAAAGGGGGTACACTCAAAGCAAAGGCATGGATGTAGAAAAGTGCAGGCCCTGTTAAGAAGACAAAGAGTCTTCAGTCAAGTTGGCTGTAGAATATTTGGAAAGGAGAGTAACATGAGATAAGGCAGGAAAAGTAAGTAACATAAGCCTGTGCAGAGCTGAGAATACAAAACAATTAAACTCGACTGATAATGGAGGCACTGCTACCTTTGAAGAATGGCATACCCAGATTTCATTTCAATATTTAATAACAACTGGACATTATACAGCAAGCTTCACAAACATTCTTTGATTTGAACCCCACAATGATAGGGCTCTACAAGCACTATCCCCATTTTACAAATGATCCCACATTTTACAAATGTGAAATGACTTGCTCATGGCCAGAGTTAAGGGTTGGGATTTTAATACAAGTCAAGTCCAGCACATTATTTTCTATCTTACACTTCTACTTTAAAACCCTATAATATGCAAAGTCCTGTGCTAGAAGCTGGGGCCATAATCAAATTTTAAATGACAGTCCCGTCTCACAGAGAATTCTGCTGGAGTATAAAATGTACATAAATTAATTATAATATAAAGCACACTGTGACAGGGCAAAGGATAACAGAGAGAGTTGCCCCAAAGTTCAGGAAAACTGAGCCTTGATGGAAAAGAACAATGATGAAAGGCAGGCATAAGGACAGGGTGGTTCATAGCAAAAGAGAACAGAAATGGATGACGTGGGAAGCAGTCCGGTAGGTTTGGAGAATAGCTAGTAGTCCAGTTTGGCTGGAGCTGAGTAATATGTGAAGGAAAATAATATGAAATAAGACTAGGAAAGTATGCTGGAGCATCAGGAATATTAAGTCCACTAGTGACATGAAGGGTTGGATAGAAAGAAACAGAGGCACTTAGACTCTTTTTGGGTTACAGCAACAGTCCAAGTAGATGGAAATGAAGACTTATACTAGAGTAGTAGTGGGGGGGGGGGGGGGAAGAGAACAGAGAGGAGGGAAAGGATGGAAGTGAAAAAAGGCAAAAGTGGAATCATTTGGTAAGTGATATGAGAGACAACTGAAAGGCTTCAAACATAATGGGGATTAAGTACCACGGGTATTGTTAGCCCTACTTTACAGAAGAGAAAATGGAGATACACAGGCTAAATGATCACTGAGCTAATAAGATACTGAAGGCAGAACAGATGATTCCAGTGCTTTTTACCATACATCATGCTACCTCTCCAGAATGAGAAGATAAGTGAAGGATGGTACCATGGACAGAAGTAGTAAAATCTAAAAAGATAATAGGCTTGGCTTTAGACATGGGGTCTTGAGTTAACTTAATCTGGGTCACCAGATTAAGAAGTCAAGTAGGAAACTTTTTTTGAATTAACCTATGTGTAAAACAATATGCATACAAAGATAAAATTGAAAAGATTCTTGTTCTCAAGGTTCACTGCAGCAATAAAACATGTATGCAAATAAGTACTCAGAAGGTATTCTGAAGAGGAATTAACAACTAACTGAGGGAGGTGGGGAATTGAAAGCTTCTTGGAAGAGATTAACAACTAAAGTGAACCTAAAAAAAAGACCAGAATCTTGAAAAGCAGAGTTCCAGGCATGAGGCCTAACTTGCACAAATGTATCATGGAAGGAGGTGGAGCCAGAGCTTTAAATGTCAGGCTAAGTTTATAATTCATCACAGGAAATGACTGAAAACTTTTCAACAGGTGAAATGTGGGTTAGATCCATGCCTTAGAAAGATTGTGGCAGCTGAGTCTAGAACTTAAAAGGTAAGAGATGGGAAGCAGGAGTCATTAAGGCAGCTATTACAACATTCCAGGTAAGAGGTGACGAGCCTAAACTTGAAATGAAGTATGAATGATTTCAGAGTATTTCGTAGTTAGAATTATGGGGCTCTGCAAGTGACTGACTATGGGGAGGTGAGGGAGAAAGAAGACTCAAGAATCACTCTGAAGTCATGAACCTGGCCAATTGGATGATAGTAGCGTCCTCCCTAAATCAGTGAAGTCTGAAGGAAGGGAAGGGTTTAGCAGGAAAAATGATACATTCCAGTTTGGCCACGTTGAATCTGAGAGGTTAATGAAACATGTAGGTAGAGGTATTGAGCAGGCAATTGGTGATGAGGGACTGGAGTTCAGGAGAGATCGGATACTATATATCAGGGAATCTAAGAAGAGAAGACAACTAAACCCTTGTGAATTGTTGAGATCATCAAGGGAAAAAGTGTCAAGTGAGAGTTCTCAGGACAAAGTCTTGAGTGGAGTCTGAGGTAGATGATGAATCAGCAAAGATGCAGAGAAGAAATGAAAGGAGAAGAAGATGAGAGGGAGGTATTGGAAAAAAGACAAAACAAAACTCAGTTCTGTATACAGACACATTTGGGAACCTTTCATTGAAATTCTTAGCCATTTTTGTGCAGATTGCCTCATCTGAAGTCACTAAAGTCAACGATGTTATCAAGTTAAGAGAAGAAAAACCAGAACCAAGGGCAGACTCTTGGAGGAACATCTACCTTGTGGGTACTGGAGTCAGGAAGAGGACAAGGAACCACTGAGACAAGAAAGGTGTCAGAACCAGGAGAGTCTGGGGTTTCTGGAGCCAAGGAAGGAGAAAGTTATACAACAGAAAGCAGCAGTAATCAGCTGTGGTAAAATGCTTTAAAAAAAAAAAAAGATTAAGGACTGAAAACAAGCCATTGGATTTGGTAATTAATTTTATTATATCGATTTTGTTCTTCTAGCTTTTCCAGAGAGAAAGAAATCAAGTTATTCATACATGGCGGGGGTACAAAAGTAACTCAGAGGTTGATGTAAAACTGTAAAGCTCTCAATACCAGTGCTCAGCTGGACTTGGTATGTGACCTTGAACCAGTCCTCAACTGCTCCATTAACAAAAAGAATGCTCCGGTTATCACTAGGGCAAAGCATAATTAGTCATCATAAAGCACTCGGTGTTAAAATAGTTGCATAAAGGCTGAACAATAAAACTCAGAAAGGGTAAAGTTAATGAGAACCATAAGAACATGTTTACAAGCAAATGAAAACCCACCACATCCCTGGTAGAGATTGAGTAGCCTTTTGCTAATGGACTAGGAGTCTCTGAAATGAGGAGTGCTTAGCTTGGATCACTAGGTTATGTGTATAAGCACCCAGCCCTTTCAGGCAGAGAGACTAACTCTCAGTAAATATACTTGTAAATTACAAGTACAAGTAGACCAGGAGAACTTTCAGACAACTGAGATTCCCAAGGTGCTTGTCAGGCTAGAGGACAACAGCACCTAACCCTGTGACAGCTCTTCAAAGGGCCTGGTGGGGAAGAACAAGGCTCCAGAAAGTTGGGATACCAGGGGAGGCACTGTTAGCAGGCTGCCAGTACTGCATCGTGCCTAAGCTGGGATCCAGAAGACCTGAGCTTGAGCCTCAGACCCACCACTGGATGACTTTTCCCAAGTTTCCTCCTCTGCAAAGTGAGGGGGTTGAATTAGATGAGCTCTAAGTTCTCTTCTGGATTTATAATTCTAAGGTACCTCCACAGCTTTACCACTGACTCATCTCAACGCTTTAACTAAAAATAAACACTCTATTTGTAAAGGGATAGTCACTCAAATGAATATTATAGAATACAAAGGGTTACAACCCCATAGAACAAGATTAGGCTTCCAGAGAGCACAAAGAACAACTCCCTCAATCCTTTTTAAAGAAAACGTAGGCTTTCCCAGAGTAAGACCTTATTGGAGAACAGATATAGCACACACAATGAAGGCTTTGTGCTTCTTAATTCAGTTGCTGAATTGTAAAATAGAATTCCTCCAAAAAATAAAATGGGAAAGCTCACTCCTTTAAACAGAAGCAGGTGCAGAAGCCTCAGAGGCTACTATCTAGTATTCCTGCAACCCCTGCTTTGCTGAGCTTATGCAAGCACTGCGGCCCGTGGAAGGTTTATTAAGCAGGGAGAGCCTTGAAGCATTTTTTTTCTTTATAAGGGAGCTGAAAGCACTGACTTAGGCTCCATCAGCCTCAGAAAGTCACCTCTCTTCTGCGCATCTTCTATTGTTTTGAGGTCAGGGTGGAACGAAAAGTCAAGCCACAGCAGGCGGCTGCTCTCTTGCATTAGCACCCCAAATCCTCCTAGCCAGTGAGTTAGCTGGCCTAAGAACCAATTGATTTCCACCGAGTGCCGAAATGAGCCAGAGTCCATCTGAGTTCAACCCACAACGCAAAAACAAATAAAATAACTGTTAAACTTGTTCGGCCTCGATAAGTACATCATTCCATCATTCCTTAGCGCCCACCCCTCCAACCTCCCACCACCTGCTACCCCCTGCCTCAAGCTCGGTCTTCGGGAGGCACAAAGTGAGTCTCTCGGATCTCGCTGGGTCCGGGACAGTATCTGTAGCTACCAGCCTCTAAAGGTTAATTGCATAGAGTCGGGGGACCAGCAGAACACGAAGGAGGAAAAGGTAGCTAGCCTCTCCAAGCTTTCCTCACCATTACCTTCGCGTGCATAAACGAGCCAGCGGGTGCAAGCGGTCTTCACTCTTGGCTCCGGGCTACACTGCGAGAGGCATTGGACAGGCGGATTCCGAGCGTCCACCGCCCAACCCTCCTCCTTCCCCTCCAAGCCACCCCAGCGGTGATTTCGGCCACCCCAACCTACGCCCGAATAGAAAGGTCAGCTGTGAGGCCGCCAGAACCAGCGTGGACACGGTGGAGGGATCTAACCCCACTGCCCTCCCCATCCGGCCCACTCCCCATCCCGGGTCCGGGAGCCCCCGGCTTCACGAACGCGGAACCCAACCTGGCGGTCTCGGAGCGGATCGCCGTGGGCTGCCGAAGTTCCACCAGGGGCGAGCGGGCGACGGCGAGGAAGAGACAAAGCCCGCGAAGGGACAATGGGCAGCGAGCGAGCGAGGCCCGGGCCGGTGGAGCGGCGGGCGGCCCGCACACGTCAGCACCGGGGGCCCTGGCTGCGTCACCCCGAGCTCCCCCGGCTCCAGGCCCGGCCCACCCGCGGCGCGCTCCCACCCGGGCCCGCCCGCCCCCGCACCTTCTTGGGCGCCTTAGTGACGGTGGCCATGAACGAGTACTTCTCGGCGTCCTCCTTCTCCTTGGCCTGCTTCAGCTCCTCGCCGACCCCGACGCCGGCCACGGGCAGCGGCATCGCATCCGGCACCGACATGCCGGCCGTCCGCCTGCCCGCGGTCCCCACTCGCAACTCACGCCGCCCCCGGCACTCGGGCCTCGGGCCTGCCCGCAAGCCGGGCCGCCCAAAGCTGCCGCCCCCGCGGGGCTGGGCGACACCAGACCCCGGAGCTGGACTAAGCCGACGCTGAGGTGGCGGAGCCGGCGCCCCGTTCGCTCCGCTGCGCCGGGCCAGCCACAGAAGCGGCGCGCTCCGCTGGTCCGCGCCGCCTCCGCCGCACGCTCGCGCGCAGCACGGAAATACGCACTGTCCGGGCAGAGGCCGCCGCGGGGCGCGTCAAGGACTGGCAGCCCTGGGGAGCCGGCGCCAAGGGGAAGGGAGGGGAAAGCCTCCGGGCAGCGAGTGACGCCAACACGCACGCGCCTAACGCTAGAAACCGCTCCCCGGCTCCTCCTCCTCCTCCTCCTTCTCCCCCTTCTCCTCCCGGCCCCCCGGCGGCAATCGGGGTATTCAAATAGAGAGAGTGAACTGATCCTGGAGAGGCACCAGGTGGCGCGCTGAGCCCTCGCAGGAGCTCCTTGAACCAGGGTGGGCGGAGTTACAGTGCGTGCACGAGGCTGAAACTGGGGAGAGCTAAGCGTGGTATTGGGAGCAAGTGATCTCTCCCAGTCTAGGGGGACCCAACCCCTCCCACCACCCTGAGCGTGTCAGTTTCAGCAAGTCAATCAAGCAACCAGCATTTATAGATCGCCTACTGTGTGCTACTCCATGCTAGGCGCTGGAGATGAAAAAACAAAACAACCCTGACCTCATGCAATTTACAGGATTTGGGGGAGACAGCACTTTAGCATCTAATCACATAAAATGTATAAAGTATAGAAAGTAAAAGTTCAAGACAGTAGTGGAGACGAGTAGGCACGGGGAGCTGGAGGAATATCATACCTTCTGCCACCCCCACTCCCCTTCAGTGAGCTTAGACAAAGACAAAAGGGTCACTTCCACCCCAGCCAATGGCCCCCTTTGTCTCTGAGACCCTGGTCTTGTGGGCAGTGGCTGCCTCTCCCCATTTCTTAAGCCTGATTTCCCCACAGTACTCCCGCCCCTGCCTGTTTACAACTTGAAGCAGAGCTGATTTTTCCTGCAGCCCACTGGGAAAGGGTCTGAAGGGCCAGAGGGTGGGGAGTGGAGGAGAAAGTCACCGGCTTGGATAAGCTTCACACTGGGTACCCCACCCTAGCACGAGGCACTGTCAGCCTCCTCCACGTCTCGTCTGGTCTCTTCTGGTTTGGTCTGTGGGCGCTGAGTGCACGAATAGATGCTTGTTGAAATCATCAACAAATGCTTATTGAGGTCCAGAAGGACCAGGACTTTTGTATCCTAGAGATACATCATTTCTGCTCTTCCGAACCCTACCTGTCAAGTGGGAGAGAAAGAACATATATGCATACATACGTGGGGACTGGTTCTCTAGACAAAGAAGAAATAGTATGTCTACTTGACTTAATATGCATTGAATGGTGAACGTTTCTATTTGGGTGGGAGGTTGTACACATAAGAACCAGCCTCAGCCATTCACTAGCCCAGTGGTTCTCAAATTTTCTAATCTCAAGACCTCTTTACACTGGTAAAAATTAGTCTAAAGAGCTTTTATATGGGTTGTAGCTATCAATATTTACTGTGTTAGAAATAAAAGTATTTTATTTAAAACAAAAACAAAAACAAAAACTTTATATGGGTTATACTAATTGATATTTATTGTATTCAAAATTAAAACACTCTAGTATGATTATGAAAATGACTGTGACCTAGAAGACTCCCTGAGTCTCAGCGACCCCTCTGGCTGTCTCCAGACCACACTTTGAGAGCTGCTGGTTTAAAGTGACTTAAGAGTGTTTGGGGTTAAATGAGTTTCTTCATATAAGGTGACTGAAAAGAGAGTTGACTATGAAAGCAGAGGACCTAAGTTCAAATCTCTTCTCTGCTATTTATTATCAGCATACAGAGTCAGTGTGGCTTAGTAGGAAGAAAACAGGCTTCAGAGCCAGGAAGACCTGAGTTCAAGTTCTACCATTATCACATACTGGGTTTGTGACTTTGGGCAAATCATTTAACCTTTCAATGTTCAAAGCAACTTTCAAAAAAAGTTTCAGAGGTGCTGGTCTACATTAATAAAAGATCAAAGATCCATTAAAAAAGGATTAAGTCCCTTAATCTCCTTGACCTCAGATTCCTCGTTTCTAAAATGAGGGGGTTGAATAAGGCGTTCTATATCTATGATCCAATTTTGTATGCTTTAAGTATACCTTGGGACCACTCCCCTAACTCTCAACCACTGTTGATAGTTGGCTACTATCCCTCTCAAAGTTCTAAGGATAACCATAAGAAGATGAGTTTCTAGTACTACACTGTTAATCACGAGCCCCCACCAGTGTGCTTTCCATTGATTATTAGCCGGTATCCTCAATTAACTTTTAAGCATAGCATCTTAAGAACAGTTGATACAAAATCCCTCTAAACTGTGGTGGGAGTGAGAGTGGGACACTCTATCACCTTCTGTGTCCAAGGTCTCTTGGGGAGAGTGGGTTCCAACTCAGAGAACAAGTGAGACACATGCATAGGGAATACATATAGCAAAAAGATAGGGTACAACTTCTGGCTACTGGAAATTCTTTTCCTCTTTTGCGTAGTACCCATGCAAGTCACTGCAAGACATAGCAGAAATAATGGATGACTCTTGTCTGCTGGGCTGGCTCCTCAAAGAGAGAGAGAGGCATTGTTGTTAGGTTGATCCAATTTGCTCTTAGGCCATTCCTCCACTGGGCCAGGGTCACTTTTCCATTGCTGCTGACACTCTCTCCCCAGATTCTGCTTAGATGCTGGGAAACAAGAAAACACCAGCTGTTATCCTAAGACCTCTCCAGACTGTGGAAAGTTTACAAAATCACTAAGTATATCCATCTCAAAGTTGCTTCTTGATTACTTACCGACTCCTGTGGCTCTAGTGGACGCAGCTGCTGACTATGGTCAGTGGTGAGATCTCTGAAAGAAGCTCAGGATCACTTGACCTTGGGGGAAAGGGAAAAACTCTTACTCCAAAATGATTTTCCTTCAGAAACTTGGATGGAGTTCCTTTACTAGCAAACTGGCCTGCTGTTGGAATTGTTGATTCCAAATTGTCTTGAATACTTAAACATAGACCCAGAAGTATGTCCAATATTTTGGACAATCAAAAGATATTTCCCATTTATATCCAATATCAAAGCATTTTATTTCCCTCAAATCAATTAAAGACTTTTTCATACTTGGTTTATACTTCTGATTAATCGAGTCAATAAGCTGTCTAGGCCTTCTGTGATTACATTAGTTGGGGTTAGACATACTTGTAATTACCATGTGAATCCTTTACTCAAAAATCATCAGCAACTCCCTGTTGCCTACATGATAAATTCTATGTCCTGGCATTCAAGGCTTTTTGTATTCTGATTCCAATTTCCTTTTTTCCAACCTTTTTTCATATTATTTACCTTTGCATATACATTCTTACCAAACTAGACTATCCTCTGCCTGGTCTTGCTTCTGAGTCTTTGCTTAACATGCTCACATTATTCCTCATGTATAGAATGAACTTCCTCCCACCAACTTGGAATTAGAAGACTCAGGTTAACATGTGGGCTTGGATACCTGCCAGTTGAGTAACCCTGGATGAATCATTTAATCTCTGTGTGTGTTTATTTCCTCATTTATTAGCTGGATAGTATATCATAATCTTCACAGAATGATGTTTGAACCTTAAAGTGCTATACAAATTTGAGTTATTATTGTTATTATCTCTGCCTATTAAAGTTTCTTCCATCCTTCCAAGCTTAACTCATCCAAGATGCCTTATTCATAAGCACACCTAGGTGTAAATAATATCTCCTTCCTCAGATTTCTCATAATACTTTCTTTGGATAACTTTGTACTTGTAACCCATGGACCAGTATCTCAAACTCTGAGTTTACAAGAGTAGGTTCAACCTCGGGAGCTACCCTACCAAAGTGTGCAGTGGGAAGAATGCTGCATTTGTAGTCAGAAGTTTTGAGTTCAAATTTGACTTTGCCATTTTGTTACCTGTATGACTTTGGGCAAGTTCCTTAACCTCTCTTGGGATTCAGTTTCCTCAATTTTAAAATGAAGAAGTCTGACAACTTGTGGATAAGCCCTGGAGCCTGGAGTCAGGAAGACCTGAGTTCAAATCCAGCCTCAGACACTTACTAGATGTCTGTGAAGTAACTGGACAAGTCGTTTCACTTCTGTTTGCCTAAGTTTTCCCAAATGTAAAATGGGGTTAGTAATAGTACCTACCTAGCAGTGTTGTTATGAGGATCAAATGAGGCAAAAACTGTGTAGCAATTAGTATAATGTTGATATAAATGTTAGCTAGTGTTATTCTCTTTCTTATTACTAGGTGTGGGACTCTGGGCAGGGCACTTAACCTCTCTCAGCCTCAGTTTCCTCAGCTGTAAAATGGAGATAATAATAGTCCCTAGCCAGCAGAGTTGTTGTAAGGCACAAATGAGACAATATTTGTAAAGTGTCTAGCACAATGCCTGGCACACAGCAGGTACTTAATAAATGCTCATTCCCCTTCCCTTCCTTTCGCATCTGTGTGATACCTTCCAGCTATAAATTTATGATCCTATGAAATCAATTTATCTTCAGCTTACTTTGCCTCCACCCAGTTACCTCTGAACAATCCTAGAATATGCCTTGAATGCAGTTAATGCCTAAGAGCTTCTTCTATCCCTAAAGGCACCCTAGGTAATAATGTCTATATCAGGTATAAGTCAGCCTTTATCCCATTTCGTAAAAAATGCAGAAAACATCTAACACAGTGGTTCTCAACCTTCCTAATGCTATGACCCTTTAATACTCATATGCGGGTGTATCTGCATGAGGGCGGACCCGCCTGGAGATGGATAGAGGAGTGGTGTCTCAGCTCCTAAGACCATCGGAAATATGTGTTTTCCAATGATCTTAGGTGACCCCGTTTGACCCCCAAAGGGGTCACAATCCACAGGTTGAGAACTGCTGACTATGGACACATTCATGAACAATCAATACACTTTTCCCTCTCTGGCAAGTCTTGCCGTTCCCTGGGAGTGGGGGTAAGGGTGGAGGGGCTGTTCTTGAGTCCTTCAGACATATGCTCATTCATTCAGTTCATTTATTCAGTCATGACCAGTCATGATCTCATGGACTATGGCATGTCAAGCCTTTCTATCCTCCACTATCCTCTGAAGTCTGTCCAAACTAATGTTTATTGTTTCCATGGCATTATCTATCCATTTCATCCTCTGCCTTTCCTTTCTCCTTTTGCCTTCAATCTTTCCCAACCTCAGGATCTTTTCCAATGAATCCTGTCTTTTCATTATGTGGTCAAAGTATTTGAGCTTCAGCTTCAGTATTTGACCTTCCAGTGAATAGTCCGAATTAATTTGTTTTTCAGTATTGACTGATTTGATCTCCTTGCTATTGGAGAGACTCTCAAAAGTCTTCTCCAACACCACAATTTGAAAGTATCAATTCTGTGGGTGATCAGCATTCCTTATAGTTCTTCATAGTCATACATTGCTACAGGAAAAAACAAAGCTTTGACTACATGAACATTTGTCAGCAAGGGGATGTCAAATTTGGCATAGCTTTCCTTTCCAAGGAGCAAGTGTATTTTAATTTCATGGTTGCAGTCTCTGTCTGCAGTGATCTTTGAGTTCAAGAATATGAAATCTGATGCTGCTTCCATTCTTCTCTCTCTGTTTAGCAGGAAGTGATGGGACCAGTTGCCAAGATCTTAGTGGATTTTTTTCAATATTAAACTTCAAGCCAGCTTTTACACTCTCCTCTTTCACCCTTATCAAGAGGCTTCTTAATTCTTCTTCACTTTCTGTCATCAGAGTGGTATCATCTGCATATCTGAGATGGTTGAGATTTCTCCTGGCAACCTTAATTCCAGCTTTTAATTTGTCCAGCCTGGCATTTCAAATTATGTACTCTGCATATAATTAAATAAATTGTCATACTCCTTTTTGTAAAGCTAAGCACAAGCAGCTTTCCAGAGGGCTGCTGCTATGAACAGCTTCAAGGTTCTGATTACATAGTATACTGAATTCTCTATTTATTCAGTAATGAACTAAGAACAAACATTGACAGAAATCAAAGTACAGAATTCACAATGTTGTAACTTAACAACTTATTACTAAAGTGGCCACATAGTTTTCACCAAAGTGGCCACAGAGTTTTAAACAAAGTATAATCATTTAGTAAGGCTTTAACTCAATCATCCTTAAGAAGTAAGCCTCCTTAAGGAACACAAAGTACAAAGGTAAAAGTTCTCCACCCCTAGGTCAGAGTAAATCATAATCTTCTCAGTCAGCATTAGGTACCCAAAAAAGAGGTCTTTTCATCTTGACTTGAGGCTGGCTCTCAGATTCCATGGTTCCTCTTCCATGATCCCAGATCCTGCCTGAATCTATTCAACTATCACCTGGATTCAAAGGCAGACAGCTCTCAGCTCCTTGTCCAGCTCCTTGTCCAGTTCCTTGTCCAGTTCCTGTTCTGTATTGAAGCTCACAGTGTCCAGTCCATCTCAAGTCCTTCACAGTTTCTGTTTCTGGGAAGACAAAGCTTAACAGAGCCACAATAACATTCATGAACATTGCCAGCACCATCATCAATTCACTATTTGCTTGTCAAATCAACACAGACCCATCAACAAGTTCCAAGAGGTCAACACAAATCATCAGCATAGAAATCAACACAGACCCAAAAACAAGGTTCAAGAGGTCAGCACAAATCATCAGCAAAGTCCCAGGACCTTCAAAACCCTCTTCCAGGACTTCTGTAAACAGACAACCAGAAAATCCTCTTTCAGGGCTTCCAGTGAGGTCCCAGGGCTTCTGTACAAAGTATCGCAAACAAACATCAACACAGACAGAACAGACAAACATAGAGTGCTGGGATATCACAAGTTTTTTTCTTCTTGACTCTGCCATGACAAAAGTCCTCTTCTCAGTTCTTCTCAATTCTCTTCTCAGTTCCTCTTAGTTCTTCTACTCAGTTCTCAGTTCTTCTCTCTTCTCAGCCCGGGCCTCTCCTTATAAAATGGTCATTAGCTTCTCCCCTTCCTATTGTTAGCAACAGGAGTTCACAAGTTCTAGGGTTCACAAGTTGTGGGGTTCACAAGTTCTGCTCCTCAACAAAGACTTGGTACAATCATGAGTAAGAACTGAAACAAGGTGTTAATTAAATAGCTGAAACAAGGTGTTAACTACTTCTTTGCTTGCCATTACACTTTTCCAATCCTAAATCAATTGATTGTTCCTTGTTTAGTTCTAATTGTTCCTCTTGGCCTGCATACAGGTTCCTCAGGAGACAAGTAAGATGTTCTGATACTCCCATCTCCTTGAGGACTTGCCAAATTTTGTTGCGATCCACAGTTAAAGGCTTTAGTGTAGTCAATCAAGCAGAAGTAGATGTTTTTCTAGCACACCATTGCTTTCTCCATAATCCAGAAAATGTAGGCAATTTGGTCTCTAGTTCCTCTGCCTCTTTGAAAACTAGCCTGCTTTTTTGGTAATTCTTGGGTTCACATATTGCTGAAATCCAGCTTGCAGAAAATTAAGTCTAACATTATTGGCATGAGAGCAATTTTTTTGGTAATTTGAATGTTCTTTGGTATTGCCTTTCTTTAGGATTGGGGCATAAACTGATCTTTTCCAATCCAGAAACCACTATTGAGTTTTCCAAATTTATTGACATATTGAGTACAGTGCTTTAACAGTATCATCTCTTAAGATTTTTAAATAGCTCAGCCAGAATTCCATCACCTTCACTAGCCTTATTGTTAGCAATGCTTCCTAAGGCCCACTTCACTTCATTCTCCGAGATGTCTGGAGACATACAGTACAGTTGTCTGTGTATTCATTCCACCTCTTCTTAATCTCTTCTTTTTAGCTTTTATCGCGCCCATTTCTGCACAAAACTTTTCCATGATATCTCTAATTTGCTGGAAGAGATCTCTTGTCTTTCCCATTTTATTGTTTTCTCCTATTTCTGTGCATTGTTCATTGAAGAAAACCTGATCTCTCCTTGCTATTCTCTGGAATTCTTCATTCAATTGAGTACATTTTTCCCTTTCACCTTTCCCTTTTGCTCTCCTTCTTTCATCAGTTCTTTGTAAAGCCTCATGAGGCAGTCATTTTGCTTTCTTACTCTTATTTTTCTTCAGGGATTTGTTGTTGTTGTTGCTGCCTCCTGTGCAGCATTGCAAAGCTCTACTCATAGTTCTTCAGGCACTCTATCTACCAGATTTAATCCCTTAAATCTATTCATCATTTCCACTTTATATTCATAAGGGAAGATATTTAGGTCATACCTATATGGTCTGATGGTTTTCTCTACTTTCTTTTATTTAAGTCTGAATTTTATAAATAAGAAGCTCATGGTATGAGCCACAGTCAGCTCCTGCATAGAGCTCCTCCCCCTTTGGCTGCAAAGTAAATAATAAATCTGATTTCAATATTGACCATCTGTATCCATGTATAGAGTCACCTTTTGGCTTGCTAAAAAGAGAGTTTGCTATGACCAGGTACGTATTTTCGCAAAACTATATTCGTCTCTGCCCTGCTTCATTTTCTACTCCAAGGCCAAACTTACCTGTTATCATAATTATCTTTTAATTTCCTGCTTTAGCATTCCAATCTCCTATGATGATTGTGACATCTATTTTTTTTGGGGGGGGGGGAGGTGTTATTTCTAGAAGAAGCAGGTCTTCTTAGAACAGATCAACTTTGGGCTCTTTGTGACTGGAGCATAGACTTAATACTACTGCAATGTTTAATGGTTTGCCTTCAATACAAATTGATATCGTTCAGTCATTTTTGAAATTACAGTACTGCTTTTCTCACCCTTTTATTGACTATGAAGGATACTCCATTTTTTTCTAAGGGATTCTTGCTCATGTCAGTGTTATGTAATGATCACCTAAGTTCAATGAACTCATTCTCCTCGAAGTTCACGGACACCCAAGATGTCAGTGTTTAATCTTTTCATCTCCTGTTTGACCACATCTAGCTTGCTTTGGTTCATAGATATTATATTCCACATTCCTATGTAATATTGATCTTTGTAGCACTGGGATTTTCTTTTATCACCAAACACATCCACAGCTAAGCTTCTTTTTAACTTTGGCCCAGCTGCTTCATTAGTACTGGAGCAATTTGTAATTGCCCTCTGCTCTTCCACAGTAGCATATTGGACATCTTCTAGCCTCATCTTCTAATGTCATATCTTTTCTCATTTTAGTACTATCCATGGAGTTTTCTTGGCAAAGATACTAGAGTGGTTTGGCTTTCCTTCTCCAGTATCTGAAACTCTTACCCTGACCTATCCATCTTGGGTAGCCCTACACAGCATAGCTCCTTGAGCTATACAAATTCCTCCACCATAACAAGGCAGTGATCCAGGAGAGGCTTCAGATTCCTAACACCACCCTATGGTTCTAGCTCCCCTCAGAAGTGAAATGAACTTAAAGATGATAGTGTGACAACTCCTAGATATTTTTGTGAGTCATGTGTTAGCCCAGAGACTCATACAGATATGATGCTTAGTGAAGCTACCCTGAGGACTTGGACTTCCTTCAGAAGGGCATGAACTTGGACTTACTAAGGAGACAACCCTCCTCACTTCCTTCTTCACCCTATCACCCATTGAGCCTGTACAATCTGAGTAACTAATGGTAAAAGCAGAAGGCAATGCTCATGTCTTATGCTCCTTCATCTCATGGCTTAGACTCCCCTGTTTCTCCTATAGCTTCCGGGGTCATATGTGCCATTCTCTTCTCTCTCAGAGGCTGGTGCTCCCCAAAATCTCTTTGTCTCCCATAGAAGACAACTTCAGACCTCCTCGTGTCTCTTCAAGATGCTAATACTCCCCAAGAGCTCCCCCTTCTCTTTCCACAAGACTACATTGCAGGATTGGTCTTCTAGGAAGTCCCCTTTCCTCTATCTAAGAGGCTGGGGTTCAAATCTCCCACCAATTGGACCACGTGGTTCCCCTCTCCACTCCTGCTATCTCTCAGGCTGAAATTTGTCCATTACCTCTCCAAGACTAAGGCCAGGAACTTTATGTCCAAGGTTGGGCTATGTGTGGGAGGCAACATTTGAAGATCCCATGTGCCTCTGTCCTAGGTAGCCATCACTGGCTTCTTCTGGGCAAGAGTTAGAAGTAAGAGTTCATCTCTGAGACTCAGGTCTGTTCTGAAAAGGAAAAAGTATAAAATAGTGAAATGCTGTCAATATTTTGTAATGAAGTCTCCCTTTCTAAGGCACTTTGTAAGCTCCTTGAAAACAGGACACGTAGCCATGTATCTTTATACAGTGTGAAGGGTGGTCCCACATGCGTCCATTACACAGTACTTTATCCCCAATCTATCCATACTAAGTGAAGAATGTATAAACCCTTCATAGAAAGATGCAACAAAAATTCCAAAATCTCCTCTTCTAGCAAACTCATTGTGTTGATGGGAAACTCCCTTGATCATATCCCCTCCCTCCTACTCCTCCTACTTCTACCCTTCCCCCTACACTTACTACAACCTCTGTTTTCCCAAAGTTGTTTTGAAGGTGTATCTTTTCGTCTCATTGAAACTGTAAGCCCAATAAGAACAGGGCCTCTATGAGATCTATCTTCATGCCCCCAGGGTCCATCACAGGCCCTTGTCCCTGAGAGGTACTTAATAAATATTTAATATTAAATAAATAAATATTAAATTGAGTTTTTTCTGACTCTTCAGAGTTACCAGAATAACTCTTCTTGGTTAGGAGCTACACCAGAGACAAGTATTCTACAGGCATCCAGAAAAGTGTCGATCTAATCTTGAAAATCTAAGCTGAGGCCGAACAGGTGAGGATAGCAGTAGGAAAAAGGGAAAAGTAAGTAAAAAGAGGCGAGGGAGATCATAAGAGAAGAGTAGTTATAACTTTTGCACTGGTCCTGGGGTCAGAAGGCCTAGGTTCAAATCCCAGTTTTGCTGATTACTATTTGGGCAACCTTGGGCAAGTCACTGTGTCACCTTTCTGGACTTCAGTTTCTATAATTCGTAAGAAAAGAAGGTTGGAATAGATGGCTACTGAGATCTCATATAGTAATAACAACGATGATGATGATGATGATAAATTCTACATATAACATTTTTGCTACTGGAAGCTTTCCCCAAACCCTCTTAATTCTAGTGCCTATGGCCCCTGACAGAGACCTCGCTTGCTTTTTACTCTTGTTGGTTTCCATTCAAGTTTAGGATGGGTGATCGATCACCATGAATCAATATAAATAACAGTCAGGAATAGAGAAGGACATAGAGGTCTTCAGAGTAAGGACCTGAGTACTTACCAGTACGGCCAGAGACTGTGGAAGAGCTTAGTGGGAACTGACCTAGAGGCATCATCAAAGTCTCCCTGTCATTTTGGAACAGAAAAGGGGGTGAGCCATGGGGAACTAGTAATCCTCTCTGTAGGGAAATGTAAGCTGACAGAATTAAAGGCAAACTGTGTCCTCTATGAGGGCTCTGGAAGGTTCTGGTGCTGGGGCATTCCTGGAAGTCAGTGAGCTGTGGAGGGTACAGGTGCTTGCAATCTGCCCCACCAAGCTGCATCAAAGGATCAAAGAACTCACCCAACTGGTAAGTGATAGACAGAGTGTCTTGGGAGAGGAGGTGAGAGGCCAATCTCCCTCTGCCACACCAACACTCCCACACTCAGGGTCTTTCCAGGCATTTCTGTGGACATTGAGGAATGATTGATTATATTGACTATATCCACACACACACACACACACACACACACACACACACACACATTCCTGGACCTACCCCTCTACCAATATTTCAATCCTTCTAAAAAGAAAGCTCAAGATATAAATGAATAAACAGTCTCATGAACCAGTGGTGAAACAAGCTAGAAACTAGCTAGGGATAGTTACCCCAAAGGTCAACTCTACCATTATGATTCTATGATCCAACAGGAAGAATGTGAACTAGTAGAGATATATCCAGGATAGATATATCTAAGCAGATAGGTGGTACAGTAGATAGAGTATCAGGCCTGAAGTACAGAAGTCCTGAATTCAAAATTGACGTTAGACATATACTAGATGTATGACCCTGGGTAAGTCATTCTGCCTCAATTTCCTCAACTTTAAAATGAGAGTAGTAATAGCACCTACTTTCCAAGGTTGCATGAGGACTGATGAGACTGTATTTGTAAAGTGCATAGCACAATGCCTAGTACACGGTAAATCCCTCCCCTGTCTAGATAGCCCACTCCTCTGCTCTCTAGAATCCCAATGGAACCATGATGACTCATGTTCTTACTTAACCTTTCTAACCTTCTTTCACATGATTTGGCTTTGTGAATTTTGACATTCTAGTCAAAGCAGACTACCAGTTGTTCCCAGCACTCAACATGCCCTCTCTTGCCTCTATGCATTCTCATAGGCTGTCCTTCTACATCTTGAATAGAAATCTTCCTTTCCCTTCAATTTTTAAAATCCTTTCCTTGAGACATCAACATTATTGCTGTCTTTATCGTCAGTACTATATTAGTTGGCATTTTATATAGTACTTTAAGGTTTGTAAAGTGCTTTACATAATTTCATCTGATTTTCACAACAGCCCTATTAAATAGGGGTTATAATTATTCATATTTTACAAATCAGAAAACTGAGACTGAGGGAAGTTAAGTGACTTGCCCATTGTCATAGAGTTCATAAGGATCTAAAACTGGATTTGACTTCTGGTTGTCTTGGCTCCAAGTCCTGTGCTCTAGGCAGCTAGCTAGGCCTAGACATGTATAGATTATCCTAGACATATGGCACCTAGGTGGTACAGTCAATAGAGCACTGGTCAGGATGACCTCAGCTCGAATTCATTCTCAGACACTTACTAACTGTGTGACCTTGGGCAAGTCACTTAACCTCTCTCAGCCTCAGTTTCCCCAACTGTTAAATGGGGATAAAAGTTCCTACCACTAAGGGCTGCTGTGAAGATAAAATAAGATAATTTAAAAAAAAACACTTTGCAAACCTTAAAGCACCATGTAAATGGTATTATTGTTATTATTTTGTAGAAATGAGAAAGTAGGCCAGTCAGTAGTTGTTACTATTTCCATGGGCACCTGTTTTTGGCAATAATAAGACTTGTGATTTTTGCCAAAAATTCAAGATCCTGTCATCTTTCAGATGTCTTGAAACTCAATCCCTTAAGGCCCTTCAAATTGTCTTATGGTTCCAACATGAAACTCAATCCCTTAAGGCCCTTCAAATATTCTTATGGCTCCGACATGGAGAGTTGTTAAGGTGGTTTTGAGTTGGGTTTTTTCTTAATGTGTCAAGGAGAAGAAATCAGAACGACAAGGAGAGGGACCAGAACCCTCGATGGGAGGGGGTGGAGGAACTGACCGGTACAGCGTAACTCTTTAGGTGCAGCTGCTTTCATCTTCTCATTTTTGTTTTCTTTAATGTCATTTTCACTTTTTTTATGTACCATACAGGGGACTGAGAGGTTAGAGTCCCAATGTGGTGGTGACTCATTCGGGGTTTCTTCACCTGGGTTAAGATCCTCAAGGGGTCCATCAACAGATTTTGGGGTTGGGAGAGGAAGTCTGTGAACTTAGTCTGTAAACTTGAAAAAAACTGTATTTTTTTTTTTTACTAACTTTCAACTGAAATTTAGGATTTCCTTTAATTGCTTTAAAACATTATTCTGAGAAGGAGTCCATAGGCTTCATCAGACTGCCAAAGGAAGGAGTCCATAGCACAAAAAACAAACAAACAAAAAAAGAAAAAACAAAGAACTGCTGCAAGAAATGAATGTAAGGGTGTACCCCTTTCAGATTTCAGCAGACTTGCATATTGTAAGGGGTAAGTAACAGAGGCAGTGAGATATTTGAGTAGTTCACTCTGGTTGTCATTTAACTTTGTAAAAGATCGGTCCTTTTCAGATACTAGCTGATCGTTCTATGCCCTACTGAGTCCCTTTCAGATGCGAGCAAATCATTCTGTGTCAGGTAGATTATTCAACGCCATCCAAGACATTAATTTGCTCCCACTGCCTGAATTGCCTCTATACCTTTTTCCTATTGTATATCTTCATAGACCAATAGGAGAATAAATCAATCAACAAGTATTGTCAAGGCCTTATTATATGCCTGGCACTGTGCTAAGCTTTGGAAACACACATACACACAGACACAAAGTGAAAACAATCCTGGTCCTCAAAGGGTTTGCATTTTAATGAAGGAGATAGCACATACATAAATCAGCATATTGGAGATAAATTCGGAGTAACAGAATGAATGCACCACTTTTGGTGAATAGGGTTGAGTGCCAGGGATAGAGGAAGCCAGAGAAAACTAATGCCTCATAATCCCTCTCCTATAACCATCTTTGTGTACTCACTATTAAGATCCTATTCTACCTAGGGGTGTATGATTAGGTTGTGCTAAATCACTATCGCCAGTCTATAGTAATAATTCTCTTGCTTCTGTCTTGAGCTGATTTTTAAAATGGTGTGACGCTGGTGGTGTTGTTCTGGAAGTTAGTTTCCCTAACTACTTTGGCTCCAAGGGCATGTCTTCCAGAACGAGCCTTGAATGGGTCTACTGTGTTTGTTCCAACCCAGTTCTCATTGTCTCTCTCTGTCTTTCTATCTGTCTCTGTCTCTGTCTCTGTCTCTCTCTCTTTCTCTCTCTGTCTCTTTCTCTCTCTGTCTCTCTGTCTCTCTCTCTGTCTCTCTGTCTCTATCTCTCTCTGTCTTGTCCTCTCCCTCTCCCTTCCTACTATCAGTGTTCCTCAAACAAGGCTAGCACATTAATATAGTTTTTAAAAAATAACTGTCAGAAAGAACAAATCAGAACAGAAAAAAGGTGAGTGAACAGAACTCTCAAGGGGGTGGGGGAAGGCAATTGATAAGAAGAGACAGGGCAGCCACAGCAACCAGTGACATTCTGACTTCTTCCTGCTGAAACAGGACAGATAGTGGCTATTCATCCATATCTTCCCTCCTACAGGAGAGGGACACAGCTTTGAGGGGTCTTCTTGCTCAAGCCAGATTCAGTCAAAATTGAAAGTGTCAAACACTCAGTTTGCCACAGTCCCACAGTAGAACCAGATTAAAATGTAAGTGATAAATAGTAAAAAAATAAATAAAAATACGATAGAACATAGATAATGTTAATTTGTTGTTTTCTACATCAATGTGCAACCTGCAGAGATCATTTTGTATGGTTTAGTGACCCCCCACTTCTACTGAAGTTTGAAACCACTGGTCCAAAAAAATAGAGAGCCAGCACTTTTTGGATGCAGGCGCTGAGGAAGAAATAGGTTGCACTACTGGTTTCTCTCCCTAAAGATGGAGAATATGTCCATCCTTCACAGATTCCCCAACTCTTGTCTTCAGTCTTCTCCTTCTCAGAATGCTCTTCAAGCCAGTCCCAGTCACCTACCCAGAGTTTCTCTCTAAAACACCTAGGGCTGTGCATCCTGGGATTAGCAGCAGTTACTTTAGCCTTAGATGGGAAAAGCACTAGCAGCTGGTGGTGATAGGAAAAGGCCTTTTGCACAAGGTAGAGCTTCAGTTGGGTCTTATAGTAAGCCAGGCATCCTACAAAGCAGAGGTTAGGAGGGAGGGCGTTCCAAGAATGGGGGACAGATAGTGCAGGGGCATGGAGAGAAATATTGTGTGTGAGGCCAGTATAATTAGAACAAGGAGTATGGAGAGGAAAGTAAAACATAAGGATACTGGAAAAATAGGGTCCTGGTTGTGAGGAGCTTCATATGCCAAACTAAGGATTTCCTATTTGATCCTATGAGCAGGATTCTTAACCTGGGTTCTGTGAACTTGTTTGTTTGTTTGTTTTTTATTGATTACTATATATCAATAAAATTGATTTTAAGCTCAGGGATTTTATTTTATGCATTTAAAAACAATATTTTGGAGAGTCCATAGGTTTTACCAGTCAAAGGGGTCTGTTACACAAAATGGGTTAAGAATTCCTGTTCTAGAGGTAGCGATTGTTGTCCTTTATTCTTGAAGAGGACTAAAATGACATCACTATGTTGGGGTCAAGGTATAATGTGTCCGACTGTGACTCATCAGACCAATACAAGCTCAGAAGGCTTTACCACAGTTTGGGTACAAATAGTCCATATGAACATTTGGAGCAGAGATGTCTCTAAATTTGTGCATCTCATGTCTCTTTTGAGTTGTTGCAATTCTGTTTTGTTCCTAGAGCACAGCATCTTCTTTCATGCAGGGGCGCCATGCTGGGTAGTCCTCTGCTGGTGGCTCCCATGTCTCACAATTTCAAAGTTCTTCAGAGATATCCTGAGAGTATCCTTATAACACTTCTTCTGACCACTTGCCTTGTGTGAGTTCTCCATAAAGTAGTGTTTTAGACATATATACATCTGGCATTTGAACAACATGGCCAGCACATAAGAGTTGAGATCTCTGAAGTAGAGTTTGAATGGTTGGCTTTTAAGCTTGAGAAAGAACACAATGTTTGGTACCTTATCTTGTCAGATGATCTTCAGAATCTTCCTGAGACAATTCAAAAGGAAGGGATTCTGTTTTCTGGCATGGTGTTGGTATATCGTCTAGGTTTCATAGGCATGCAACAATGAGGTCAGCACAAAGGTGCTGTAGACCTTCAGTTTGCTGGGCTGTATAATACCTCCTCTCTCCCATACTTTCCTTTGGAACCTCCCAAATACTTGTACATGCCTGGAAAATGTACTCCTGTATCAGCAAGCACCCTAGCACACCTAGGGTAGCTACTAGCACAGGTTCTTAGATCTGCTTTTCTAAAGGAAAGCAACTCAAAATGGGTTAACAATCTTACTTTAATCAAGCATATCATTTAACTAGTTCAGGGGGAAAAGTCAGCACCCTGAACTTCAGAGAATACAA
>CM053586.1:48224832-48259721 GCA_028646515.1 Pseudochirops corinnae
ATAATACCCTACCTGCGAGGTAGGTACTATTATTATACCCATTTTACAGATAAGGAAACTGAGACTGAGAAATATCAAGTGACTTGCTGAGATCCATACGGCTAACAAGAGTTTGAGGCAGGATTTAAACTCGTATATTCCTGCTTACAGGTCCAGTACTCTATCCACTTTGGTGCCTCTTACCTTTGTTCTCCATGAAGCAGAGAACGATGAAACTCTCTGAAACTTCCAAGCCTACTCTTCTGGAAAATTGAAAAATAATTATGGGCTTAAATTATAGTTAGCAGGGTCATATGACCTCAGTAGATATTATCATAAGCTTTGGGCCCCAAATGTTCCTAGGTTTCTGAGGGTCTCACCACAGGGGCACATAGAGGCCTCTCCTGAACCTGCTTCTCCCAACAGTCTGACAGCTTGAGACAGTTGGCGGGCAAAGGTGTGGTAACCCCATAGCCCACAAAATTTCAGTGTATTTACGGAGCCTTGACCAAGTATAAGTAAGCTTGATGAGCTGAAAGCAGAGAGAAGAATATCTATTTCCCCTGCAGTATTTTCTCTGTAACACTGGGCTTTTTCCTTCTCTGAGATTTTCTCCATTCCTGTGTAATTTTTCCAGGGGAAAACAATTGACAAGTATTTATTAAACACGTATGGTATCGGGAAAGGAATAAACATTTGCTAAGCACCTACTATGCGCCAGGCTCTATGTTACAAATACTATCTCTTGATCCTCACAATGACCATATGAGGTTGGTGCTGTTAAGATCTCTATTTTATAGTCTAGGAAACTGAGACAGACATGAAATCTCTTGCCCAGGGTCATACAGCTAGTAAGTGTTTGGGACCAAATTTGAACTCAGGTCTTCCTGACTCCAGGCCCAGCACTGAGGATACAAGTACAAAAGAGAGGCACTCCTTGCCTTCAAGGAGCTTACATTCTAATAAAGTGATATGATACATGTAGAAAAGAAGTGGCTAAGGAAGGGAATTTAGGTCCAAAGAGTCAGAGAGATTGTAAATAGAGACGAACTGAGGCCTGGGAAAGACCTTAATTTTAAAAGGCCAAGGTCTCCCACTGCATCCTGGGGCACCGATAACCACCTTGACTTTTGTCTTGCCCCTGGAATCTAATGACTCTGGAGGCTGATGACTTTGCTAGTTCTACCTCACTTAAATCCAATTCACTTGCAAGTCAGGACATCAACCCTCCCCCCCCCCTTCGTCCCTGTGATATCCCTGGTCCTCTTCCAGAAATAAGGACAAATAACCATTAACAGAGCAATAGACTTTGTAACACCCTTCTCAGTACCAAACATAGTTTTGATTACAGCTAAGTCTGAATTAGTATGAAAAATGAATCCCTTTTAAGTGGTCTCATTATTTGAATTCAAGTTCACATTGCATATTTTTATTGGGCTGGACCCAACAGCCATATTTAATTATAGCTTGGAATAGCTTTAGTTCAAATACGTGAGACCACTTTACAGGATTCATTATTCACATTAATTGGGACCTAGTTGTATGATTCTAATAGCAAGACAGAGAAAAGGAAGGAGGGGAAGGGAGGGAGGGAGGGAGGAAGAAGGAAGGAAGGAAGAAAGGAAGGATAGAAGGAAGGAAGGGAGGAAAGAAGGGAGGAAGGAAGGAAGGAAGGAAAGAAGGAAGGAAGGAAGAAAGGAAGGAAGGAAAGAAGAAAGGAAAGAAGGAAGGAAGGAAGAAAGGAAGGAAGGAAAGAAGGATGCATATAGTAAGCACCCACTATTTGCCAGGCTCTATATTAAGTGCTTTTCAAATATTATCACATTTGATCCTCACATCAACCATGGGAGGAAGGTGCTATTATTATACCCATTTTCCAGTTGAGGAAATGGAAGGTGAGGGAGAAGGGATTATACATGGCAGAAGGCACCCTATGTCCTAGTGAATGATTGACTGGATCGGTCTAGATCAAGATCAACATTCTTAACTTGATATCTGCAAACTTGTGGTAGCTCTATATTCAACATAAATGGTTTCCTTTGTAATCCCATCTATTTTTATATGTCCAGAAATATCATTCTGGGAAGACTTTGACAGATTGTCAAAGGATTCCATGACACAAAACAAGTTAAGAACCCCTGATACAGAGAGTTGAGGTGAGTTTTCACTAGCTCACTCACTAGTCAGGATAGATCAGTCCCAAGGCAGATGGAATCTGAAATTAACTCTTCTGGGCAAAGAAGATCTTCTGTGTGATTCATTTCTAAGCAAAATCTCCTTGCTTGGCTTTGAGATCCAGAATTTCTAGTGGGGCAGCCACACTTGGTAAGCTCATTTAAGACTTCTTGGGTCTGAGTTAGGTTTCTACTCCATAGCTCTCATTTCTTCACAGGCATTATCTTCAATGAGGTATGATGCTGAACAAAGAAAGGTGAAAAGCGGAATCAACTCGATGGGACATCATAGCTTCAGAGGGAAGGGAGCTCAGAGTTCAAGCCCATTCGCTATGCCACATTTACTCAGAATTAAATTTCACCAGCACTTTGAGGGCCTACTGTGTGCCAGGAACCATACCACTGATTTCACAGATTGGTCACCTCTTTTCTTCACCCATTCTTTCCTTGTCTATTATATGCTTTATGTACATAATAGACAAGGTAGGATCATTGTGAGGATCAAGAGATATTTGGAAAGTGTTTAGTACAGTTCTTGACACAGGACACATGATGTACTCTATGTACACAGATGTGTGCCCATAGGTCAGCCATTCTTTTATGTTTACTCTATGTAGGACACGGTTTTTCCTAGCAAAATTTTCTTCATGTACAATAAAACAGCCTCTCCAGAATATGCTGGACTCACGTGCCAAGCTTTGGTTGTTTATAAAGAAATCACAGAAGTCCCATAAAAATGTTATTTGTTTGCAGGCACTTTGAGACTAGGGCTAAATCCTCAAGCCAGCTGGAGGTTTTCACAGAAAGGGCTGGTACTAACGGGTGATTTGACTGAATGAATTATGTGTGTGTGTGTGTGTGTGTATTTTAAGTTGACTGGCCATTTTAGTCACAAGATTATAGATTTAGATGTGGGGTCTAGAGATCATCTAGTCCAATCTCATCATTTAACAAATGATGATACTGAGGCAGAAGGCTCTTCAGCGACTTGTACACAAGTAGCACGTGACAGAGGGAAGATTTGAATCCAGGACCTCTGCCTACAAATCCATCACTCTTTTCAACAGATGACCCTGCCCAGAGTTCTCTTACTCCGAATCCACTTTCTACAGTATCATGCTGCTTTTCTATGGAAATGCTCGATTTGATTTGTCTCCTAAACCGCAGCCTGAAAGTGGTGTAATTAATCTAAATGTCCAGCAGCAATGAGTCATTTTTATGACCATTACCAGAGGTTTAGGCCTCCTGCTCATGGGCTGCAATGCAGTCCCTACATCACTCCTAAATGTTATCTCAAACCAGGTGAAAATGTAATTGGGAAATATCGAACAAAATTAATAAACAGCACAATAAAGCACAGGTGATACTATATTTTAAAACTGAATCAATTGAGATCCTTCTGTATGTATAGTGGCTCCTGTCTGGGTACCATGAGGCTCTGAATATTACTGCCCCTTTGTAATCCCTGTACCCCACACCTAAGAGGGCTGGACTTGGAATCAGCCCAGGTTCAAGTCTGAGGCACTGCTTATTGACTTGTAACTTTGACCTGTCCCTACCAACCTATTTCCTCATCTGAAAAATCAAGAGCATGATATGCTACTTAATTTATAGGATTGTTCTGAAGCTCAAAGGACATGATGTATGCCAATGCAACACAACTCAACAACCTTTCATTAAGCATCTATTGTGTACAACAGTGATTCTCAACCTTCCTAATGCCACAACCCTTTAATACTTGTATGTGGGCATATCTGCATGTGGGTGGACCCGCCTGGAGACAGATAGAGAAGTGATGTCTCTGTTCCTTAGACCATCAGAAATATGTGTTTTCCAATGGTCTTAGGCGACCCTTGTGAAAGGGTCATTCGACCCCCAAAGGGGTCGTGACCCACAGCTTGAGAACCGCTGGTGTACAAGGTTTTATACTTGTGCAGGTGTATGTAAGATATGTACGTGTGCAAGAGTTTTCTAAATGTACAGATATGGCTCATGAGTAAGTATGGACAGATGTGATCAGAGGCCTGCTCCATCTCTCTCTAAAGAAGACTGATTCCTACCTTCAGGGAAAGCAGGAGAAAGTCGAAGTTGGGCATTCTTTTCTTTGGTTTGAGAGGGGTACCAGACTAGAATTATATCTATCAGCCCCTACTAACCATGGCTTTGGGACATAAGGTTTAATACTCCCTTAGCCAGAATGTCTTTGTGTTCTGGCCAGAAGCCCCAAGGGTCTTCCCCTCCCAGATTGCTTCTTTTGAGAAGGCAAACTAGGCCATCTTTCACCTCCATTCTTACCTAGTCTTTATCACTGTATGGGTGTTGTCTCAGACAAACTGAGACCTGGGAAAGACCTTAGCCTAAAAAGGCCAAGGTATCTCACTGTTTCTGGGCCATTTTCAATTGTCCTGACCTATGTCTTGTCATTGGACTCTGAATGACTCTGGAGGAGAGAGTGAAGCTGATGACTCTGTACAGCCCTGCCTCACTTAAATCAATTCACTTGCAAGTCAAGACATCACCCTCATGATGTCATCAGTCCTCTTTGAGAATGAAGGACCAACAACAAGAAATTCAGACCATTCCTGATTCAGAGTATGAGATGCAGCACCTTTTGGTGAAAAGAGTACTGGACCTGGAGACTTGTGCCTCTGTCACAAATCAGCTGTGCTGTTGAGTCATTTCAGTCTTGTTCCACTCTTTGTGACCTCATTTGGGGATTTCTTGGCAGAGATACTGATTCGCCATTTCCTTCTCCAGCTCATTTTACAGATGAGGAAACTGAGGCAAACAGGGTTATGTGAATTGCCCAGGGTTACACATCTAGTAAATATCTGAGGCTGGATTTGAACTCATGATTAGTTTTCCTGATTCCATCCCAGCGCTCTATCCCCTATGGTGCCACCTAGCTGTCCTAATTAATGTTGCAATAATCAGCAAGTTTCTTAATCTCTTTGAATCTCAGTTTTCTCATCATCTTCTTTTTCTTCTTGGGTCTCTCTGTCTCACCCAGTTTGGGAGGAAAGTGGTCAGTCATGGGCCCAATCTGAATACTCATAAGAACAAAAGCTTTAACCTCAACCTAGGGCGATTTGCCCCTCCTTAGGCATCCTGGTGGCCTAATACTCTTGAGGACTCACCATATTGGTGTTAGACTTAGTGGAATATCTGATTGGCTTTACCCCTATTCTGACTGACTGCTTACAACTCTTACACTCGAGAAATCCACCAGCTTGAGCATCCCTAGCGAGGAGGAACTACAGGAATTTGCCCAACCTGCATCTAGTGCTGTTCCAGGCTGAGTTCACATTCATGTAATTAACTATAGGAGAATTTGTCCTCTCCAGTATTAGCTTCTACTCTTCAGTGACACAAAGCCACCTTTCTCTAAGAGCTTAAGGGCATCTTGAAGAACTGGAAAGCTCACCTGTGGCACCTAACTTCTGTGTGGCACAATCTCACTCCTCCTACTTAACCAAAGTTCCCTGGTAGATTTAGAGTGCAAAGACCTGAGTTTGAATCCTGCCTCATATGATAAATGCCTTGTTCAGATACCTGAACATTTTTGTCTATGTTAATTTCTGCAACTGTAAAAAGGGGAGAGTAAGAGCACCTATCTCCCAGGATTGTTGTATTTTGTAAGCCTTAAGTGCTGCATACATTAGCTATTATTTTAAACTGTTTTTTAATTTTTTTTTTTTTTTTGCTTTTTGGAGGGCAATTGGAGTTAAGTGACTTGCCCAAAGTCACATGGCTAGTAAGTGTGCCAAATGTCTGAGGCTGGATGCCACATCTGCATTCTCTGTATGTTTCTGGGTCCCTCAGAATTCTCGTCTGCCAATGCCTAGCACCTTCTTGCCTGTGACGTCAGAGATGGCAAACCAAGTAGGCACACCTGAGTGAGAATTGCATCTTCCTCCATAAACCCCATAACCTAAGTGAGCCACACAACAATGTGTGTGTGTGTATGTGTGTGTGTGTGTAGGGGGTGCCCAAACCCCCACATGCCCCACCAACCAATTAAAAAGAATGACAGAGTTCCCTGACCGTTAGAATGAAGAATATTGTGGAGAGTATGGTGGGACTCAGTCCTCTCTCACCTGGTTAATAGGAGGCCAGGACAGGATGGGGTGAGGCTGTTTTTCTTTCAGTTGGGTGTATTCTTTCCTGCTCTTAGGTGAAATATTAGAGACAGCTATGACCTTGAGCTCTTCAAAATTTGGTACCCTCACTTAAATCCAATTCACTTGTATGTCATAGCATCACATTCCTGATGTCCTGGTCCTCTTTGAGAATGAAGGACAAACAGCAACAACAGCAAACTTCCAGAGGTCCAGAAACTATGATCCATTCCAGAGTTTGATGGAAGCCAAGCCTGGTGCATCCCCAAGTCCCAAGGAATGACCTGTTTGACTCTGTCCAGCATCAGCTCAACAAAAAGGAGCCAAGATGCTGTGCCTGGCAGGAAAGGAGTAACTTGTGTGTGGCCATGACACACTCTTGCCAGCTCTCTGCTTTCCATCTGCAGCTCTTCTTGGTTTGAACTCCAAGAATCATGATGCCACGGTTAGGATAAGACCATAACCTGAATTCTCCTCATTGTGCTGTTTACCTCCACTTTGGATACTCAGTCCTTTCCCGGCTTCCTCAGCTTTCTCTCCCCTGAATTGAGGCTGGGGCATTGAAAATGAAACTCTTCCCAGAGCTTTCCTTCATAGAGGGCAGGGACCTGAACTTCCCAGCTGCCTGTCCACTTTCCAACAACTCGGCTTGGTTTTAACTCCAGGGAACTTGATGCCCCTGCATCTGCTTCCCAGCTTCATTTTGCATGTTGTCTATCAGATTGTAAGCTCCCTGAAAGCAGGAACTGCCTTTTTCTTGTTTGCATCCCCAAAACTTAGCACAATGCCTGACACATAGCAGGTTCTTAATAAATCTTTAGTGAATTGAATTGAACTTGTTGATGTGAATATTTTGTAGCAACAGCTTTATGTCTAAGCCTTATTCTCCCAGGGACTAAAAGCAGTAGAAGTGAGAATGTGCCTCTGATTTCAGAGGGTGATGTTTTTGTACTTTGGTTTGTATTATATCTTTTTGGCAAATAACTCTTTTCATCTCAGGTAGGGGAAGAGAGGGAGGTATAGAATTTGGAACTCAAAATAAAAAATGTAAAAAAATGGTTTTACATGTAATTGGGTGAAAATGAAATATTATTTTAAAAGGTGAAGACAAATGATTAAACAAACAAACAAACAAATGATGGATAAATGAATGGAGTGATCAAGTGTTTGGCAAAACTGTGCCCAATTCTAAGGCAGCAGCCTCTTTGGAGGACTGCTACTGACTGCATTCCTTGTACTTCTTGAGGTGACCCATTCCATTTTTCAACAGCTCTGACTGTTTGGAAGTTTCTCCTAAAAGGAGACTAGATTTGCCTCTTTTCATTTTCTACCCATTGCTACTCATTCTGCTCTCTGGGACCAAGTAGGCTAAGCCTAGTTCCACTTCCATATTTCATAATAACTTTAATTTTCTACATTTGGGTTAAAAACAAATGTCAACTACAGGTTTGCTAAAAGACTGCAGTTGGTAAGAAACAAATTTTCAAACTTTAATGGACTGCAGCAGGTTCTAGGTGACTCATGCTGAGTGAGTATAAGTCAACTCTGTGCTTGTGTGTGTTTGTGTGTGTGTAAAGAGAGAGACAGTGACAGAGACACAGAAAAACAGAGGAAGAGGGAGGAAGGAAGAGAGAGAGAGAGAGAGAGAGAGAGAGAGAGAGAGAGAGAGAGAGAGAGAGGAAAAGAGAAACACAGAGACAGAGAGAGAGAGAGAGAGCTAAATAGCTAATGATGAAGAGGTTACCCACAAAGAGAGTTAGGGTTTCCTGAGACCCCAAAATACCAACATGCTGGGTCCCACAGAAAGAATTCCACTCAAGTCTCCTCAGCCAAAGAAAAACAAAGTTTATTAATAGTTCACCGTATGGGATAGACTCTCAAGTCTATGCCAGGTCATTCTATGGTGCTCTCACAGAGCAAGTCTGTGCTAGGGCATTCTATGGTGCTCTCACAGGGCAAGTCTATGCTAGGGCCTTCTGTGGTACTCTCACACTACATGGAGGGAAGATGGGATCCTATATACAGAAAGGTTGTGGGAGGAATCTAGGGGTGGTCTAGATGAGGAGTTTGGGGAGGGTCTTCAGGAGTCAAGATGAGGCCAGACTCCAGTAATGAGTGATTAAGGGTGGGAAGTTGCTGGAGGCTACCTGGAGACCATAGGCAATGGTGGGCCAGGCCAGTTCAAGAGTGGGAACAGGAGCATCAAGGGTGGGAAACCATTGGAACAAAGGAGGGCTAAAGACTTGGGCAGAGCCACAACTTAAGGCCGTGACCCTAGGCAAATGCCTTCCCTTAGGAAGATTCAAGGAGAGCTCAAAGGGGCTCCCAAAGCCTACACCTCATCAATGAGGTTACATAAATGTGACCATAGAGTGTCCAGTGATAAGACTCCATTCTACTCAGGCTCCCTCTGGAGTATTATGTTCAGTACTGGGTGTCACATTTTTAGGATGATGATAAGCTGAAATATGCCCAGAGAAAGACAACCATGATGGTGAGTCAGGGGCCATTAAAAGTGTTACAGATATTTAGCCTAGAGAAGAGAAGCTTTGGGGAGAACATGAGAGTTGTCTTCAAATATCCAAAGGATTGCAAGGGGAAGAAGATTTAGATTTATTTTATTTGGCTTGACAGGATAGTAGTAGGAGAAAAGGATGGAAGTTGTTTCCAGGCAGATCTTGGCACAACGTAAGGAAAAACTTCCTGACAATTCCAGCTGTCCAAAAGCAGAATGCCTTTAGATATAGTTGATTTTCTGTCATTAGAAATGCTTAAGGAAAGGTTGGATGACCATTTTGTACATAAATTATGCTTTCTGTATGGTTGGATCGGGCTAATTCTACTCATAATATATTGCCATTTTAGTTCTCAGCTTTTACTAAGCTAAAATCCCTTTCTCTTTTTGACTTGTACCTAAAGGTCTAGGTTTCTCTTAGATTTACATTTCCATTTGTGATAACAGTACATTTCCCATCCCCATGCCCTTGCCCAGGTTGTAGTCAGTGCCTAGAATGCAATACCTCCTCACCTTCCATTGGAATCCCTCATTTCCTTCAGAACTCAGTCTAAGTTCCACCTGATTCATGAGACTTTTTTGATCCCCCAAGTAGCTAGTGCTTCCCTCTCCCCTCAAAAAATATCCTCGATATCGGACTTTTAATCAGAGAAATTCACAGCAAAGTTTTTTTTTTCCCCACTTACTGTTACCCTTCTAATTCTAACTGAAGAAAAATCCAAATAGGTCAAGCAAGAGGAAACAATACTACCCAGTTACCCCCACAACGACTCCAACAAAATTCTAAGCACACCACCAGACCAAGTAGCGATAAAGAAATCTAAGGAGAAATCACAGTGGTGTATCTTTGAAGTCCAAGACCATAAATTCATAACATAGCAGAAACTGTGAAGCAGGTGTGGGCCCAGATCACAGACTTAGCCCCCAGGGCTCCAAACAGGAAGCAGGTCAGGGTTTCCCAGCACAGATCAAAAGCTTAGCCTCAGGCCTAGAATGGGGCTAAATCTACGAAGTGGACTGGAGTGTTAGGAGGCTCAAATGATATGAGGATGTAAACTTGTAAAGCATTTTGCAAACCTTCAAGGATTATAGAAATGCCAGCTGTTGCTGCTACAACTGCTGCTGCTGTTTTTGTTGTTAATTTACTGCACCCAACCACCAGTCTGATGATCATTTCATTCCCTGAAATTTTTGCTGCATTCCTGATGAGCTCAAGTCATATTTATAGAGCTCTACATGGGTGAGCTAATAAAAGTTTAACAACCAGGGTCATTAGGAAAAATAAAAGATTAAAATGCATTGTTAACCTTTCTTAAATCTAGATAATCACTACAACTATTTGTAGTGATAGCTGATTTCTGAAGTATAAATGCTTGCACTGAAAATTTAACAATTGGCTCTCAAAAGCTGTCTCCAGCACACCCTTAACTACAGGTCACCTATCTCGTATCTTCCAGAGTAAACCTGAGGCTCAGCCTATCCAGAGAACAGTATTAGATCACTATGGTGGGTTGCCTACCAGGAGTCTCCTAGTAGAATGAATTGTGGGTTCAGCCCCTGGCTCAAGCTAGCAAGGAGCACTGGCATGTCTCAAAAAAGGCCAGATCAAGGACCTAGTCTCTAAGACTCTGAACAGGATGGGGCCAGCATCCCAGGGTTTCTCAAAGCAGATCAGTGTAAATCCACATACAAGCAGCTTTCCAGAGAACTGCTGCTGTGACCGGCTTCAAGGTTCTGATTACATAGTATAGTGAGCTCCCTCTTTGTTCAGTCATAAACTAAGACCAAACATTGACAGAAATCAAAGTACAGCATTCACAATGTTATAGCATAACAAGTTATCACTAAAGTGGCCACATAGTTTTAAGCAAAGTACAATCATTTAGTAAGTCCTTAACTCAATCATCCTTAAGAAGCAAGCCTCCTTAAAGAACACAAAGTACAGAGGTCAAAGTTCTCCACTAGAGTTCTCACATTGTTTTAATCTGTGAGCCAAAAAGTTTTCTTTCTTCTTAATAGGCGATTAGTTCCCAATCATCCTTAATTCAATCATCCTGAAGAGGTACAGGATACAGAGTACAAAGTCCTCCAACCCCTAGGCCACAATAAATCCTAACCTTTTTCAGTCAGCACTAAATACCCAAGAAGAGGTCTTTTCATCTTGATTGAGGCTGGCTCTCAGATTCCATGGTTCCTCTTCCATGGTCCCAGCTCCTGCCTGAGTCTACCCAACTGTCACCTGGATTCAAAGTCAGGTATCTCTAAGTTCCTTGTCCAGCTCCTCATCCAGTTCCTTGTCCAGTTCCCATTCCATACTAAAGCTCACAGTGTCCTGTCTAGCTCAAGTCCTTCACAGTTCCTGTTTCTGGGAAGACAAAGCTTAAAAGAGCTATAATAACACTCATGCACATTGCCAGCACCATCAGCAACTCAATATCTGCCTATGAAATCAACACAGACCCACCAATAAGATATGAGAACTCAACACAAATCTCAGTATAGTCCCAGGACCTCCAAAACCCTCCTCCAGGACTTCTGTAAGCAAACAAGAAAATCTTCTTTCAGGACTTCCAGTAAGGTCCCAGGGCTTTTGTACAACAGCAATGTTCTCTATCAGCAGACAAATCTGACAAAGTAACATCAAAACAGACAAAGTACCAGCGCCACAGCCATGCTTCCTCCCACTTTTGCTCTCTCTCAGCCTGGGCTTCTCCTTATATACAGTCATTAAGCTCCTCCCTGTTCCACCCCTTCCTGTTGCATTAGCAACAGGGGTTTACAAGTTCTGTTTCTTAACAAAAGACTTGATATAATCATGGACAAGCCTTAAAAAAAACTTGAACTGAAACAAAGTGCTAAATAATTAAACAGTTGAAACAAGGTTTTAACTACTTCTTTGCTTTCCATTACAATCAGAGATTCAGTCTAGGGTCCAGAATGGGGTTAGTCCAGCAGAATCCCAAGGGTAGATTGGTTACTTAGCCATGGGCCTAGAATAGGTATCAGCCCAAAGTGAAGTCACACTAAATCTGATGAACCTTTCAGCTGGCTGAAAGGGGCTGAGGCCCACAGTAGTTATAGGATGGGACTAGACAGTACTCTAAGGAAGTGCCATCCAGGGGCAAGTCTACAGCTGTGTTACCTAAACACAAACTAGGGTCTACAGTCTGGAAAGTCTAAGAGGGCAGAAATTCAACAGTGTTCTTGATCTGATCACATCGAGGCCACTGAAATACTAGAGTTCCCTGATCTATATTCCCTGATCTATAAGAATCATTGCTATAATTCTTAAAATGAGTTATACTCAGTACCTGAAGAACATAGCAGCAGGATCTTAGATCAGACTGGCCAGGATATATAGGCCACAACAGTTTTGCCAGAAGCACACAGAGTCTGGTCCTAATACAAAGTCCCAAACTGGAAAGTAAGGCTGGAAGAATGAATAAGCAACAAGATAAAGAACCATTATGAGGCCAAAGATGCCTAAGACTCAAACCAAGAAGAGGAGACTAGCTCCAAAACATCTACAAACAAAACACAACTTAGTTGCAAGATCAATTAAAATTCCTACAATAGGGGTGACTAGGTGGCACAGTGAGTAGAGCCCAGCCCTAGAGTCAGGAGGACCTGACTTCAACTCCGGCCTCAGACACTTAACACTTACTAGCTGTGTGACCTTGGACAAGTCACTTAACTCCAATAACCCTGCCTTTCCCCCTCCAAAAAGCAAAAAGAAAAACCCAAAGAAGAAAAAAAAATTTATGAAGAGAGCATTATGAAGACTAGACTACTAAAAAGCCATGACCCCCCCCCAAAAAAAACCCCAAAGAGCTTAGCTATAATATTTCAAGAAATCATAAAATAAAACTGTCCAGACATAGTAGAACAAGAAGGCAAAGTGAAAATAGAATCTACTGACTACTTCCTGAAAGAAATCCCAAATGAGAACTTCCAGAAACATCATAGACAAAATCCAGATCTTTTAGGCCAGAAAGCAGACAAACAAAAAAATCACTGCAAATTGCCAGAAAGAAAGCATTCGAGTTCCAAGGAATCACATTAACACAAGACTTAGCAGCTGCCACTTAAAAAGGAACAGAGGACATGGAACATGATATTCCAAAAGACAAAAATATAGGCTTATAACGAAGAATAATTTATTCATCAAAATTGAGTATAATCCTACAGGGGGAAAATTTAATAGAGAACTTCAAAAAGTTCCTGATGTAAAGGTCAGAGCTGAATAGAAACTTTGAAATATGAAAACATAAGAGTGAAGAGAAATATAAAAAGATAAATAGTATAAATTAACAATTGGAAAGGATTTGATAAGGATGAAAAATTTACATTCTAACAGGGGTGGGCAGGACATGATACAAATGGTAGCTAGGTGACTCAGTGGCTGGAGCACGGGGTCTAGAGTCCAGAAGACCTGACTTCAAATCTAGCCTCAAACATTTGATAGCGGTGAGACCCTGGGCAAGTCACTTTACCCTCTTTTTGTCTCAGTTTCCTCATCTACAAAATGGGGATGATAATAATAGCACCTACCTCCTAGAGCTATTGTGAGGATCAAATAAGATAATATGTGCAAAGTGCATATAAATGTTAGCTATTGTTAATAGCTATTAAGTGTCCCCTCAGAACCTTAATGTCAGTGGAGAGTCAAAGAGAAATTGAAATGATGGAAGACCTTTGTTATGTTTTAATGATTTTAAAAGAAAAATGGAAAGAGAGGAGAAAAGGAATGCATTGGAGAATAAATGAAACATAAAGGGGTGGAGCTTAATACAGGGGATACAAGAAAACGATGATATAAAAATGGTGGAGTCAGTAGAATGGATGTCACTCGAATCTCACTTCCATCTAAATTAGACAAAGGAGGAAGGAAAACAGAGAGAGAAAGAGTGAGAGAGAGAGAAAGAGAAAGAGAGAGAAAGAGAGAGACAGAGAGACAGAGAGAGAGAGAGAGAGAGAGAATTTAATGTAAAAATACCTTCAACTCAACAGGGAAATATAAAAGAACTAGAGGAGAGAATAGAGGGAAAGAAAAGGAAGAGTAAATTTAAGGAGGGATCACTCATAAGCAAAGCAAATCCTCAACTCAGAGAGTGGGGCTTATAAAAAGGGATTTAAAAGAAAAGAAAAAAGAGATAACCTCTGATTGAGGCCTGAATGAAGTGAAAGAAACAGGACAAGGGAGCAATATATGACTGTAGCAAACAGTAGTCTCAAACATTTTGGGGGCTCAGGATCGCTTTACACTCTTAAAAATTATTGAGGATCCCAAAGAACTTTAGTTTATATGGACTATATCTATTGATATTTACTGTGTTAGAAATGAAAGTATCTTAGTATTATTATGAGAATAGAATTGACCTCCTGGATCCCTGGAAAGAGTCTGGACAACACTCTAAGAATCACTGGCATCAAGCAGAGGGCATACTTGTGAGCCACAACTGTTTTCTTTATAAAGAGGGTGTGGGGAGCAAAGAGAGGTGAAAGGCATAACAGAATAGTATGGGGGGAAATACAAAATTAATGATCATAACTGTTAATGTGAATGGGATAAACTCACCCATAAAGCAGAAGAGGATAGAAGAATGAATTGGAACTGGGACTGGCAATGACCCAAGGGCCAAATATAGTATGCCACCTGTTTTAGTTAGGTTCTCAAGCTAAGAACAATTTTTGCATTTTTAAATAGTTTTATCGTATCTAAAAATGTAAAAACTATACTTAGCTCACAGACCTTACCCCCCCCAAAAAAAAAAAAAAGGAATAGAAGAGAGATGGGAAGCTGGATTTGGGCCACAGGCCAAAGTTTGCAGACCCCTAGATGAGAAAGCAGAATCCAAAATATGTTGTTTATAAGAATCACACCTGAAACTTAAAGACTCTCACAGAGCTAAAATAAGGAATTGGAACAAAATTTATCATGCTTCTGTTGGACTCAAAAAAGCAGGAGTAGCAATCATGAGCCAGAAGAGGAAACACTCTAACTATTTTGTTTTGTTTGCACAAATCCTTGTCCATTTTAATATCTTGGGGATCCTGCTTATTCTTGGTTTGGTCAAGGATGCTTCCCCTATCCATGGCTGTGAAAGGTAGCTTCTTTCGAATTCTTCTAATTTGCTTATGATTATATAATACATAATATACATATGTGCTTGTGATTAAAAGTCTTATCTTAGTGAACAGATGCTGCCTAAGGACTATGAATCTCTAAGCTAAGTCTTTAAAACGTAACTTGGTGATTTAAAAGTTTATAGCCCAAACTTGTCCCTTTTGACACTTCATTTTTCATAATTAGGTTCCACACTGTAATTAGTCCCCTCTTCCCACCCACACACCCACACTTATGTGACTTTTTTTCCTTTTTAACACAATACAAACCATTTGAATAATTGTCTTTGTGTCAGAAGTTCTAATATTCTGGAGACTTTTTTCAGAGAAATGTAATTTTGATTTGAGACCATCTGCAACAATCCAGAACACAGATCTGGCCAGTATTTGACCTCTAGACCTACCATAGGTCTTAGATATTCTTCCCCAAAATAGAAGTCATATCTTTATTTGATTAGGCCAGTAACAGTTATACTGCCATCAATGTAATAGATAAATGTATAGTTTTCATCAGAAGGTTTCTTAATTAGTCTGTCTATGTTCTGGAATAATATACTAGAGCTGGGAGGGGCATTGGAAAACCATCTCACCCCACACTCTAATTTTACAGGGAAGGAAATAATAAATCATATTTATATAACACTTTAAGGTTTATAAGATGATTCTGTTAGGTAAGCTGTATGGATATTATTTCAGACATTGGTTGAAGTGGTTTATATCTTGAGGAAGGCAGGGTAACACTCATTTAATAAATGTCTATCATGTGTTAATCACGGTGCTGAGTGCTGGCCACATAAATACAAGCCAAAAAAAAAAATAGTCTCTACCTTCACGGAGCTTATGAATGAAGGAAGACAACACACAAATGGAAACCAAGGGAAAGGAGGTGAAGGTACCCCTATGTGGGCATGGTGTGGAAGTCCAGAAAGTCAAAAGCTCAGCCAGAGGGAGAAGGAAGCTTAACCAACTTGGCCCTCCTCCATGATGGAGGCCCCAGTGGAAGAAATGGGCCGGCATATTGGATAGATAGATGTTCCAGGGCGAGGAGGTTCCAGGTGCTGAGGAAGGCAAAAAGTGAGATAAGGTGTTGAAACGCAGAAAGTCAGAAACACAGTTGGGAGGAGAAGAAATAGAAACTCCAGGAATGTAGCTTGGTGTAATAAGCAGAAAGAGCTGTTGGATTTAGCCTCAGAACACCAGGGTTCAAATCTTCACTCTGCTATTTACTTGCGTGAACTTGAACTTTGGAAATTAACTTACCTTCTCTAGTCCTCAGTTTTCTTATCTGTAAAAGGAAGAAAGGTTAGTGTTCTAGATAGTGTGTCAAAGTAAGAGAGGAACAGATCCTTGCATGCCACTTATTGACTTAGAAAACCACAAATTAACCTTATTGATGGTGTGTTATATTTTGTATCTATTTTGTTAAACATTTTCTAATTACATTGTAATCTGGTTCAGGCTTCACTTGGGAGTTTTGTGGGTATCATGAGGTCCTTCATCTGAGACCTCTGGATTAGAAGAGCTCGAAGGTCTTTTTCTGTTTTAAAACTTTGTTGTTGCCATTCATCCTTCATTTTTGAAGGGGACCAGTGACAACAAAAGGGTTATGGTTTGTCCTATAAACTTGCTTTAGGGCATTTATGTAGGGTTTGACGTTTTCAAAATACTTTACAAATAATTATCTTATTTTATCCTCACAACAATTCTGGGATATAGATGCTATTATTATCACCCTCATTTTCCAGATAAGGAAACTGAGGCACATAGAGGTTATTGGGGCTCATACAGCATGCGTCTGAGGCTGGATTTGAATTCAGATCTTCCTAAATCCAGGTCTGATGCTTTCCACTGAGCTATCTAATAGCTTCTTTCTTTTCTTTTCGCAAAGGGGAAGGTAGGGCAATTGGGGTTAAGTGACTTGCCCAAGGTCACATGGCTAGTTTTGTGTTAAGTGTCTGAGGTTGAATTTGAACTCAGGTCCTCCTGACTCCAGGGCGGGTGCTCTATTCACTGAACCACCTAGCTGCCCCTATCTAACTGCTTCTAACTAGGCCTCATCAAAGCCAGAATTCTAACTAACTTATGTCTTCTGAATCAAGTTCAAGCATTCTTTCCACTCTACCACACTATCTCTCAAACTTAAATATGTGGAAGTAAAGTGACTTGTGAATGGTTATACAGCTTATACTTGTCAGACGCAAGATTCAAACCTAGTTCCTCCTGACTCTAAACCTAGAGCTTTTCCTCAAATACTACTCAGCCTCTTGAAATTTAAAGGAAGACAAAATGAGGGTATTAGATATACCAATGGTTATACAAGACAGTGGGGGTTGAGGGAGAACAGCTATGGGTTCAGGAATATCTGGGAAGCTGTTTCAGAAGGACAAGGCCATCAGCTAGGCAGGGAAGAAGAGGAAAAGGCACACTGTTAAGAAGGGTTCAAATCATGGCAGACACTGAGGACAGAGGTAGAGGCAATTAGTAAATGTTTGGAAAACTGGCGTGCTAGAGAAGAGAGGAAACAGCGCATGGGCTGAGTTTTCTAGAAGGAAAGGTATTTAGAATCAAAACAAATAATTTCAGAACTAAAAAGCTCTTTCTTCTCACCTTTTCCTCCCAATCTCCCTAGTTTCTTTCAAGAGTCAACTCAAATACTATTTTTGGAAAGATGCCTCTTCTTTCCCCCAGCACTTTTCCTCTGACTTGTTTGCTCTCTCCCTCCTTCCCTCCCTCTCTTTTTTTCTCCCTCTCCTCTCTCTCTCTATCTCTGTCTCTGTTTCTCGCTCTCTCTGTCTCTTCTCTCCATATATATACATATATATATTTGTAATATTTACATTTTTTTGCATATTGTCTCCTTCATAATGTGAGGTATTTGAGACAGGGACTGTGTTTTTACTTTCTTTGTGCCGTCCCTTAGGCTCTGAGGGTCCTTACCCTACCTGCCATTTGCAATGATAAACTGAGTCTCCCAGAGAAGGAAGGTTACATCTCTCCCTCAGGTGCTTAGGGGTACCACTAAGTGTTTATGGGGTCCTTTCTAAAACCATTGGCTCAAGTCCCCACTCCACTGTATTCTCCCAAATATTTATTAATCACTATTTACAATTAATATCTCTCATATATCATTTATACCCTCCAATGATCAGGACTCCAGCATCCCTTAGCCAAATTAGCTTTTACGAAGGGATATTTAATGAGAAGATATAGCAGGTCCAGAAGTACAAATATTGCAGAGAACTGCAATATCCAGGGAGCAGACTCTCTCCTATGCCACTTCAGTTCCAGAGAGAGTGCATCAGACTTCAAGCAGTTTCTACAAAGCATTCATCCACCAAGTTCACTTCTGAATATGACATGGCTAATGGATACAATACACCATCTTGGCTGCCTTTAATTCACTCCTAAGCTGGGTCAGACAAGCTTAGGTCTTTGTTTCTCATCTGACTCTACTGCTTGAAAGCCCCAACATGTACTCCTTTCCTAGTTTTCTGGTGCTTTGGTCTCCTGATCTTTTAAGATAACAGGGTTGCAGCCTATTCTGTTCCATCTTTAATATTTCCTCACCTAAGGCAAGAAAGAACAGACATAAATGGGACAGAAGGAACAATAGGGCCATGTGCTCTGGCCAAGTGTCCTCAGCCAAGGCGTAAAGATGAAGACCCAAGGCCTCTCTCTCCTCACCTCCAGACTTATAGCATTCCTCACTTGAACACAGCCAGGAAATATTGAGTGACTCATCCAGGTAGTACCTGCAGTTTTAGTTCTAGCTTAGTAGCCAATCGAAAGGCTTCTCTTCTTCACATGGTGAGCAGGCTGAAAACAATACCTGCTCATGCTCTAAAGTCCACCTGGGATTGCATCCACAGAACACGTGCGCATGCTCATGAGGACTGAGCTCATTGATCAATCACTCCCTTTCCCATCCTGTTAAAGTTACTGGTACATAATAAACATTTAGTAAATGGTTGCTGATTGACTGATTGAAAAGGAACTTGGAGATCATTTACCCAACCCACTTAGAACTTTCCTGTTCTGGAGGAAAAGAAACTTGATAAAGGGAACTGAGAAGAATCCAGAGAAAGATGTAAAGCATTTTAAGGAAGGAATCCTTTCTTTTTGATTTTGTGTAACCTATAAAAACTCTCGGGGTCTTTATCCCAACTCCCACTTCCACTGACAGCCAAGTCTCAACAGCTGACCTAGCTACACATCCTCCTCAGGGCTCAAGGGGATATTCCTGAGGGGTCAGAAATAATTTCCTAATGCTGTCAGCTCAAGCATCCAACCAAGTGTTGTGACCAATGTGAATCATCAAAACCACTTGACACATGGCATTAATAAATATGAATATAAAAGAGACATTTACTAAAAAGATGTAGTAAGAGTAGAAATACAAAAAACAAAAAACAAAAAACCAAACCATCATTCCTGGACCAGGAACATGCTCTTATCTTTGCCACCCCAAACCTAAGGGAGAGTAAGACTCAAACTTCAACTGGTTTCTGAAAAACATTCCTATCATGAAGTTCTCTTCTGAGTATGACACAACCAGTTGGCAAATTAGCTCCTTTGTTTGCAGGATACAGTAACTTGGCATCAGTCCCTTGCTAGGCTGGGTCAAGTTGGTCACTCCTCAGGGATGTGTGAATGTACTAGGCTCAGCTTCCTGCAAGTTCTAGTGCGGATACCAATTTCTGGACCTCTCTGGTTGGTGACTCTTCCAACCTTTTGAAGCTCAAAAGTTTCTTGCCTCATTTGTTCCAACTCCATTGCGCCATTGCTTAGCAGCATGAAATAGTAGACACAGCAGAGAGAGAAAAACACTTCTGCCATGCTCACAGTCACATCAGACCCAGTAAAGAGAGTAGGCTATTGGTGCTCTCTTTATCTCTTGGTCATTGACATTCTTTCTCTCTTGGCCATTGACACTAACTCTCAGCCATCGGAACTATCATCTTTATTCAATAGGAGGCCTAGATCAGTACTTGCCTCAGACAATACTGAACATGAATTCTCTTGGGACTGGAACCTTCATTTGTCAGTCCCCACCAAGATCCCAATACATAGTAGGCATTTGATGCTTACTGAATTGATAGAACCACTTAGTGTGGATTCAGGTGGCTGTGGAAGAGGAATAAATTTGACCTCCACTGTAGAGACAAGTAGAAAACCAGTAAGGAAGCAACTAAAGATTGGGGCTGCAGAATCCACTTGCCAGCCTGGGAATCAAGCCTATGGTAGTAGTCAGTTGAGAACCTGTCTCCATCAAGCCAGAGCAATGGGACAACTTTTCTGAACTTGTCTAGCTTGTTACCCCATTTCCTCATATGATAACAGAATCGTTTAGACAGCTGTTTAAACACTCTAAACAACTGGCTGAACATGTGTAGTGCTAAAGATAAACCACAGAGGAAAGGACACTGCTAGGGAAATAAAGGGGAAAACCGACCTCTCCAAGAATGACTGTTGGACACAGACTACTGTCCAAACCCTAGGGGGTTGTTGGCAATGGGGTAGGGGAGCTGTTCCTTGCTGCCCTGACTTTGTTTTGTCACTAATCCTCATATATCATTACTTCAGGGCTCTAAGATGTCTCCAGTGGGAATAGTCTACCTACCAAGGGAGGTTCCAGGACCTCAGGTCACTTAGTAGGCAGTCTTCTACACAGGCATCCATTAGTCTTCTTTCAGTCTGGTGATGAACCTCTCCAGACTTAACTAGGCTGCTTTCAGATAGATGGTGGCTTACAATTCACATCTGAGCCTGCACTACTACAGTTCTGTCTTGTTTTACTTTTCCTGAGCTCTGCTTTAGCAGATTCGACCAGCTCCCTGAATAGCACAGGACACTAAGAGTAAACAAGGAGCAGAAAGCCTCCTGTTCATTGCTTCAACTGACTCCTGACATTTGTTTGCTGTTTTCCAGTGTTCATCAGCTCCAGCCCTACGACTTCAAAAGCTAGCCCAAGATCACAGCACTATTCTCTGGTTGTTGTGTGCATCCAAAGTTAAATGCTTAACGATCAGATCTATGAAATAATAACGATAACAATATATGCCCAATGTATTTTTAGGTTTAATCTGCGTTTAAATAGAATTATGATCCAATGGGGGAGACAACGTGCAAACAAATATATCAAGAGCAAACTATAGACAAGAGAAATAGGAAATAATTAATAGAGGGAAGGCACAGGAATTAAGAGAGGTTGGGGATTGCGTTAATAAATGCAATTAAATGCAGATTAATGAAATACATCTGATCTGCTCATTTTCTCTATCCCTTTCCTCAGTCTAGCCAATTAACAAAACAATAAATCAATTCCTGCCTTGAGGGAGAGCAGGAGAAAGGTCAAGGTTGGGCATTCTTTTCTCTGATCTGACAGTGGTACATCAGCTCCCATTAAACATGGCTTTGAGACATAGGGCTTAGTGCTCCCTTAGCCTGGATGCCTTTGTCAAAACCCTGTGTTCTGACCAAAAACCCAGAGGGTCTTCCCTTACCAGACTGATTCTTTTGAAAAGGCAAACAAGGCTATCTTTTTCCTCAATTCTTACCTAGCTTCTAATCACTGTATGGGTGAGACCTGGGAAAGACCTTAGCTCAAAAAGGCCAAGTTCTCCCACTGCGTCTGGGCCATTGGCAATCATCCTGACCTGCGTCTTGTTATTGGACTCTGAATGATTCTGGAGGAGAGAGTGAGGCTGATGACTACACAGGTCTGTCTCACTTCAATCCGATTCACTTGCAAGTTAAAACATCACTCTCCTGATGTCATTGGTGCTCTTCCAGAACAAAGAACAGAGAACAAGAACACCTCCTCAACTGTGTTTCTTTTAAACCCATTCCAGACATGAGTGCCTACAGAGTAAGATCTCAATTGTATTGAGACGCTTTAATAAAGAGTAATTGAATGAAAGGGGGCAACTAGGTACATAGTGGATAGAATGTCGGTTCTGAAGTCAGTAAAACTCGTCTTCCCAAGTTCAAATCTGACCTCAGACACTTACTAGCTATGTGATTCTAGGCAAGTCACTTAACCCTATTTGCCTCAGTTTCCTCATCTGTCAAATGAGCTAGAGAAGGAAATGGTGATCTACTCCAGCATCTTTGCTGAGAAATTCCCAAATGGAGTCACCAAGAGTCAGACATGACTGAAATGAATGAATGAACAACAAAAATGACAAATTGAATAAAATGGGGATGTTTAGCTTGAAGAAGAGAAAACTTGGAGTAGTCAGGGAAATGAGGTAGTTTTCAAATGTCTGAAAGGCTTTTTGGTGGATAAAAGATAAGACTTGATCAATTGGTTCCACGGGACAGAATGATGACCAATGGTGAGAAGCTATGGTCAAAAAGATTTTCATTTAATGGAAAACTTTCCAATAGTTAGATTGGTCTCAAAATGTAATGAGCTATCTTGGAGGAGTAATCAGTTCTTCATCATCACTGGAACTGTTCAGTAAGGAGCTAAATGGCTACTAGATGGGTCTCATGAATGAAATAAATGGCCTATGGGTCCATATGCTTCCACTGAGAATCACAAACCCTTAGGGTTGGAAGGGATCCTGTAAATACTCAGGGTCATCTATTCTAAGATCTGTCCACTTTACCCCATTAATCCCCTCTACAACATCTCTATCCAACAAAAAAGGAAAATGACAATGGTTGGAGGTGCCATGGGAGAACATGAATAGTAAGATAGGAGTGCAGTATTGCTGAAACGATGAAATGGTCCAACCACTCTGGAAACCAGTTTGGAGCTCTATCCTTAGCTCTGCTTACTGACCTTCCTGACCTCCTTCAAATCCCAATTAAGATTCCACCTTTTACGGGAAGTTTTCCCCAGCTCCTCTTAATTCTAGTGCTTTCCCTTCCCCAATCCCTCTTAATCCCTATGCCTTCCCTCTGTTAATTATTTCCTATTTCTCTTGTATGTAGCTTGCTCTTTATGTATTTGTTTGCAGGTTATCTCACCCAATAGACTGAAAACTTGTTGAGGGTAAGGATTGCCTTTTGTCTCTTTTTTCCCTAGGGCTTAGCACAGTGCCTGCCATAGTGGGTACTTAATAAATGTTTATCGACTGATTTATGGATGTCCATAAATTGTGTATACCCTCTATATTTTAATACCAATACAATGTTTATCCCAAAGAGGTTAAATAAAAGAGAAAGGACTCCTTACTACAAAAATGTTTATAGCAGTACTCTCTGTTGTAGCAAAGATCCAGAAACAAATTGGGTCAACAAGTATTTATAAAGCACTTTCAATGTACTAGGAATTATGCTAAGACACTAGAGTTGTTTTTTTTTTTAAAGTCAATCACTCAATAACACAGTTCCTACCTTCAAGAAGCTCACATTCTAATTTATGTTTAGGCTATATGTGACACAATGGATGGAAAGGGCAGGAGCTCTTGGAGAGGTTTCTTGCAGCTTAGTCTTGAAGGAAGCCAGGGAAGTCAGGAGGCAAGGGAGAGGTGGAGGAGCATTACAGGCATAGTGAACAGCCAACGAAAAGGCATAAAATTGGGAGATGAAGTGTCATGTCTGAAGAAGAACCAAAAAGCTAGTGTAGGTAGGGCACAGTACTTGGAGAGGAATAAAGTGTAAGAAGACTGGAAAAATAGGAAGGGGGAAGGTTATGAGGGTTTCTAGTGCCATCAACTGGGAAATGACTTAGCAAATCATGGTATATGAATGTAATGGAATAAGATTGCACAGTAAGATGACAAAAGGGACAGATTTAGGCAAATTTGGGAAGACTGGCATAGACTGATACAGAGTCAATCGAACAGAATTAGGACAATTTAGACAACTACAGCAATTGTAAAAGACATAGCTGATTGACACAATGACCACCATGACACTAGAAGATTGACAGTCATTCATGTACCCATCTTGGCAGAGAGGTGATGAGTAGAGATACAGAAAGAAGCATATGCTTTCATAGTCAATATGTGGATTTCTTCTGTGTGATTTTGTTTACTTATTATAGGAGGGGGCTTTTGGATTTTTTTTGGTGAGGAGAGGAGAGAGTAAGTGCTTTGTTGGTATAAAAAAAAGAGGAGAAGAAAAAACTTTAAGGAATCATTAAGAAATAAACAGAAAAGAGCAGAGGGATGGTTCTAAGGGGACACAGACAAGCAAAAAAGTATTAGAACTACTGTGTTAAATTTGAATTATACCCATAAAAAGGGTATATCTGGTAGAAAAAAGATGCACTGTATAAGAATTCACATTTTTCATACACTTCCCTTCTTTGTCTTTTTTTTTTTTTTTGTCTTTTTGGATAGGGGAAGGCAGGGCAATTGGGGTTAAGTGACTTGTCCAAGGTCACATGACTAGTAAGTGTTAAGTGTCTGAGGTCACATTTGAACTCAGATCCTCTGACACCAGGGCCAGTGCTCTATTCACTGCGCCACCTAGCTGCCCCTCTTTTTTGTCATTTTTACAGATGAAAATGTTCATATTTAAGGTAATAAAATAAAAAAGAAAAATTAATTTTGAAAAATAATAAAATCCCTGGCAAGTGTAGCCTCTGCTTGAGGAACTCTAGGAATCTTATGGTTCAATTCGAGTGTTTATAGAGTTCTTCATTTTTCTTTTTTGGCCCAGTCCTGTGATTTCTTTGATGTAAAAACTCCCAGCGTGGAGACTACCTCTGTGATGCAGATAAACTATTCATTTATCACTTGCTCCAAAACAGTTGCAGGGAGTTACTTGGAATACTTTGAGGGTAAGTGAGCACATAAGCAGTATGTGTTACAGACAGGACTAGAACCCAGATCTTCCTGATTTGGAGTCCAGGCCTCTGTCCACTTTACCTGTGAATCTATCTTAGTGTATTTTGCCTGAAATAAATAACCTGTTCTCTATAACTCTGGGACAGGATGAGAAAGAACCTGCTTCTCTGGAAAATAATTAAGCCAAGGACATTGAGTTCTTTGTGGATGGCTTCCCCACAAAAGGCTAACTTTAAAAGGGTCAGTAAAATATTAGTCACAGGAAAACTTTAGGTCCCTGAAAAAAGTCCTCCAGTTTGGGCTCTCTGTCATTCGGGTCTCTGTCTTCACTTCCAACTGTTTCCCATGAATGTTTTGTTCCCAGGGTAGACCAACAATTGTTGATATGCATTTTGGCTACAAGCATATCAACTTTAACGATCTAGTTGTTTTACTGCCAGCTGATGAAAAATGTCTTGTGCTCCTGGAAGGGCTTCAGTGATTGATTGTGCAACACACATTGATATTTTTCCGACACTTTTGCCATCCAACCTGCTCTGTTTCCCCACCTCGATTGCAGCAACATCCAGCATGGGAGCATGTTCCAAGAGCAGGTCAGGAAAGCCTCCTGAGGCCAGGACTCTGTGTAGCATTTCCAGACATTCAGTTCTATTCCTGGATCCTTTGTTTAGCAAAGTGAGGAGTGCCTTGCCAAAAGATAGAAGATGTTGAGTCAAGTTTCAGCAGACCCCAGATCTTGTCCCAACTTATTACATGACCTTGGGGAAGTCACTTCTCTCTGGGCCTGTTTTCTCATCTGTAAAATAATGGGAATTACCTCTAGGGTCCCTTTCAGGGAAGGTTATCCCTTTCCGCACTAGACTACCGAGGGTTAAATGTCAGACAGACAGAATTTATAACAGTAATAGCTAAAGGGAACCTTGGAAGTTATGTAGGCCCACACCCTTAATTTACAGATGAGATTTCTGGAGTATTTACCATTTGATGGAATCAGATTTCTTTAAAGGGGGAAATATTTACATAGAACTACAGCCTTGCTATGAAAGGAGATAATAGTTTGCAGTTAGAAGGGCTAGGGAAGAAAGACAGGGCCAGGCTTTACATTTCTAGCACCTTGTTCTCCAGTACGAGAGTAATTACAAAGCATACTGGGTTGGGAGTCAGAAGACCATAGTTCAAATTCTGGCTTTGAGATTTACCCAAAGTATGACCATATAAAAATAAAAACCTCTCTAGGACTCAGATTCCTCCTATATAAAGTGAGGCAAAGGGGAAGTGGGGGGCTGATGAGATGATTTTAAAATATCTATTCTACCTCTAAATCTTGCAATTCTGCCCTGGCCCATTTCTCTTCTATGACTTAGCAGGTTCTCTTAGGGCAGAGGTTCTCAACCTTCCTAATGGCCCAACCCTTTAATAATCTTATGTGGGCGTATCTGCATGTGGGTGGACACACCTGGAGACAGGTAGAGGAGCCATGTCTCAGTTCCTAAGACCATCGGAAATAAGTGTTTTCTGAAGGTCTTAGGCAACCCCTATGACCCCTGTGAAAGGGTCGTTCAACCCCCAAAGGAGTCACGACCCACAGGTTGAGAACTGCTGTCTTAAGGTGTCCTAGGGTAAGGTCATCCAGCTAGCCAAGACCAGTGATTGAAGGCTTCCTATGTGCAGGACCTAGAAATACTAAGGAAGGAAGGACTAGCTGTCCTTAGGGAGCCCTCCAGCCTGCTTGGGGAGACTGAATACATGCACATGAAAATAATACCACACTTACACAGAAGACACAAACATAAATACTGTCTGACATGATTCCAAGAGTCTTCTTTAGATGGCAAGTGAAGGCATCTCAAGACCCCAAGTCAAGACTGGAATGAAGGGTGTAGAGATCTGAAGTGACAAGAACAGTGAAAGTGGGAGGTCTGGACTTTACAGGTTGCAAAGATTTCTCTATCCAACATTCTCCCTTCTCCCCTCCCTCTTCCCCCTACACACACATAACTCCTCCTTGTTTTTCCCCTCTAGAGTCTCTGGATAATAGTAACACTATGTACTCAGAGCTCATTTTATTTAGGACTCCAGGGTCCTTTATAGGCCTTCAAGATTCCCAGCCCCCTTCTTAGATTTAGGGGAAACCAAGGCCCAGAAAAAGGAATTACTTTGCCAAGAATTTAGGAGGGTAGGGAAAGTGGGTGATTGTTGATATCTGCAGGAGACCCTGTTAGACTGCTGTTCTCCCAGACCAGAAAGGCTGTATTCACCCCATGTAGCAGGCTCTATTTGTAGCCCTAAAGAAGCATTAGCTCATGTTGGATGCTAAGGAGCTCTGCTCTCACTGCTGCAGAATGGGACAGATGCTGGGGAGGAAGAAACTTAACTCTTTCTCCCGAGATGAGGATGGGCTGGCATCTGGATGAGGCCTGCCAGAGACAGAAGCCAAAGCAGAATCTCAGGGCTTGGAGGATTAGGGCCAGGGTGGGGAGAAGGAGGGGTGTTTTATGGAGTCTGGTAGGCAGAGAGGTCTGAGGAGCATGCAGGAAGCCTATCTCTCTTCTCTAGTTTGGTACTGCTGGTGAGAGGGCTAGGGAGAGGGTAAAAAGGAGGATGAAATGGTTAATAGTTTGCTGAAAAACAGGGAGACTCCCTCCTCCAGGGGCCCAGCTGGCTGCAGAGCTGTGAGCAGAGGCTCCAGCGGGTGATGCAATGCAGGCCCGCCCTGCACAAGCAAGGGCAAGGGAGGCTAGGTTCTCTCTTCTCTCTTAGCTGCCTCCATGGCTCAGGAGCACCTTGAATTCCAAAATGGTGCCAGACCTAAGGGAGAGTGGGCTTCATTGGGCCCTACGTGTCAGGCAAGATTGAAGACATATACTTCCACTTTCCCCATCCTTCGAATTCCAGGTCAAACTTTGATCCCCCTTATCCCTTTCTATAGTTAGCCACTTCTATGATCATTTGCCACTCCCTCCTTTTTGGTGTGCTAGCCCACGGCAAAGTGCCAAAAGGCTAAATTATGGAAATGCTTGTCTTATTTCATCAAAAAAACCCAAAACAACAAAAGATACCTACTGAGGTATCCCATAGTCCTTGCCAATTCTAGTCTATTTCAATTCCCGTAAGGTAGGTGTGTAGCTCCTGTTCCAATCCTGGGTGTAGATGTGTGTACAGAGAGAGCAACAGAAGGTGCTTCTCAGCTCTCTACTATCCTGGTACCACCTGCTCAACTTTCCTGCTTTTCCCTAGTCTCAAGAGAAAAATAACTAGACAAGCATGTTGGAAAGACAGAAAAAGAGTCCAAAAAACTCTTGGCAAAGCCAGGAGATTTGGCAAGCCTCAGTTGAACCCTGGAAATATCTGGCTCCAAGTTTTCCCTCATCACCCAGCACTGATAAAATGGCAGGGACAGTAATGGTGGGATAGTTTCATCAAAGAAAGCAGATTTAGGAGCTGATATGTATTAAACACATGACTAAAGGCCTGGAAGGTTATCTGACCACCGGAATTTAGGGCCTCTGGATTTCCTTTTGGAGATCGGGCAGAGGTCTGGTCAGAAGCCAAGTTTTAAGACAGGCTTTATACTTTCCACTTTGGCTCAGAACTTCTTTCTTCCTCTTCCCTTAAACACACACACACACACACACACACACACACACACACACACACGCACACACATCCCCATACATACCATACATACTTTCTACTTTGTTCAGCCCATAAAAGCATAAAAAAATAGGATAAAAAGTTGTGAGGAAAAAAACACATTCCTTGAAGGTGATTTGTTGCACTGTATGTCACTGGGATGTCTTATCAATCATAACTTTATTATGCTGCAATGCTGAGAATTAGATATATTTGACTATCTACCTATCTTTAATTATAAATATTGAAGCCATATAAAGTCACAACTTTGTTTTGTGGTACGTATGTACGTGTGCATGTGTATGTTTATAAAAAGATCTCTGATAGAGTCCAGCAAAAAAGGCATTTGAGGAGACAGTTGGGGGGGCTACCTTCTGGCCACAACCTGCTGAGGGTTTTTACACTTTACCAAGGCCTGGGAAAGGAGCAGATGCTCCCAGCTGGGGCAGCTCCAGGCCCCAAGGCAGAGAAGCCCGATCTCAGTGCAAACAAACACTCAGCACCAGCAATAAAAGGTCTTGAAGTCTCTACATCCTCGAATATTCCAGGAACCCAGGCCCAGGCAGTTAACCCTGTGCCAATAACCAATCTCTGTGTTCTGATTCCATAGCAACAGCTTCACTAGTCCCCTTGCCCTACTTGCTTCAAAGCCCTAGGCTTTCTAGTCTAGTCTCAAAGTCTGACTAATGACATTTCTTTATAGAGAGAAACAGTGAGGGATAGTGGATATTAGGCACAGGCTTTGAGACAGGAAGCTGTTGTTGAGTTGGTTTCATGTCCAACTCTTCATGACCCCATTTAGGGTTTTCTTGGCAGAGATACTGGAATGGTTTGACATTTCCTTCTCCAGTTCATTTTACAGATGAAGAAACTGAGGTAAACAGGGTTAAGTGCTTTGCCCATGGTCACTCAGCTAGTGTGTGAAGCTGGATGAACTCAGATCTTCCTGACTCCAAGGCCAGTGCTCTATCTACTGCACCACCTAGCTACCCTTGAGACAGTAAGATGTGTGTTCAAACCCTGCTTCTGACACAAGGAACTGAGTATCCATGGGCAAGTCATTAAACCTCTCAGGTTAAAGCAATCTTTGAAGGCTTAGAGTGTCTTCCACACTGGTGGTTCCCCACACTGATGAAATTATATATGAGTACACAAATATACGTATAATAGGGGGTTCCCTATGGTAAACTTTTGCTACCAAGAAAAAGTAGCAAGAATCTTTGGGATCTACATACCAATAAGTGCTTCCATTTCTCTGCAATCTGGCTCATCATTCAACTGAGAACTACTCTCTCCAAAGTTACTAATGATCTCTTAATTGCCTAATCTAATGGCCTTTTTCCCGTCCTCATCCTTCTTGACCTCTCTGCAGCCTTTGACACTGTTGGTCACCCTCTTCTCCTCAATACTCTCTTCTCTCTGGGTTTTTCCTGACCCTGATCTCTCCTGGTTTTCCTCCTCCTCTGCTGAATCTTCTTCATAGCCATGCAAGCTCACCATGAGTGTCCCTCAAGGCTCTGTTTTAAACTCTTTCATCTTCTCTCTCTATACCATTTCACTTGATGATCTCATCAGCTCTCATGGGTTCAATTATCACCTCTCTGCTGATGATTCTGAAAATTACTTATCCAGCCCTGACCTCTCTGCTGACCTCTAGTCTGTCATCTCTAAGTTTCCCTTGGATGTCACCAACTCAACATCCTGGACATTTTAAACTCAACAAGTCAAAAACTGAACTCATTATCTTTTCCCCCAAACTCTCCCCTCTTCCCAACTTCCTTATTAATATAAAGGTCCCCACCATCCTCCTAGATCCCCATGCTCACTCTTTCATCTCTCCCCATCCCCCTATCTAATTTTACAAGTCTTGTTGGTTTTACATTTATAACATCCCTCATGTATGCACCCTTATATTACCCTTATTATTTCTCAGATGATCACAATAGCCTTCTGGTTGGTCTCTCTGCTTCAAGTTTCCCCCCCATTGGAGTCGATCCCCTATTCAACTATCAAATTGATCTTCCTAAAGTGCAGATCCAATTACATCATGCTCACCTATCCCCCATTCAATCAACTGCAGCAGTTTCCTATTACCCCCGTTTCAAATGTAAAATTCTCTAATTGACTTTTAAAGCCCTTCATAACTTGCTCCCCTTCTACCTTTCAATCTTCTTACACATTATTCCCTTCATATATTCTGTGATAAGTGACATTGGCCACCTTCCTGTATCTCAAACAAGACACTCCATCTCCCAATTCTGCATTTCCACTCTTTGCCATGCCTGGAATTATCTCCCTCGTCATCTCTACCTGCTGGTTTCCCTGGCTTCCTTCAAGTTTCATCTAAAATCCCACCTTTTACAAGGAGCCTTTTCTGGTCCCCCCCTACACATACATATTTCTAGTGCCTTTCCTCTGAGAATACCCCCAAGTTATCCTGTGAATATCTTGTCTGTATAAAGTTATTTGTATACCATCTTCCCCATTAGACTGAGCCCCTTGAGAGCAAAGGCTTTTTGCTTTCTTTGTGTCTCCATTTCTTAGCACAGTCCTTGACACATAACAGGTGCTTAACAAATACTTTTTGATTTGATTTGACTGTGGTGTTAGAGTTACCTGGGACACTTAAAGGTGAAGTGATTTGCCTGGATCACTCATTCAACATATAACAGAGGTGGGTTTTGAATCCTAGACTTTCTGGCTTTTTGAAAGTCATATGATTTTCACTTGGTCAATATTGAAGGGAGTAGCAGTGAGGAGAGAGAAAGAGAGAGAAAATTCTTTTCCCCCAACAAAGGCAATTCTTTCCCAAGAGTCCTTTACTCCTAGAAGGAGGAGAAGGAGGAGGTGGAAGAGGGAGAGGAGGAGGAGGAGGAGAAAGAGAAGGAGAAAGAAGAGGAGGAGGAGGAGTCCAGGATTTGATCACTTGACTGACCTACTGATGGGATATGTAATTCTAACCCAGCTTGCTGTGTAACAGGCTCAGAGATGTGCTTGAGTCTTTCAGCCAGTTATAAGAAATTTCCTTCATGGGTTATCTGCTTTCATTCAAGTTTCCAAATCCCCATGATCCTTTCACATTTATTAAGGATTTAGTCACACCCAATTTTCTTTTGATTACATAACTTGGAATGGGAGTGGAAGCCTTCACTTTGACGTAATATCCTTTCTGTCATGTCACAGTGATTCCTTTTGAAACACAAGGATGACATGTAATGTGGTTACTAAACCCTTAACTCTTGTTGTGTCACAAATGTGATGCCTTCTTCTCTCTGGCAGGTCCTGCTCCAGTATATAACTGATCCTGCTTCTTTCAAGGCTCTCTTTCCTGCAGCCTTTTCCTGAAGTCATAGCCCTATTTTGCCAAAAGAATTTGAAAGCTTTCTCCTGGCTTGCCCAATGAGTATCTACCTTCCCAAGTATCTACCTTCCCACAGCCTTACTAGAATGGAGCTCAGGAACAGATGAGCTATGGACTTGAAGGGGAGAGGTGGTGAGCTGGTTCAACTGGAAGAAGGGGGTAGAAAGGGCATATAAGGGAATTAAAGCATACAGCTGAGTTTCTCCTCCTCCTCCTCCCCTCCCCCTCCTCCTCCTCCTCCTCCTTCTCCTCCTCCTCTTTCTTCTTCTTCTTCTTCTTTTCCTAGAAAGCAGAGATTTAGTGGGAGACTGAGTGAGAAATATCTCCTATGCTTTTTTTGGGCTATATCAATCATTCATGACTATTTTGTTCTATTCTGAATATTTCCTTTTATGTCTTAATTTTGTACCCTTTATGATCATGCCTCTCCAAAGTGTAAGCTGTCCACTTGAACCATGGGGCTCAGGTTAGGACATGCCACCATATTCCCCATTCTCCCATTTCCAGGGTATAAGGTAAGACTATCCCTTTGTAGTCATTTTTTTAATGCTATTTTTTGTTACATTTTGAGTTCCTAGTTGACTCCCTTCCTCCCTCCCAACCCCATATTAGAGAAAGTTAATATTTGATATAGATAGATATGTGGGACCATACAATATATACTTCCATATATCAGTTCTTCCTTTGAAGGTAGGCATTTTCCTTCATACGTTCTTCATAGTTGATTTGAATGTTCATATTATTCAGAGTGGCTTGAAGTCATTCACAATTACTATTTGAACAATATTGCCAATATTGTATACAATGTTTTCTTGGTTCTTCTCAGTTCCCTCAGTTATTGCCTATACATGTAACAGGAGGGCCTTGGATTGGCCAGTGAGAGCCCAGTCCTTATGAGCATATGCAGTGTGTTTCATGGTTGCAGAAGGGAATTCTTCAGAATTGGTCTTCAGAGCATGTGCTGCTATGACTATTTAAAGGTTTGCTAACTACATGGTAAAGAATTACACTTCTGATTGGGAACTGGATGTGTATTCAAAACATACTAACTGGCCAAGCTTTTTCCTCTTTCCTCCCCAATTCTGTGATAGGGTAAGGAGTGCGGTAAACCTCTGGGTGGGGAAAGGAGATTTAGACTTTAATCTCCCCCAAAGTGGCCATGAATATGGACTTCTTTTCTTTAGTGCTTTGCATTTGTTCATTCTTGGTCTTAGATAAAATGGAGTAAGATGAGGCTGCAGCCTTGAGAACTTCAAAAGATTGGGAGACCAAGTCACCAGACTTCAGGGAGTAGGATTTTGCGGCTACCCTTGTGAGAACCAGAATCTCAGATAACAAGCTTGACCCATCAGAGAAGTGGAATGAAGGCAGCCAGGAAGGAATGACTACAAATCATTCATTGGCTATACCATATTCAGAAATGAACTTGGTGGGGTAATGTGTTGAAATTGCTTTAAATCCTAACCCATACTCCCCAGCTTCCCAGTAACTGAGGTTGTAGAGAGAAGAATATGTCCACAAGTATTAAGAGTAAATGTACTTCTGTTCTGGTTATATCTTCTCAGTAAATATCCCCTTGTAAAAATGATGCTCATTGGTTAAATGAGACTAGGGCACTAGGTAATACTGGTGGTTAAAATGAGGGAGAACACACCACAATCGGGGCTTGAGTTGATAAGATTAGAAAAGTCTAACCCCACCCACCAACTTTTCAGAGATCCCTAGGACTCTGAGGGAGATATATAGACTTGCTCAGTGTTCTAACTCTTCTGTGAGAGTTTGCATGAGGATCCCTGGAGTTTATATTGGCTGTTAATGTTAGACACAGTTGATGAATTGTTAGTTTCACTGAACTGCCCTTCTCCCCCTTCTTTTAAAACCTTTGTTCAAGGGGATAGGGAGGGAAGAGAAGGAAGTATTCAGAAATGAAGCTGCTATAAAAACAAACTATCGCAATAAAATTAAGATTAAAAAAAAAGTAGCAGCTTAAGTTGAGACTGTCAGAGTAAATAATGATCGGGGAAAAATAGGGGTAGAGAATGTATCTATCTATCCAATAATGCTATAGATCCAGGCCAAGGATGCTGCTGCTGTATCTGTTTCTATGGTTACTACCTCATCACCCCAGGCTTACTTGATTCCCTCCCACAGGATAACTCCTAGAATTGATCCAGTGAGTGGCCAATGGGGACTGAGGGAGGGTCAGGAAGTTTATCTAAGGCAGGCAGGCAGCAACCTATAACAGCACTTTTTCTCAGTGGGGTCGAAATGATTAGAGAGGGGCGGCTAGGTGGCACAGCGAATAGAGCACTGACTCTGGAGTCAGGAGGACCTGAGTTCAAATCGGGCCTCAGACACTTAACATTTACTAACTGTGTGACCTTGGGCAAGTTACTTAATTCCAATTGCCCTGCCCTACCCCCTCCAAAAAGCAAAAAAAGAAAGGTCTAGAGAACCAGGGTCCATAGAGAGGCCTTTACTTAGATGTTCAGTCAAGGAAAGAGAACTGAACTTAGAAGCAGAAGACCTGTCTTTGAATTCTGGGTCTGCCACTGACATACTATGTGACCTCAGACAAGGGATTTCATTTCTTTGATTGAACCTTGGTTTCCTCATCTGCAAAATGGAGATAGCAATTATTGCCCTCCCCATTGAAGCCCTATTCCAATGCATCATGGTGGAGAAGAGGTGACTGATGGTTCTTGAAGGCAGTGCTGGCAGAGGGCGAGCTCAGGTAGGTCTTACACAAAGCTGGAAAGACTTTGAACACAGTCCTGGCAATGCCCCATATATCTGTCATCTGAGGACGGCCATGCTGTGTTTGTAAAGGCTTTTCATTAGGCTAACCTCAGAATGATGGATTTTTCAACCATGGCAGATCTTGAAAATAATCTGAAAGAAGACCAAAGGGCTGAAATCTGTGTCAATGGATGGAATGTTCGCAATGAGTGAAGGGAATGCCCATACTAATGAAATTGTGGCTGAGAGACTGAAGGAAGCAATACCTGCACATTTGCAAGGTTATCATGAAGAGAGTACTTTGTAAACCACAAAGCCGCTGTCACAAATACAAAAGCTCCTTCTCCTCTGTTATGGGAATCTAAAGATCTTCCCTGCCCCTAGGCCCTTTGCTAAAGTGGCTACGTGACTCTGAGGACCCTTGGATATTTGAAAGTATACTCTGTTCCCTAACAGGCTGAATGTGGTCACGTGGAGCCTGTGGCACCAGGCTTGTTT
>CM053586.1:48260221-48374221 GCA_028646515.1 Pseudochirops corinnae
TATTTTCCAGGTCAGTGGGTTTTTTTTTAATGAGATATTTCACATTGCCTTCTATTTTTTCATTTGTTTGGATCTGTTTAATACAGAAGTTCTCAACCTGTGGGTTATGTTCAATTTGTAACAATGAAAATACATCCTGCATATCAGATAGATTCATAACAGTAGCAAAATTACAGTTATGAAGCAGCAACAAAAATAATTTTATGGTTGGGGGTCACCACAACATGAGGAACTGTATTAAAAGGTTGTGGCATTAGGAAGGTTGAGAACTACTGATTTAATAGTACCTTGATTTCTCATAAAGTCATTTGCTTCCATTTGCTCCAGTCTAATTCTGAAGGAATTATTGTCTTCAATGACCTTTTGAGATTCCTCTTCCACCTGGCAAATTCGACTTTTTATTTTTTTTGTTTGTTTGTTCATGAGTTTAATTTCAGAATTAATTCAACCGTCTTGAAATAATCTCCAGACTCTAAATCACATTGTAGATACATTAAACAGTTCACATTCACTATAGCACTTTGTTGTTGCATATTTCATTGATTTGGGATGTCTACCTTTGAGTGGAACTGGCAAACAGTTACTGATGTATGTGTGCTGTTATACATTTTCTAGCAAGCTGTGTCATTTCATTTACACTCACAAAGGAGGGTTGCACTTGCCCATATCAAAATCTTAAACAGTAAATATATTCTTATGGGAAGGGTCATAGCCACAAACCAGATATTATGCAATGAATAAGTTCAATGGGCTCTGACATAGGCAAGCATTTTCTAATCTACTATATAAAACTGAATAAAAATGAACTTTTTTAGGAACTGTGATGCAAAGGCAAATTCGGCTTTTTAAGGCACTCTTCTCCTCATTAGCTTTTTGGGCCTCTTTTGCCATTTGAATTAGTCTGTTTTTTAAGGTGTTATTTTCTTCAGTCAGGTTATTGACTCTCTTTTCATTATTTTTTTGCATCATTCTTATTTCTCTTCTCAATTTTTCCTCCACTTCTCTTATTTGTTTTTCAAAATCCTCCTTAAGCTCCTCAATGGCCTGTAATCAATTTGTATTTTTCTTGGAAGCTTCTGGTGCAGGAACTCTGACTGTGTCATCTTCTTCCCATTTCACACTTTCATCCTTTTTGTCCCCAAAAGGGAATCTAAAGTTGTATTGCTGAGCTTGCTTTGCTTTCTTTGCCTGCTCATTTTACTAGTCAATTAACTTGACTTTTGAACCACAGTAGATCTCTGCTTCCAGAGGGGAGAGCTTTGTTCCAAATTGCTGGGGTTTTCACAGCTGCCAGAGCTATAAGGAGGCTGCCATCTCTACAGCCCCCCCAGCTTTGGCTCACTGGTCATGCACCTCAGGACTACCACCCAAGATCATGATCCCAATCCAGGCAGGTTAAGGCAAAAGCACTTAATCTGTGAAGGATCGCTTGGCTCCCCCCTGCAATCTGCAGGCCAGGAGCTCTGAAGCAGCCACATGGAGGTAGCTGCAGGGCCACTGCTTCCACAGCTTCTAGCTCTGGGAGCAAACGGCCAGACCCACTCTGTCCTGCCCATCAGCCGAGTTCCACTCACCTTTCACTTTGTCTTTGGCATTAATGGGCTGATAATTCTGGAAACTGCCACAGCTGCCAGTGATCCACTCTCCTGAATGCTCCAGCCACGGCTGGTCCTGGCTGCCCTGGGACTAAGACCATGGTTTCAAGGCTGAGCTGGGCTCGACACCCAGCACGCTGTGATGAACCCTTCCTGTCCACCTGCCAGGCTGCCTTCAGTGAGAGATTTGTTTCTTTATCACTTTGTGGGTTCTGGAGCTCTAAAATTTGTTGAGTCATATTTTATAGGTATTTGAGGTGGTTCTGGGGGGAGCAGGGGAGTTTTCCTGTTTCTGTGCTGCCATCTTGACTCCACCCCCAACCTTTATGGAGTATACATATTTCTAAGCAGGATCTAGCACCCTTACAAAAAATGGACATTAAAACCTCACAGACAAATGCAAAAAAAGTAGAAATATTAAACACATCCTTTGCCAACCACAACACACTAAAACCCTATTCAATAAAAGATCTTTGAAAAAAGGATTAGAAATTAATTGAAAACTAAAAAATATTAATCTAAAAATTGATGCATCAAAGACCAGATCATAGAAATAATAGAAAATTTCATCAGAGAAAATGAAAGAAATGAGACAACACACCAAAACTTTTGAGATATATTTAAAGTTGTCCTTAGTAGGAAAGGTACTAAATACTTTCATTAACAAAAGCAAAAAATACCAGACTAATGAATTAAAAACAAAACTAAAAATCCTAGAAAAACAAGTCAAAAACCCCCAAATAAATGCCAAATTTGAAATGCTAAAAATGAAAAAAGAGATGAACAACACTGAAAGCAAAAAATTTATTGAACTCATAAGTAACACTAGCAACTTTTAAAAAAAAAAGGAAAAAGCAAGGTATGTATCAGAGAAAATCATATCCTCATGTACAATTCTCTTTTTTCTGTTCTACTTGGTAAATGTAAATACTCATTTTATTTTGTCTTTAGAATTTAAAAAAATAAAATTTTAACAAAATGAAAGAACAAAAAAGTAGTTTAACAAAACCAACCAAAACAACAACTATGTCGGACACTATATGTAATAACCCATTCTTCGAGTCCCTTACCTCTGCAAAAATGGCCAGGAAGTAAGTATATTTTCTGAACTTTTCTCTGGGGCCAAATTTGTCATCACACAGAATTCAGGGTTGGGTCTTTGTTTTTTCTACTTAAATTGTGGTAATCAAGGTGTATATTATTTTTTTCTTCTTCCTGGGTTCACTCTGGATTATTGATTGTTCGTATGGTTCAATAATATTCCATTATATTCATGTATTACAGTTTGTTTAGCCATTTCCCAATCAATGGAAAGCTTGTCTTTTTAACTTCATCATTTTGAGGATAATGTACATCAATGAAGCATGAAATACCCTAGTTTCCAAAGAATTAACGCTTCAAGTCACACAGAGTACGATGGAGAGACCCATGGTAGGCATAAGAAGTCCATAGTATATTAGTGATGATGATTTGTTTGCTGGAACCATCATAAAAACTATCACCAAAGGTACTGCAAATAAAGCAGGTTTGTTTTTGTAGGTTATGTCCAGGGATGGGCTGGTAAATGTTTAATAACAGTGATCAGGCTCTGGAAAAAAATACACAAAAAAAAAAAACCACACACATGTGTGTATATATATGTATGTATGTATGTATATATATACATATGTATATACCCAATATACTTTTAAGTTTAATTTACATTACTAACATCTCCATAATTTTCTTACATCTAGACAGTCAACAGAACAATAAATCAAGCTCTGATTTGCAGTGTTTGCTGATTTCTGAGATATAAGTGCTCACACTAAAAATTTAACAATTGACCCTCCAGAACCAGTACATGCCAGCTTCACCCCAACATACTAGTGATTATATCTATCAATGTTTGGTATGTTAGAAATTAAAACATATAATTTTAAAATATTTATTAATCATTTTAAAGTAACAATAATAAACACATTAAATGGTAGCATAAATGACATATTTTCGTGAAAATAACATTTCCCAAAACAAAAAAAATAATCAGGAGTGGTATTTTTAATATATTTTTTGCAAATCTCTTTAATGTCTAGATTAATAGAATATTCTTATATTTGTTTCTGCATTCGATCTATCATGATATATTGTTTTAGTTGAAATATGTGAAGAAAATTTGGCCTCACAGACAAATCCTTTGTGAGGGATTTAGACAACATGGGCAGGATGAGAAGACACAAAGTTGTTGTGCCTCTTAGATGAAATCACAGGCCCATCCAAGTTTTGAAGTTGTCATATGTGTTGTAGTGAAAACTCAGACCTCTGATGGACCAGTGAGAAATGGGAGACATTTTCAAACAGTTTTAGTACTGAAAGGGACCTCTTATAGTTCACCTCCTCCAACTTTCTCATTTTATAGGTAGACTCCCAAACCTCTGTTAGGGAATTGATCCAAGGTCACACTGGTAAATAAATAGTAGAACCAATATTTATACCAGGTCTTCTGATTTCAAATCCAGCTGCTTTTTCCACTCTACTGTGCTGGGGCTGTGCTGATTAGGGAATCAGTTAGCACAGGTACATACAAATACTTATATAGTTCTTTATGGTTTAAAAAAACACTTGATATGAATGAATGATTGACTGAATTAAAAGTATTTATTAAGCCCTTAGCCATTATATCTAGCTGGCCCCACATTTCGGACAATGCTTTACATTCCATTCCACTATCCACCCAACCATCTCCCTGCCATCCCCTCTGCTGCCCCACACATACCACTGCCACAGCACTCACTTCTTTCCATCTCTTCTTCTGGGGTCAGTCATCAAATCAAGCCTGGAAAAAGCTTGTCAATTGACTGTCCTTTGGCGCCACTCACCAACCCCTATAACTCCCTGAAACACCCTTCCCTGGCCACCATGCTCTTGTATGCATTTTCTCTCAACTACAAGATAAACTCCTTAAGGATAAGGAATGTCTTGCTTTTCTATTTGTATTTCTACCATTTAGAACAGCATATAGCTTATAAATACTTAATACTTTTTGTTCATTCATACAGAGTGTTTTAAAAACCATAAAGAACGATATAGATGTTCATCGTTACTGTCATTATACTTATTACCTTATTACAAAAGTTATTACATTTATGTATAGTAAACACCTTCTCCTGGTCCTTGTCCCACACTTTTGTGGAATTGGATGGCCTGGGTTCGGTGCCAGTGTGGAAGGATGCAATGCCCACAGGGAATTATATATTTAGAGATGCAAAGGGACTTGAGAGGCCATCTAATCTACCCTCCTCATTTTATAGATGAGGATGCTTAAGCCTGGTCACACAGGCAGTGACCTGTTAGGGCTTGATCTCCATTCCTCTTACTCCAAGTCCATTGATGGTTCTGCCACACCACACCAAAGTGTAAGAGAATCAGGCTTCCCAGGAATAATGATGCTGATGATAGCAGAATAGGCTAAGCATTCTAACTAGACTTTTCTGAAGTCTTAACTCCTCCTCAAGAACAGGAAGGGAGACTTCCTTCCTCCTTCGTTCTTTCCTTCCTTTCCTTCCTTCCTTCCTTCCTTCTTTCCTTCCATCCCTCCTTCCTTCTTTCCTTCCTTTCCTTCCTTCCTTCCTTCCTTCCTTCCTTCCTTCCTTCCTTCTTTCCTTCCTTCCTTCTTTCCTTCCTTCCTTCCTTCCTTCCCTCCTTCCCTCTCTCTTTCTCACTCTTGCTTACATAGGGTATCCTACCCTTACCTGCAGGTACTGTACCCAAAGGAATGTAAATTTTGATTGCTGAAACCTTGTGAGATATCTTGGGGTTTATGGGCTAGATTTCTTTCTTAAGGACCATGACTTAAGCCCAAATCACTCTAGCTCTAATTGATTGGTCAACTATAGGCCTCAACCCAAGCTCACTTGGTCATCGTTTAGGCCCTGATGGCTCAGAGTGAGTATAAATCACAATTGTTTCTGTCTCAGTCAGAAACTCTGAGGATCTTCCCCTCCCTAATTGATTGATGGTTTGTTTGGTTTGTTTGTTTTTTGACTAGGTGAAACAAGCTATTTTTTTTTTTTGCCTCATTTCTTACCTAGCCTTAGTCACTAAATGGGCATTGCCTCAGTCAAACTGAGACCAGAGAAAGACCTTGACTTACAAAGGCCAAGGTCTCCTACTGCATCCTGGGCTATCTCCAGTCATGCTGATCTATATCTGGCCCCTGGACCCAGGCTCTGGAGGAGAAAGTGAAGCTGGTGACTTCACACAGCACCCTGTCACTTAAATCCAATTCACTTGCAAGTCATGGCATCACCTTCCTGATATCATGGTCCTCTTAAAAACGAAGGACAAACAACAATAATGAAGTGTCTCCATCTGACTTGCTCACACTTGATACCCCTCCTCTTACATGTCAAAGTCTACTTCCCATAGTCCTCATGTTGACAAGCTCTATGCCTTCACCTCCTTCCCCAGACCTACTGCTGTATTCTCCTGAGTCTGCTGATTTCTTGTATCCCACATTTAGCTAGGTGCTTTTCCTGCTCCCTTGAGACTGGTCAGACTCCACCGGACTGCAAATTAGTTGCATGGGAAATAGATTCCCAATGGCTCCATCCAAGAAACTTGAGGTCAGAAAAAGTAAGGATAATGCCAAAAAATCTTTGCCATCTTAGGACACATAGGAGTAGAGCTTTTACCCAGGCCAATACTCAGTAGTTAAGGGGGAGGAGTGGTGGGCTTCTCTAGCCTGTTATATAGAAAAAACAAAACAAAACAAACAAGCCAGGGACCACCTTAGATCCAACAATAAACAGAGAGAATGGTGAGGAACCAAAAGGAAACAGAAAAAATGGGAAAACAAAATTTCCAGTGAAGAGATGTGTATCGTTGGTCAGAAACCATAGCTGCCTTTTTACATTCTCCACTGGCCACATACCTTGAGATGTTTCTACCTTATTTCCTGGTGAATTTAGTATTGATGAAATGGATCAAGCAAACAGGGAAGAATTTTTTAAACATTCACTTTTTATTTTTAGTTACAAATTTCTCCCTATCTCACCCACCGAGAAGGCCAGCAAGATGATGCCTGTCATACGTGTGAACTCATACAAAATATGTTTCCACATTAACCATGTCGCAAGAAAAGAAAAAAGCAAAAGATATATAATAAAATGAAAAAAGTTTCAATCTGTACTTAGGGTTCATCAGTTCTCTCTCTGGAGATGGATATGATTTTTCATTATGAGTCCTTTGGAATTTTCATAGATCAATGTATTGATCAAAGTAGCTAAATCTTTCATTGTTGATTATCATTACTATGGTACTATGTACAATGTTCTACTGGTTCTGCTCACTTCACTTTGAATCAGTTTAAAAAATTATTCCTAGGTTTTTCTGGAATGATCTCCTTCCTCATTTCTTATAGCACAATAGTATCCCATTATAACCGTATATTACAACGTGTTCAGCTATTCCCCAATTGATGAGCATCCCTTCAATTTCCAATCCTTTGCCACCAAAAAAAAACTGCTATAAATATTTTTGTACAAATGAGTCCTTTTCCTTTTTCTTTGATCTCTTTGGGATATAGACCTAGTGTCATTATTGCTGGGTCAAATGGTATGCATGGTTTTATATCCCTTTGGGTATAGTTCTAAATTGTTCTCCAGGATGGTTGGATCAGTTCACAACTCTACCAACAATAACTATGCAGCCAATAGAAATGAGCTGTTCCCATCCTCACATGCTTCCATCTTAGGAAATTTGGGCATGCACAGAAAAACCGTTATATTTAAAATAATACAGTTAGACTAAATGACCTCTAAGTTCTCTTTCTGCTCCAGCTCTCTGAGACTTGTCTTTCCTACAAATACCTTCATGCCATGCCCACGACCAGACTCTCTACCTCTGTCCCTAAGGCCTTGTGCTCCTAATTGGTGAGAGCCTTGCATACCTAGCTTGACACAGCCCTGTCATGCTGAGTGCTTCTCCTTGGCCACCTTCATACCAAGCCTCTACCTGAATCTCTCCCTTCCCCCTATCTTGCTATAACTCCCTTTGGGAATAGTAGTTAAATCAGCACAGTTGTTCCTAGAATGCACATACCAATCAATTACCTTATGATTCCATTATCCATCGCTGTAACTTTCCTCTACAAAACACTTCTCCCTGGCCACCATCCCCTTGAATGTGTTGTCTTCCCTTATTAGAATGTAAGCTTATCGAGGTCAGGAGCTGTCTTTCTTTTTGGCTTTTTATCCCCTGCACTTAGCACAGTGCCTCATACCCAGTAAGTGCTCAATAAATGTTTTTTCATTCATTTATATATCCTATGGTTTGTCCAAACACTTTCCCTCTGAAGTAGCATGTGGCACACACCATGATGGGGGCAGTCACATGATACCAGGATCAACGCTGGCAACAAGGGACATACAAAGCATGGTGAATGTGTCTAGGCTGCCTTTGGTACCTACCAGGCGGTAACCAAAGCCACGTCTGTCCCTCTCTCAGAATGACCCGGGGATATTGCCCTGTTCCTCCTTGACTTAGAAAGCTGGAATGAGAATTTCCAGGCCAGTGGTCACCTGGCAAAGGTGCTTGCTTTATTTTCTGTTGTGAAAGGGACACAATGTCCAATGCTCAGGGCAACAGAGATTAGTCATTCCCACCTCCCAGAAGCCTGGGAAGGAAAGAAGGAAACCAAATTCTGCTTCTTCAGACAAACCCTTGTTCTTATCAAATGACTGTCCAGAAAAAGATAGGACTTCATTCTCAGGCAGATGCCTGGGAATATACCCACCCTCTATGCTACTGCCACTGCCCTGAAGACCCCCTGGTCAGAATGAGCACCAGGGAGTGGGCAGAGTCAGTTGGGAGAGCCAGGAGGCTGGAGGCTAAGGTTACCAGAATTCAGTTATAAGGACACTGGTTCTGAAGGGAGGCCACTGGCCAAAGGCAATGCCTTAGGTAGAGTATGGTACAAGGGTGGGGAACCTGTAGCCTCCAGGCCACATGTGGCCTTCCAGGTCCTTGAGTGTGGTTCCTAGAGCATTTGACAACTTCTTGAGGACCTTAGCTACCATTTTTTGCAGGGGGAAAGATGTGCTGGTATATTTTAGTACCCAATTAGCGAACTAGTGAACTAGTCAGTACCATTCCTCTCAGTGTGTTTCCAGGGCTTATTTTAGTCTCTGGCACATAGTGGGGGCTTAATAATTTTTGATTAATGATTTCCCATTTCACCACTCCCACTGTCAAGTCCTGCTCTTTATTTCCCAATCATCTCATAATGCCAGGGCCAGACCCCAGCGCCCTGTCCCCGATTCCTTCCCTCTGGGGCACTCAGTCTGTGTGAGGTTAACCTCAGAATTTTCCCTGGCCCCCTCTGATTCACCATTCCTACTTCTGGCCGGATAGTGGTCTAGGGCTGAGATTAACCTCTCTGCCTGCAGGCATGAAGCCACGATCTCCCAAATACCCTTTGCCAACCAACAACTCTTCCCAGAATTCCTGACTAAGCTGAGCAGAAACTCCTTTCTCCCTTTGGTTTCTCTACTACTCCCTTCCCCCAGTCTTCCCTGTAACATCTCCAAACCCTTCACTGTCCTACAGATAACTTGTGGCTTCTGCTCCCTTTCCCAAAAGAAATGTCCCTGCTGGATCCTGCTCTTTTCCCAGTTTGATTACTAACTCAACCCCAATCCCTTCCATACCCCAGACCTGGCAGAAGTATTAAAGTGTGCCCTTCTTCCTGCCCCAGACTTGGACTTCCTAAGCTTAGATTGGCACTGCCCTCTTGGGTTCTTCTCCTATGACCCTCCAAGTTCCTTTTGTCTTATCTCTATCAGGAGATGCTCACTGACCTTTCCCACTGCCCCTTTGTTAAGGCTTCTCTCAGAGGCTTAGCTCCTTTCAGGGTCTCAGCTCCATCTGGTGTTGGACTTTCAGAAGGCCCCACTGCCCCACCACCCCTCAAATGAATTTCATCTTGCTTTCTATCTGTTCCCCCTAAACTTAGTTTCTAAAAAACTGCACGATTAGTACAGTTACATTAGAGGTTCATTATTTTAGCAAATACCCCTGGTAGAAGTCACACTAAGTCAAGCTAGCCTTTACATATTAAGGTCAATGATCTGATCTGATTCTTTTCTGAGGGGAGATTTAGTAGGAGGAAATTAGAAGAATGTAAGGGCACTGAACAATTGGTAGGAATATGGTAGGAAGAAACATCCCTGAGGAAAGGCAATAGGTATACAAAGGGGAAAATTCGATTAATTCTCAGTCTATTCTCTTGCTGAGGGCCGGCTTAGAGTCTCCAACTCTAAATTCACCTTCCCAGAGTTAACCCCCTTTCCTGCCCCCACTCCCCAATAGTTCAGCATTTGGCATGTGGTTTGGTCTATCCTGGGGAAGCTACCACACCAGGAGTAGGGAATCTATGGTCTCAAAGTCACATGTGGCCCCCAAGTCCTCAAGTGTATCCCTTTGACTGACTCCAAACTTCACAGAACCAATCTTCTTAATAAAAGGATTTGTTCTGTAAAACTTGGACTCAGTCAAAAGACTGTACCTAAGGACCTAGAGGGCTACATGTGGCATGGAGGCCATGGGTTCCCCACCCCTGTACCACATTCTACCTAAGGCATTGCCTTTGGCCAGTGACCTCCCTTCATCAAGGAGAACCACTGTCCTTATAACTGAATTCTGGTAACCTTAGCCTCCAGCCTGCTGTACCCTTCTGGCTCTACCAACTGACTCTGCCCACTCCCTAGGGGTCTTCAGGGACAGTGGCAATGATTTGCTCTCAGCTCCAAGATTGATCTTAGACTAATTTGCTCCAGTCATTCAACAAATAGAGGCCTAGAACCCTGCTTGGAATTGGTTGACTCAGAGCTGATCAGAGAACAACAGAGTCCAAAGGTGAAGGAGGGCTCTGTTCCTAGAGCTCTCATAAGGATATTCCGGTGGAACAGAACTAATCATTTTTCCAGGGTAAACTAGCCCAAACGTGCATGTGTGTGTGTGTGTGTGTGTGTGTGTGTGTGTGTGTGTGTGTGTATAGATTTTACATATGTATATAAATTATATATATCCATATATATATAATGCACATTGTATATAACTATGTGGGAAGGGTATCTACACATCATTGCACCATCTCAAGGTTGGAAGGGACCTCATTGATTTAGAGTCAGAGGGGCCCTTCGAGGTCACTGAGTTCAACCACCCCATTTTACAGAGAAGAAAAAAAGGGAGACAGCAGTTAGAATGATTTGCCCAGCATCACATGACTAATTAGTGTCTGAGGTGGGAGTTTCTTCCCAACTCTGAGTTCAGCATTCTATCTACTATGCCACTTGTCCCACCCATAACTAGAAGAGTCCCCTCTCCAATATATCTGCAACAAGTGGTCATCCAGCTTGGGCCTGAAGACTTCCAATGACCTTATTATCTTCCAAGACAGCACGTTTAGGGGCCCCACTGGTTTCTGTCCATTTTTATGGATGGATGTGTTATGGTACTTTGGGATATAGATGTGTTATGTTTGGCACTTGATAAAAGTGCCTGCAGTCCTAAAGAAACAGTGTTCTCATCCTCACTGACCCAAATTCATAAGCAACAGAGGAAACTTGCTGCATCGTGTCTCTTCCCAGAAGTCACTGCTTGCCCCTTTTCACTCCCCCAGGCTGCATTGGGATTTCAAATTGAATTCTTGTCATGACACATAACATGGTTTTGTCTGCATTTATTATTAAATATACAAGCAGCTTCCTATTTCTTTTAAATAAATCCTTAAATGACTTTATATATAAAATAATTCACCATTTCCAAGTATAAAAACAACCACACAGTGCAAGGCCCCAGCTCCTCTTGCCTTCCCTAGGGAAGTGGGGTGGGGGTTCGATCAGAGGACGAAGAGACAGATGGAGAGATCTACTGAGGTCTGGGGGAGGAACCATTCATCTCACCTACCAGTGGACAAAGAGCATCTGGAATGTTGGCCTCACTATTTTGGCCTTTTTTGCACAGTTTACTTTTAAAAGAAAACAAACATATTTTTCTATGTCTTCAAAGTTTTCATTGTAAATAGATATTTACCTAACATCAAAAAAGAAAATACTGAGGCCAGAAAAATGAGGCCGAAGGGGAACTTTCTTCTTGTTGTAGGTCTGGCTCTGCCCTCACACCAACTCTCTCCTCAGAGTTCCCTCTTAGGGCAGAGATATGACCACGCCTGGTGGGTGAATTTGAACTCTAGAAGATCTCTGATGTAGTCCTGGATCCCAAATAGTAGGTAAGGAATACAACTCCCTTTGCCCTAGGGGCCTGGGGCTCAAGGATGAGTAACACAGCATGAATGGGATAAAAAGACACTGGAGATTTCCACTTAACAAGACTCACAAAAACTCTGAGGGTGTATAAAGCCTAGTAAAATGACAGACAGGGTATAAGTAAGGCAGTGGTGGGGGAGGGGAAATAAAGAAAATAGAAAATAGAATAAGGTATAAGAGACAGTACCTCCCCTCACCCTCATCACTTCTCCAATATTTAATGATTTCATCCTTCCCACAGAGCAGTGGAGAAGGGCAGAGGTTACTCCCCTAGATGAAGATACTGAGGCTCCAAGTCACTAAACCAGTGGTGGAGTTTTGGAACAAGTTCCAAGAGGGTGCCAAGCTAAGCTCCCTTCCCTGACTCTAGGGATTGAGAAGCTGGACTGTTCCTGAGGAGGAAGCATCAGAGTAGCCAGAAGGGCAGCACCCAACTTGAAAGTCTGAATGGAGACAAGCATGAAAGCAAAGAAGGAGGAGAAAGCAGAGATTATAGGGAGAAATGGGAAACAAGGGAATGGGAAGAAAGTTAATAAGGGGGGACAAGAAAGAGGAAAGATGAAGAGCTGAGTTCAAGAGGGAAGGTTTGAGGTGAAAACAAGACTAAGAAACTCATCACATTGAGATCAGCAGCAAGAGGAAATCTAACCAGTCAGAAGGCCTGCTCTTCAGTTCTCCCAAAGGGTTAAAGAATAGGGGATTGGTCAAACGGAAGACCAGTTCAGGGAAAAGTGACTGAGCAAAGACACAGCTCCAACCCCACTTCCATAGACATACACACAGGTTCAAAGACATAGGTTCCATCATGGCTCCCTCCATGCCAGTAATTAAAAAAAAGTTCTATCCTTTTTCTTTTTGGAATGTCAAAGTGTGAGATAGAGGCCAAGGCCTCCCAGAAGGAAGACTCAGCTTGTAGAAGGTAGATGGATAGGCATCATCCACCCTCTCTTCAGGGAGCCAGAGTCCATGGGAACCAGCCCATGTTTATCTATCATGTTTGGACAGCAAAACATGGTAGTGGAGGGAAGGGTGGGGGAATCCCTTTATCATCATGAGACCAGCTCAAGAGCTTCATGTGCACAGAAGGCAAAGGAATGGTAGGGAAAATGGACTGACAGATGCTGCTTATGGGAAAAGGTCTGGGCAGTACAGCAAGAAGATTCAATATTCACAGTGCAAAGACTTCCTTCATCAGAGAGCTGGTTCCTCCTACCCAGTTGTTCCAGGAGGCAGCTCTAGGACCCAGCTAACAATTATGAGGGAAAATGGGAGCAAAGCCCAGGGCATGGGGGGAGTAGGTTGGGACACAGTGAATGCTGTTCTTTTTTTTTCCTACACAGATCTTATTTGGTGTCAGGATTTGGGGAATAGGGCCTCTGAAAAGCTGAGTCCTAGAAGAGCCCTGATTCAAAGGGACATGGAGCTATTCTGGCGTATGGCCCCAAAGTTGTCACTCAAAGGGAGCTGAGAGCACTGGTTCAGAGGAAGGGTGTAGACAGTTCCCCAGTTGTCTATGTAGACCCATGGCAGGGTGTAGGCATCTCCTCCTCCCATCTTGATGGCTGCACCCCTTTTTGGGAAATGAAGTCAAAGCTGCATTGCCCTGGCAGCCTTGAGGCACTCCTTCTTCTTGGGACGTGCTCTAGCTTGTTGGGAAGCCTGGATTTCTTGGTGCTTCATAAATAAGATGGGAACACATTTCCCTGAAAAGCTCTTGTCCTGGCAGCAATGAAGAACTCCAGCCCTGGCTCCCCCCAAAACACCAACCTAAAGGCTGTTTCCCGCCCAACAGCCCTCTTCTCCCTTGGTCCAGGCTCAGATTCTGGAGGGGACTTCAGGAAGGAAGGGGGCTGAAGGTCATCCTTTCTCCCAGGCTGCCCTGTGGGTCAGTCTCTGAGGGCAGAAGGCTCTGAGCATGCCTTTGCTGGCACTCCCTGAAGCATGGATGGCCTCCAGGGCCAAAATCATCATCATCATAATAAATATCTGTAGCTTTTTGTGCATCCTCCCTCCCTCTCTCAGTCAATAAAGAGTAAGAGGACAGAAAACAAGTGGTAGGGGGCTTTTCCCTCTCTCCTGCTCCTGTCCTGTCCAGTCCAGGCCGGGGGACTCCATGGTGGGCAGGTTGAGATCCTGGGAGAACAGGCTTGGGGGGGTGTCTGGAAGCCCCCACGGCTTCTCCTCCCATGGAGGGACTGTCCTGTGGACCCAGCTACAGGGGAGAGAAAAAAGGCTGGTCAGCATGGAGCAGGGTGGAGGTAGAGAAAGAGGAAGAGGTCTCTAGGGACACCAGTGGAGGGAGTCTATGGGGTAGTATGGGGATGGGGGTTGCGTTCCTGTGGGACATTAATGGTTATTGCAGGAAAGAACTTCCTTCCACTCCCTCCCTCCCCTTCCAAGCCACCCTAGTCACCACAAAGGGCCCAGATTCTTTGGCAGGAGCCCAGACCACTGCCGATTTCCCAGAATGGCCTCATCTCCTGTCTCCACCAAGGAAACCAGGGGCCAGAGGAGAGGAAAAGGCAACAGACAGGCCCTGGCAGAGGCTCCAGCCACAGGAGACCAAAGGGGCAATGGGGGAAGGTCACTTGTCAGTCAAAAAGGAAGCTTCTTCCAACTGGCCTCCTGGGGGTCTAGGGAAGGGGCAAGGTGAATTCCCATGATCCCTGCTGCTGGGTGCCTCCCTTTCTTTTTTTCCATTACTCAATGTTTTCTCCAGGAGAGAAAGGGAATTTTGCTTTAACTCTTCCCTCAGGTATCTCGCAGCCTGGAAAGTGTCATCTTTGAAAATGAAGGAATACAGGGAATGTGTAGATAAAAGGGAGATCATGGCTTTGGGGAGAAAAGTGTAGCAGAAGGGCCCAAATAGGGAAATTCACATTTTCCCATCTGGAATTGAAAGCCAGAGGTCAAGGCCTCTCTGGGCTTGGAGGGATTTGGCATTGACCTCCCTTCCATGTCATCCATGATATCCCCACCCTGCCAACTCCCTTGTCTGATAGCTAGGCCCAGCATTCCCAGAGCACTCTGTTCCCAGAGCAGAAATCCCCTGGATTCCAACCAAAAGTTTGACTTTAGACCCAGCTTGCAGCCTCACCCTCAAACTGGTCTCAGACTCAGCTGACAGAGCTCTTGTGTTTCAAGGGGTGTTTTTGTAAAGGGGGAAGAGATGGGACCACAGCGTCTGCCCAACCTCTCTTCTTTCCCTATCAGGGGGCTCTGCACTAGAAATCAAATGGTATCATAAACTGGATAAAAGTCAGACTAAGATCAGGCCAGGACATCAACACTGCTGGGGATCTGACATATTGGATAAGTCCCACTTCCTCATACCCCAGTCTCTAGGTCCCTTATGGTTAGAATGTTTTGAGATCAAGAAGCAGACTGTGCAAGAAGATAAAACAGTCATGTTGGGGCTAGCACGGAGTGTCCCCGAGGATGCTGGCAGCAGGCCCAGGAGTTACCTGAGGGAAAGATCCACTGGCCTAAGAGTTTGGCTGGGGCTCCTATGCTGCCTCCCCCCCATCCCAAGTCTTATCTTGAGTCCATGGGGACAGAACCTTGTGAGTGATAGCTCTGAGAAAAGGCAGGGCTGGGGCATGGGGTAGGGAAAACCAGGCTGGTAAACCAAGAGAACAGGAAGGTTTAAGTTTAAAGGGTTGTTTAAGGAGGGTTTGGGGGTAGGTACTGAGCAACATTATCCCCCACAGACCCCTGTTCATTGATCATCAGTACTCTTATTGCTACCACCTTATTGTTGCGGAGGGAAAGGGATAGGAAGGAAAGACCATGGGAAGCCACAATTTTACTACGAACAGGGAGCCCTTGTTGGCTTTTTTTTTTTTTTTTACTCTTGATGGCTTTGAACACTTGCCACGTTCCTACCATTTCTAGTGCTATCCCCTTGGACTCTCCACACTCAGGTATTGACACGGGCACATGTCAGTAACATCAAAGGGTGCTCCCAGTTAGTGAGTCAATGAGCCAGTCATAGAATCACAGGACTTTAGAGCAGGGTGGGATCATTCAGTCCAACCTCCTATTTTACAGATGAGGAAACTGAAGCCCAAAGAGGTTGAGTGACTTGCCCTAGGTCAGCCAGTCAATAACATTTATTGTGTGTTCTCTAGAGCCCTGCACTAGGCACTTGGGTTGGAAAGAATACAAAAAAAAAAAGAGAAAAGAGAGGCTCTGCCCTCAAGGAGCTTACAATCTACTTGAAGAGATAGAAAAATATTACATATAGAATATCCATTACAAAACACTTACAAAGTAACATCCAAGTAAGAGCAAATTGATACAGTATCAATTGAATACATAAGTTCTGAGGGGACATGAAATAAAGGAACAATTAGTGTCAGTGGGCTCAGTTGGGACATTTTCTTGGAGAAGGGGCATTTTGAATCTGGTTTTGAAGGAGATGAGAGACACAGATTGGCAACAGAAAGGGGAGTCCCATAGAAGGAAAGAAAGTGCAACATTTTGACCAAAGATTTGGAGGAAGACATGGAGGGTAAGCTTATTAAATCTGTGGATAACACAGAGCTGGGAGGAATAATTGGTAGAATGAGTAAGAAGAATCAAAATTCAAAATTTAGCCTAATAGATTGGAGTTTTATGCTGAAACTAATGAGATGAAACTGAATAGATATAAAAGTAAAATTCTATATTTAGGCTAAAAAAAAATCAATTGCCCAAATGTAGGATGAGGGAGGTTTATCTTAACAACAGTTCATAGGAAAAAAAAGCCAAGTTTTAGTTGGCCAGTAGTCAAGGATGAGTCAATAATGTGGTATAGTTGCTTTAAAAACTTAAATTTTTCTTAATTGTAGCCTGAGTGGAAGGTTAATGCCCAGATCAAGAAAAGCAATAGTCCTATTATATTTTGAGGTGATCAGACCACATCTGTGAAGTTCTGGGTGCCATATTTTAAGGTGGACATTGACTATGTCCAGAGAAGGATAGTGGGTCTGGAAATCATGTAAAATAAAAAAAATGTTTGAGAAAACTGACATTTAGTATGGGGAAGAGCATTTAGCATTTGAGTGGAGGAGGAGGGGACAGATATAATAACTGTCTTTAAATATTTGAAATATTTATCAATTGGAAGACAGAATAGACTTATTCATTACTGCTTTAAAGGGGGCAGAATTGGGCCCAAAGAAAGAAAAGTCATGGGGAGGTAGGTTTTTGGCTTAATTTAAGGAAAAAAACTTTCTTTTAAACTTATAATATACAGCTGTTCAATGATGGAATGGTCTGCCTTGCAAAGCAGTGAACTGGTCACTGAAAGTATTCTAGGAGACACTGCATGACCATTTGTCAAGGGTATTGCAGAAAAGATTTCTGCATAGGGAGGGAGGTTAGACTACATATAAACTATAAGGAGTTTTCCAGCTTTAAGTTGCTACGATTTTAAAGGCATGATGTTGGGAATGAGCAAATCACATGTGGGCAGATACAAGCATATTAGTTTGGCTGGAGTGGAGGAATTTTGTAGGGTCTAAGGGAGGAAGAAATGAAGTTGGTGAGATATATCTACAGAGGAAGGGAGGGCAGTCAAAGATTTCATAAGGGTGGCAGTATGAAGCTGCTAGAAACTGCTAAGCAGGGTAAAGATATGATAGAAGTAGTCCTTGAGGAATGTTATTTTAGCTGCTGTTTGGATATGAGGGAATAGGAAATCAGGAGTGGAACTGTCAGCCAAAAGAGCAAAGAGAAATCTTTGGCAGAGATTCATGCAAGAGGCAATAATGACTGAGACTAGGATAATGGCTATGAGAACAGGGAAGATTGAAAAGACTCAGCAGAACTTGGTGATAGACTGGAAACAAGAAGACAAAGGAGAGTCAAAAGTGTGGGGAAAGGATTGGGGTGCCACTGATAATAATGAGTAGTGTGTGAGTGCTCATGTGGGGAGAGGGGCGGCGAGGATAGGATGAACTCAAAGCCAGGTCCTCACCTCATTACGACCTCTACACTGGCAACTCCACCTGTCTGTCCTCTTCCTGGTCCAGGGGGCTTCTGGCAGAAGAAAAGGATGAGATGACATTTCAGCACCGGCAGGGGGACAGCGGGACCAGTGGGTGCAACTGAACAAACCACTCCCATTAGCATTGTTAGATTCAAAGGACCCAGGATATTGGGACATCCTTGGGCACAGTCAGCAAAAAAGCTGTAGACTCCTGACCTAGAGGCTACAGCTATTTGGGAAGACATCACAATACACAAACCACCCCCCATTACTGAACAGGGGGTGCCCAGAGCCAAACGAGTGTGAATAGCAACAGGATTCAAGATAAGGGCCTCTCTTCCAAACCTAGAGAAAGTACAGCCAGGCAGAGCCCAAACTCCCCATGCAGTATACCTAGGGTTCTTCTAAGTGCCCAAACCCAAGTTACAGAGACACTCAAACTCACCTGCTCTCTGGCTGCTCCATAGGTGTTTCTGCTGGCTGTAACTCCTGGCGGTTCTGGGGGAAGGAAATAACAGGCTTAGTTTAGGGTAGAGTTCAAGGGAAGAGTAAGGGAAAGGGAATCCCTTTCCCACTCCCCATCTTCTAAGAGAACTGGATAAAGAGCTTCCAAGTTTCCTCCCATCATCCATTCAGCATAACAGTTCATATGGGGAGAAGGCTGGCAAGGATAGGATGAACTCCCATCTGGACAAGCCCTGGACATTGTGCCATTCTTTGCCCCATACTTCTAGCCAGCATCATCCCTCCCAGACTCTTGTACAAGGACCTGAAGAGTTTTGTCAGAGCTCCAACCCTACCTTCCTAGACCCTAAAGCTGCCTGCCTGCCTGCCAGAGGAGTGTCCAGAAGTTGTACAGATGGATGGTCCCAGAGTAGTCCTTGTCCCTTTATTTTATGACCCCAGTTTTGGGCTTCCCATCCTGCTTTGCACTCCCAGCTCCCATTTTATGCTAGCTCCCATACCAGAGATCTCAACTCCAATTTTCATTCCATCTCTTTCTTGCTACTATCTCCCCTTCTCTATCGCCAGCATATCAATACACCTGGATCAGCTCACCCCCATTCATTCCCTCCAGATCCTCCTCTATTTCATGCTAATCATCTCAAAACCTTTCAGATGAGCTGCCTATCCAACTCTTTTTGAGTGTCTCTCATTGGGCACCTAGGTGGCACAGTAGATAACGCTGAACCTAGAATCAAGAAGGTCTGAGTTCAAATCCAGTCTCAGAGACTTACTAGCTGTGTGACCTTGAGCGAGTCATTTTAACTTTGCCTCAATTTTGCCCTCTGTAAAATGGGGAAAAAAGCAGCACCTACTGCCCAGGGTTGCTTTGAGGATAAAATGAGATAATATTTATAAAGTGCTTTGCAAACCTTAAAGGGCTATATAAATGCTAGATAGTATTATTATCCAGATTCTTCCACCCTTCCATAAAAATTGTACTCACTAAGACATCTAATAACCTGTCACTTAAACCCAACCCAATGTCATTGAGTTCCCTGTCACACCTGAGCGTTCTGACCACCCTCTTATCTTTGGCATTCGGAGCAGCCTCTTTTTGAGGAAGTCTTCCCCTCTTTCTTCTGTGTGTATTTGTTGTCTTCTCCATTAGAGTATGAGCTTCTAGCAAGCAGGAATCATGTCATGATTTGTATTTGTATCCCTAAAACAGTATCTGGCACACAATAGGTGCTTAATAAATGCTTTTTGATTTATTGATCCAGTCACTCCTTCGATTTCTCCTCTTCTTATCTCTAATGTCCCTTCCAAGTCCAACTTCATGATTCTATGAATATACTTCCCTATTCCATCTCCCTTTCAAGATGATCTCCTCGGGTTCAGTCTCGTACTTAAAAAGATCAGTTCTTGCTTCAGTTCTAAGGTCCCTCTTACTCTGTCTAATCCTACTTCTCCTAGTGTCTAAAGAACCCCAGCACATCCCTTAAGACACTCAAACCCTGATGTTAGCCACAGCCTAAATCCTTACCCCAACGTTGCTCTTAATTTAGCCTCAACCCAGGTTTTGATCCCAAATTAAAAAGCATTGACCCTAATTCAAGCACATACCCCATCCCCTCCCTCCTTCCAAACTGCCCTCCTCTCTCTTACCCGCTGCCTCTTTTTGTAGAACAAGAGGCCGCCCACTGCTAGGAGGACCAGGAGGATGCCGGGTACCAGTACACCGAAGAAAGAACCCTGGGGCTGAAGTTCAGGGCTTCCCACATTCTGCCTCTTGTGGCCTGTGTCAGTCAAAGGAAGTGAGTTAAAGCCCTTGTGGGCCCCTGGGCCCTCGAATCTCTCCAAACCTTGGCCTCCTCTTCCTCCTTCCAGCTTGGCAGGGCTCCTCCGGACCCTAGTGCTTCTCTTGCCCACCAACTCCTCTTGGGGTCGGGGAATGCCCCAGGAGAGGCTTCTGGGGAAACCGGGCTGAGCAGGGAGGCTGGAGATGGCCTGGGTTTCCTCAGAGTGCAGCAGCTGGGCAGCGGGTGAGCCCAGACCCTGGATACCTCCATCCATCTCCTCTGATGAATAATCTCTGGCCTGGCCAGCCAATGGGTTACTGCCCTCATCCTGCAGGTGGTCATTCCTCACTTGGGCCAGCAGTCCCTGTGCAAGAACAGGCGTCGAGGGAGTGGCGAGAAGCTCATCTGGATCTGCGGTCCCTGTCTGGATAGGGCCCCCTCCCAACAGGAAAAGGGGAGCCTCTGTTTCTTGAGACCCAGGGCCGACATCACCTGAGGCATCCCCTAGAGCCGAGTCAGTGTCGAGTTCAGAGTTGAGAAGACCCTTTATCCTAGGGGAATCGGACAAGTCAGGGGGAGACTTGTTGCTCCCGGGCTCCATCTCAGATCCCACCAGGGACTGGGAAGCAGAGAGCGTGCCCGTAGTCTCCATTGACTCCACGCTTCCACAGGTGCTCCGGGGGACTCGGCGCCTGGCATTGCCCTGGGCTGTTGTTTGAGGTGGCAGGTCACTGGGCAGGAGGGGTTTGCCCTCTGTCCCCTCAGAGTCTCCCCAGGCCAAGTTGGCCACTGGGGCTGTGGAGGGAGAGAGGGAGCTATGGATGGGGACAGAGGCCAGCTTACTGCTAGGGGTAGTTCTGGGGGACAGGCAGTTGCAATCAGGCTTGGTCACCACATCTGAAAGAACCACAGGGAGAAAGGGGAAGAGAGAGAGGGAGGGGAGGGGAGATAGAGTCACCAGCCTATAGCACAGCTTTCCCAAAGGGTGCCAAGAAAGGGAAAATGAAGCTGGGGGTCCCCTCACCACCACCCTACTCAGCATCTAGGTTACTGAGAAGGGAAAAGGGAAGAGGATGCCAACTGGACATGCCCCATCCAGAAACAAAGATGGAAAGTTAAGTTCAGTTACCAGAGAACAAGGGAAGCAGGCTTTGGAGGAAACAGGTAAGATAGTAAGAATGCTACAGCTGGTTAAGAGGGAGGGCAGTATTATGGGAACAGCTAGCACAGGATTCTAGGCGCCAAATCACAGATTTAAGGCAGCCAGATGAGAGAGGTTGAGAAATGGTCTCCAAGCCAGGCACTCACACCCAGAGCCCAGAGCTCTGCATGCAGACCAGAGAGCAGAGAGATGGGCTCATGGAACCCAGGGGCAACATGAGAGGGGAGAGAGAATGAGAGGGAGAGATTGGCTGGCCAGTCAGTGTGAAGGGACAGGCCAAAGCCCAAGTGAGAAAGCCTGAGGCCCAGGCCCGCTGGAGCAATGTGACATGTGCTTAGCCATCACCAGGAAGCGTGAGGCCATGGCCACTCCTAGGAAGGGGCCCCAGAATTTGGCGGAGTAGTAAGGGTCAGTGCCCATCTCTGACAGAGACCAGAGAGGCACTGGCTGAGACAGGGAACAAGGACAGGCGTGGTAAGCTGGCACGCATGACATTGGGACATGGCAACGAGGACAAAGAGGGCACATGTATGCTGGGCATAGGGGCCGGAGTTCAAGTGACACTCCCCCCTCATCCTGACCTCACCCCTAAAGCTGACACCTGCACTTTTGGGAGGTTGAGGAAAGGCTTCCCTGGGCAGGGGGGAGGGTGGAGGCCTTCCAGAATCATCTACATCCCAGGGAATTTCTAGCGGGGTCCCCAGGGTAAAGACCTTGACTCCTAGAGCCTGTTCTCGCCTGAACCTCATGTCTTAATCCAAGCACCTCTAGCCATGATCCACACAAGGCTGTGCACACACAGGTGCCAGGTGCACCCCCTACCCGCTCCATGCTTTGGCCTCAAAATTCCAGCTCCCTGGGCCCATCAGCTCTGTAGATGCATAGACAAGCAAGCACGTGTACGTGTGTGCACAGACTGGAAGCACGTTTGTCTGTTAATGCCCAGGAGCACATGAAAACCACCCCCACACACATGTTCATATGCACACACATGAGCCCAGGCGGAGCCACTGCCCCAGGACTACTAAGTCATCCAGGTACTGCTCTGCCCTGACCCCGCCCCCTGGGGAGGCCTAAGCCCCATGCCCCTCGGACGCCCTTCTCTCACCTCCCAGTGCCCATTCCTCATCTCCCATCCCTCTCCTCTGGCATTTCCCAGCCCTCTCCTCTGGCATCTCTCAGCCCTCTCTTACCTGGGTGGCCACAATTGTCAAAACTACTGGTGCAATCACGGCTGAAGACACGCCAATCATTATTAAGGAGTCTCTTGATTTCCACAAAGATATTTTGGACCTTCTCCAATATCTGAACTGGGGTGTTATTGAAAGTCCTAACACAGGCCTGGGGGTGGGGAGAGAGAAGAGAAAGGGGACATCTTGATGAAGGTGTTGCATAGAGATATTCCCCTCTCTCTTTGACCCATTTTGCCTGCCTCTGTTTCTCTGACTGAGGAGGAACCATTAGCTGGATGAGGGAAATAACCCCACTGGCTATCCAGGTTGGAGATTATGTATCAGGGGAGATGGCTGTAAGGCATCCAGGACCTGGGCTCACCCACCACCCTACAGCTGTAGGTTGAGGAGCCCCAGGGCTTTAGCAGCCTCCCTGCCTAAAGTGAAGAATGGGAAGGAAGAGAAGCACTTCAGGGCCAGAGGAACACTACCGGGGTTGAAGGAAGAAGAGAAGGCCAAGACCTGGAGATAGGTGAGGGCCCAGGCCAGGGGCCAGTTTGCTTCCCTCTGTGCCTTTTCCCTTTAATTTCCTCATTCCTCTGCCAGCATTCTTCAGAAACAGGTATACAATATTGGGGAGGGGAGGAAGCATGGCCCTGGCAGGGGATTGGTGGGTGCAAAGGAGGAACATAGGGGAGGGAAAGCCAGGTAGTGTCTATCCCCAAAGCTTTAATCACCTCACTCTTTTTTTGGGGGGGAGGGCAATTGGGGTTAAGCAACTTGCCCAAGGTCACACAGCTAGTAAGTGTTAAGTGTAATCACCTCACTCTCAAGAGCATGGCCCCAGAGTTAGACTGCCCAGCAGAGTTCAGAGAGGATCTCTAACATTCCTCGATCTTCAGTGAGGCCAAGAGCCAAGTTGGACCCGTATCCCAGAGAGGGATCTCTTTCCAGTGGAGATGGTCTGTCCCTCCTTCTCTTGTTCTTGGGTTCCATTTTACCTTCCCCACCATCAGACCTCTCCCCTCCCCTGCTTCCCTCCCTCTTGCTTGTTCTAACATTTGTGGGTGCGCTGAAGGGGATGGGAGGGATGGTAAAGGCATGGAACAGGCCGAAGTTCCAACCTCATCAGTCCTCTCAGGCTCCCTGGTGACACACCCATCATCCCTCAGACTCAGGTAGAGCTCATGCAGCTTCCTGGAGGTATTGTAATTGAGAGAATTGTCCTTGAAGCGAATGACTTCCTCAAAAATGTCCTGGATCAGGGGAAATGCCTTCTTAAGGTAGCAGATGGAATCTTTCTGAAAAACATGAGCCTGAAAATTGTTTCTGGAACCAGCAGAGCCCAAAACCCATCTCCTTCCCCTCAACCTTCTCTCTCTCCCTCCCTCTTCCCTTTTCATCCTTCTTCCCTCCCTCTCTCTCTCTCTTCCTCTCTTTCTTTCTTTCTATCCTCTTACTCTCCCTCTCCCTCTCTTTCCCTCACTCTATCTTTTTTCTCTCCCTGTCTGCTCTGGGTCTCTCTCTCTCTCCCTCCTCCTCCTTTCCCTTGTTGTCTCTCCTTCAAGTTCCTCTCTCCTTTGTTTTTCTTCATTTCTCTGATTTCTTCCTCTTCCCTCCTCTCTCTGTCTCTTCTCTATCCCACTCCTTCCTTTATATCTTGCTTTTTTTACCCTCTCTCCCATCACTCTTCCCATCTTCCCATCACTACTCCCTCTTCCCATCACTAACTCTCCCTCTCTTTCTTTCTCTGTCACTTTGTCCTCTTTTGGCATTCCTCTATATCTCTTTCCCTTCTTTCCTTCCTCTTCTTCCTTGCCTTTCCCTCCCTCCTTCCCTTCCTTCTTTCCTTCCTTCCTTCCTTGCTTGCTTCCACCTTCCTTCTCTTTTCTTCCTCCCCCTCCTCCCCTTCTTCTCTCTCTCTGTCTCTCTCTCTGTCTCTCTCTCTGTCTCTCTCTCTCTGTCTCTCTGTCTCTCTGTCTCTCTCTGTCTCTCTCTATCTCTCTCTCTCTCTTTCTCTCTGTTTCTTTCTCTCTCTCTTTTCCCCACCCTCTCTCTCTCTCCCTCTCCCCCAAGCAGCCAGATTTGCTAACTGGGCCCATATACCAAAAAGAGATGAGGACCAAAAAAAACCAGCGTGTAGATGGATCCCAATGCAGCAATCTGGGGGCTTGTCTCCCTCAACCCTCAGAGTCTCAAGAACTCCTCAGCTCTTGAATCCTTGGCTAATCCTCTAGGTTTAGGTAAACTAACTAGGTTAGTTCCCAGGTGGCAATGAGGCCACCCCCCCCCTTCCCCCATGGCCTAGAGAATAACCTGCATTTGTTTCTTTTCTAGTATCTGAAGTGAGAGAACAGTGGGGGTCTGATGTTAAGCTCTACAGCACCAGACCTTGTGTATGGGCCAAGCCTTCTACAGGGGAGGAACACTGCACTCCAGGCTGCTCTGCTACGCTGGGAAGAGAGGCATAATTAGGGAGAGCTGAGCCAACTTGTCACTCACCAGCTGGTCCTGGTCTGCAAATTTAAAGGTAATGTGGCAGGATGTTTCCATCTGGCTGTCAATCTGAAACAGACAGAGCCGGCAGATCAGATCTCAGCCTGTCCCTGGGCAACTGGAGGAGGTCCAGAGTAAAACTCCCGAGGGCAGGAGGGTTGAACACAAACAGCACTGAAACCCTTTGAAGCTCAGCCCAAGGGCCATCTCTAATCAGAGACATTTTCTGGTACCCCCCTCCCGGCCCAGTTGTTAGTGCTCTGTCCCCCAGTTCTTGCATTACATATAACACTCCACCTCTCATCTCTGTGCCTTTGCCCAGGCTGTACCCCTTGCCAGGAATGCACTCCTTCTTCACTTCTTCCTCTTGGAATGCCAAGTTTCCTCTGAATCTCATCTCAAACACCACCTCCTCTGCAAGTCCCTTCCCTGACCCTACACCTCCCCCTCTCCCCACCCTTAGATGCTGGTCCCTCCCCTCTAAATTGCCTCCAGCTTATTTTATAGATACTTATTTGTTTATATGATGTGCATGGGGTCTACCCCTATAGAATGAGGGCAGAGATACTTTCATTTTTGTCTTTGCATCCCCACAATGCCTGACAAACAGAATGTGCTTAATAAACGTCTGTTAACTTTAAGATTTGGATCAGAGCCCCTAGGTTCAAATCCTTCTTCTCCTTACTACCTGTGTGACCTTGATCAGGATGCCAACCCAGGATAGGCCTCAGTTTCCTTAAGTATAAACACACACACACACATACACACACACACACACACACACACACCCCTAATGGGGAGGAGTAGGTCAGATGATTTCTCAGGTTCCTTCGAGCTCTAAATCCTAAAATCCTATAAATACATTTTAGTATTTATAAGGGTGAAGAAAAGGGGGGTAGAAAGAGGAAGAGAACTCCATCTTTTTGGGAAAAGAGCAGTGAAGGAAGAAAGTGCATAGTCTTCAATTGTGATTCCTCATCAATGTTTGGGGGACCCTAGGGAGATGGAATAGGACATTGGCAAAGTCAAGAGACTAAAACCTGAAGGAGAGAGGCCCTCCTAGTCCTTCAGGGGATCTGCATATAGGAACTCAAGTGTTCATATAGGGGGGAAAAGACATCACGCTCTCTCCCTGTCATCTTCTCTGTGCTATAGGATTTCCTTTTCAGAAAGCTAGCACCACCCTAGCAATGAAACTTCACTGAAGGTACAGAAGGACCCTTTGAGAAAATGGTCAAGAAGGGGGCGGGGTCTGTTGTACCAGGAGCAAGGCCCTCCCCTCAGGTTTTATTCACATTCTTGGGGAAGAAGAGTAGGACAAGAAACCCTTTCTTTTCATCTCCCACATCTAGGAGTGAGAGGCAGCTTCTCTAGAGGCCCAGAGAGCAAGTCTCTTTGGGTATCACCTAGAAAACGTAGGTTAGTGCTGCCATTCTGGAATCCCAGGGAGGGGGAGGATCTGTAGATGGGGTGGTTTGCAGAGAATCAGATCCAAAGAGCCTGTAGGATGGTAAAAATGAGACCCAGCCTAATGGCCACTCTACTTGGTGCCCTAGAGCCTGACTTCATAAATAGCAGCTACACACACCCTCTGGACTGCGCCCTACCCTCAGTCCTATGGAAGTCCTACTATGGCCATAGGGACAGCATGTCACGTTTGACTGTACAACATCTGTCTGTTCCAATTCTTGTTCATCATCCATTGTGATGGATCATACATCCAGATGATTTCTGAGGGTGCTTTAAATTCCAAGAACAAATGGGAGAAGACTCTGGATTATAGAGGGGTACCCTGGCCCCTAAAACACAAGGGGAAAACTGGGGAGTGGAGGAAGGTCCTGGGATCATCTTGGAAGGGACTTTAGAAATCATCTTATTAGAACATTTCACATTAGAGATGAGGAAACTGAGATCCCAAAAGGTGAAGAGCCTTGCCCAAAGTCCCAGAGATAAGAAGCAGGAGAGTCAAGATTTGAATTCAGCTTCTTTGACTTTAGATCTGGTGCATTTTTACTAAAACTTGGGAATTCCTCTGGAAGTATGATCTGAGAGCTTTCTTTCCTCCTGACACCCATATTACATCCCTCCTTCCCTTTCATCACAGATCAAAAATTATGTCTTCCAGGGCAGGATTGCTATACCAAGGCCAGTGTACATTTGGGTCCATCCTGGGGGCAACATTTGCATGTCAGTGTGAAGTAATTATCCCTTGGTGGCCCTAGGAAATTCGCTCCTGGAAGACATTCTGCTGAAGCAGAGAAAGGGCCAGAAATGTTTGCTGAAGTCCTGGAGTTATTTTCCTGGGCAATCATTAACTTAGGCAATGGCAAGGGTCAGGGAATCCTCAGGACATTGTACACAGGGGCACAGAGAGTCAAGGCTCGGGGCTCCCTTCTCCCCTTGGTCCTCTGCATAATCAGGGGAAAGTCAAGGATCACAAATAATTGACAATTTGAAGTTGGAACTAGAACTTTTTGCAACCTGACCAAAGATCTCAAACTTGATCCACTCAGTTGGTGGGCTTGGGGGTAGGGGCTGAGAAAATAAGAGATAAGGAGAGACAGATGCCAGGGATGGTGGGGAAGGGGTGAGGCAGGACACCCTGAGGGAGGTAATTTCTTATTTTAACCACTTATTCTCAATAATCAGGCACTGTGCTCTGTTGTTTTTATGTAGAGGACAGACTGGTGCCGTCAGCACTCCCAAAATTGGGTGCCCTGGGACAAAGCCCAGTTTGTCCCTCCAGCCAAATTATGGCTCTAGGACTTTTGCCTTAACCTACAGTTGGGTTCTCTTCTCCTGCCTCCTCCACCTCTGCCATCTACCACCTTCACACCCTGTTCCCCAAGCTAAAGATGTGCATGTCTCCTTTGCTGCAATTCCTTCCTTTCCCTTCCCATAAGAATAGGGGGAAGGGAAGAGGGGTAAGGACTTGTCTTCACCTGCCTCTCTCTATCCTAGAGCTCCTCTTCTCTTAGACCTGCTCTCCCAACCCTGAATCCTATAGTTATACCAGTTTCCCAAGGGAAAGGCTGAAGGAGGTTGGAGTGGGGGTAAGAGCCTGGGCATACACTCACCAGTTCTTGCAGCATCCTTAAGTGACTTTCCGTAATAAGACGGTTACAAGTTTCTGGTCCATGAGAGGGAAAGGTCCAGGCCACCAGGAGACAAGCCAGCAGAAGCCAAGAACCCAGCCACGTCTGAAATAGAGAAGACCAAGGGAGATTCAAGAAGGGATCCTACATATTTCCTAGGAGTTAAGACCTGAGGTTTTCTACCTAGAGTCTATTGACTCTGAGGCCAATCTCACCCTTGATCCTTAGTTACCCCTGAAATCTTGTCTTCCTCAGAAACTGACAAGTCTTGATTCTGTCAACTGTAGGATCTGTTTCTTCTTCCCCCCCCCCCTCCAAAATATCTGGTTCCCACAAATCCAAATTCCCCATGCCTTTGTAGCCTCACTCTGCACATCCATGTCACATGTGCCCCACCCCCCCCCCTTCTTTAACTACAGTTCCAAAGCCAGTTAAATTGCCCAGATTAGCCCAAGCGATGCTTAATTCCATTCTGGTCTACCAAGGACAACACAAGCCTATCTTATCTTTCTCATTACATTATAAGCTCCTTGAAGACAAGAGTTGTGTATATCCTTTATTTTGTTCTCAAACACTTAGAACAGTACTAGGTACTTTGTGACTTCAGTAACTGACAGATGTCCCAGCCCCCTGAGACTCTGATCCTACTCTAGTTTCTGACCTGGAGAGCCTGGAATATTTTCCCACACCCACCCTCCTCTCTTTTTCTCTACTTTGCCCATTCCAGGCTAGCCTTTGGCTCTTCCCCTGGAAAATATTATTGTCCAGACTTAGTTTCATTGTGGAGTCAGTCCCCTTGCCAGAGACCCCAGAGCAATGGGTGTGCCATCAGACCCAACCCAACAGATTAATCATAACCAGAGGTGCCAGGCTCCCTGGGCCATTCTCTAGCTGGCATCTATCACATTGAGCTTCCTTTCTTATCACTCCCAGATTTCTCCCTAGCATGTTCCCTGAGGGTTCTCACCTGTCCTACCATTCTATCCTCTGAAGATGCTCCATGAGAGTTGGGCAGGAGACAAAGAACTTCTGGCATCCTTCTCCATCTCACAACCTTCCCATCTCTCTGGATCTCCAATATCTCTCCCTACCTCTATCTTGGGTTCCACTTTCTCCAAGTGGGGATTGGAAGGAGAGACACAAAGGCTTTCCCTGGACTCTTTGGTGAGCCTTCCTGACAATTAGCAAACTGACCACTAGTATGTCCCACTCCCACCGCCTCAGGAATATAAAATGTTGGGGTTGGACAGAGAACTTTCTGGGAGCTGAGGGGTCCTCCCTCCCCAGCTATGTGTGCAGAATAGTGCATATGCTGTAGGGGACACAAGAAAGGCAAAGGGCTTGAGGGCAGAAGGGATGGACAGAGATCCAACCAAAAGCCAGGCTTAGAGGAAAAGATAAGGGTGGAAGGAGTGAGAGATGGAAAGAAGGGACTGAAAGAGGGAAAATGCAGTGGTGAAAGAAGGGATAAAGATGATAGAGGGAAAGAAAAAGGGAACTGGAGATAAGACTGTGAGAAATGAGGGCAGAGTTAAAGAAAAGCAGCAAAGAAGGGAAAAGAGAATGAAGGAAAGGGTTGGAGTTTATAACATAGGTGATGATAGTAGCAGACAATTTATACAGTCTAAAGTTTGCAACACTCTTTTCCTTTGTTATATCATTTAATCCTCACAACAACTCTGTGGAGGAGACACAATTTAAGTACATGGAACAATTATAGAAAGTTAGTATGCAAACCCAGCATAGGATGATTTCCCCAAAAGTATCAAAACATATGATTCACTGTGTGCTATGAGTATTTAGAGAAGAAAGAGTAGATTGCACTGGAAGTGACAAGAAGGCTTCATGGAGGAAATGGGACATAATCTGGCCTTTAAAGGATGGGTAGGATTCAAATAGACAAGAGGTGAGTATAGTTATAGCATGACCAAAGGATCAAATGTTGGTGACAACCCCAGAACAGGAATGACTAAAAGAAAGGGTACTCCTTAGGGAGAATCACTTGGCACACTGAGATGCCATGGACATTTAGAGTAAGGTCACATAGTCTGTAGGTGATGCCATCCCTAGCACTTACTGACTATGTGACCTTAGACAAACCCCTTAACCTCTCTGGGCGTCATTCTCTCCATCTGTAAAATAGGGTGATTAGACTTGCTGGCCTCTGAGGTCCCTTCCAATTTTAAATTTATGATCCTGTGGATCAGGAGTAAAATACGATCCAGGGACTGATCCAGCAAATCCCTCTTTATGTCCCTTTTCAGGTTTTGGAACCAGCATCTTAGATCTGGCATTCTGAAATCTCAGAGCTCACTTTAGTAAAACCATAAGCAGAAGGCATGGCCACCATGACCCTATCCCAGGCTAAGGACAATTCTACGGAGGGGTAGGGTATCAACAGAAGTTGGCATGTTGCTCTCAGTGTTACTAAGTTGGTAAAGGTTAAAGTGGAAGTGGAAAGAAAGGTAGTTATGGATGGAACACATTTCTGTTCAAGATTAGGAATATCTAGGCAAGGCCCTTGAGATACTGATGGTTGACAAGGCAATTAGAACTGACCCTTGAAAAATCTGTGATGTTAGAGAAGAAACACTGTCTCCCTACCACCACTACTACCTCAGCTCCCTAGAGCTCTAAACCTATGTCTTATCTCCTCCCCCCCCCAAAAAATAGGAGCAAATATTTAGGGCTGGAAGGGACCTCAAAGGTCATTACATGACCTCATTTTTACAAGTGCTAAAGTTGAGGCCCAGAGCTGTGGCTTGACTGGGATCACAGCTAGTTTCTGAGGTGGGTTTTGAATTCAGATCTTCCTGAATCTAAGTCCTGAGCTCTATCTGCCACACAACACACCATCTCTGTGATATACTCTGTCCCACTGGCAGGCCAGGCACTCATTCACTCCCTTCCAAGGAGTACTTGCACTTTAGAAAAGGACCACAGGGAGAAGGCAATGCTTAACTCAATGGAATGAACTGCTTCCGATGAAATTTATGCAATAGCCATAATGGGAGGGCAGTGTATTGAATAAAGGAGCATCCCCCATATTTACAGGCAACCAACTACTCCTATCTGCCAGGGCTGGCCGTAAGTGTGGCTGTGGTTTTGCTAACAAAGCCAGCAGTGGATGTATTCGAAAGAGCCCCAGTGTTTCTCCATCCTCCAGCTAAAAAGTGAATGGGCACCCAAGGGTTAACTTTCTAGCCTGCATCTGGCCAGCTCTCTTCCCTCTCCCCTCCCAACCTCCCTTGCTCAGAAAGGAATCTTTGCTACAGGCAGGGCTAGTGGCTCAGATAGCAGTATCCCTATCCACCCTTTCAGAACGGCAACTTGCAGCCCAGCTGAGGCTAAAGTGGAAAGAAGACTTCAGCACATCCTCTTTCAACCTCTCTCCTCAAAATCTCTGCCCTTCCACCCTTCATTCGGGTTCTTTCCTCCCTTTCCTTCTCCCTCTAATTCTGTTTCCCTTCTTTGAATCTCTGAATGCTATCCCACTTCCAGTTTCTTCCTCTCCTTTCACCTTATCCCACGCCTCCTTTCTGCCCCTCACCTCTTCCAATCCCACCCCCATCTTTCCATCTCTCTTTCTCTTTCAATCCTTGTTCTTTCAGTCAGGATGCTGGTGCTCTGTCAATCCCTTTCTCCCATTTATTGTCAGCTCTTCCTTGCTCTTTTTCCTCCCAGTTCTCCATTGGCATCCCCTTTGTGTTCTGTCCTCCAGAGAGAGCTTCTTCAGAGTAATGGGGGGAGGGAGGGAGGTTGAGAGAGAGTTTTCTTATAAGCCACCAGGAACCAATCTACATGTAAGCATCCCTATGCTCCTATCAGTGAGAAGAAGCCTGGGAGTTTTTCATTCCTTCTCAGTCCTGGGCTGCTGTTCTGCCAATGCACTGCTTGCAGAGCTGAGCTAGGTTGGCCTGTTGTGTGTGTGTGGGAGGGGGGGAGAGGGAGGAACAAGGGAAGAGTACCAGAACCTCTCTCTGGCACATCCCTAAACGGTACACGCTCTAATCCTACTCTTTCTCTTGCCTCTTTGCCTTAAACTGCAGCCTAACTGGACCAACATTTATTTCCACTTTCTCCATCCACTTCCAGACCTAACCAATGTGAGGGGTTAAGCTGTCCCATGAAAGATCGCTGTTTCCTCAAAGAGTTAGCGGGGCAAGCTCTCGGGGCCACAACGAGACCCAAACGCCCTCAGACTAGCCAGCTCCTGGAAACATGTCCCTGCTTGCCTGTACGAAGTTCCCTGCCTTAACTCTCTCTCCTCTATTCGCTACAGAAGTCAGGTTGCTTGGCACCGACCTGGGCATCCTATGAGCTAGGAAGCGCTTGCTTGGCTGCTGACCGAAGTTTGCTCCAGCTGCGAGCACCGTGGCCTTCCGCCCCTGTCCCCTTTCTAACGGTCTGGCTTCTTTAGCCCCAAGATAAGATACCAGGCAGGAAGCCAGATAAAATAGGAGAGCGAGTTGAGCTTCGAAACCCCCCACCTCATTTAGCAGTGGTCTGGGGCAGAGTCCAAACCACGCGAAGGGGTTCCAAACCCTAAGTATATTAGCCAAAGGCCCTCCTTACACACTGCACTGGTGCCACCGTCTTCCTCTCAGGAGAATGGGAAGAACAAGCATCTTTGAGATACATGCATACTTCCCTGCGTCTCTTGGACTTTGCACAAACTTTAAGCCATCCCTGCAGCTAACTGATCAACAGGCAGCGTTAACCCGGCAAATGGCAGTGGCAGGAAGGGTCTGGGGTGGAGGAGGGGACAGTAGAAGGACCCCTAAAGGAGCGTAACGCCTATGTTCCCTGCCAGTGGCTGCTCAGAATCAGGGAAAATCAGGAAAGAGCAAACTAAGAAAGAAGGAAGGGGAGGAGAAAGAGGTTAGGCAAGCGAGAAGCGAGCAAGTCTTTGCCTAGCTGTGAGCTCCACGGCCGGGGGGCTCTCCGAAGAGGCGCCCGGAGTCTGCGCTTACCGTGAGTGGGCAGCTCCCGCTTGCGCCCCGTGGGCTCATCAGGGCTGCTGTGCCCCGGGCCGGAGTTGGAGCGAGCGGAGCCTTGCTGAGGCGTGCAGAGCGCCCTTCTAAGCGGCCGGCGGCAGGGCGCAGGGGGGCCGGCTCCAGAGGGCTCTCGGAAAGCCGAGGAGAGGGATAATCCAGTAGCGATGCTCGGCTCGGCTCGGTGGGGCTGGGGGCTAGCGGAGACCCGAGTCCAACTTTCACTTTCTGGAGCCGAGCTGAGCGCCACTGGCCCAGGCGGGCTCGGCCTTTTAAAGCGGCCTCTCGGAGCATGTGGTTTATGGGAAATCACCTTGGAAAGGGGCCAGTTAGTCAGACAGCGAGGCATAGGCGCACACAGCCACACACGCCTACCCCCCTTCTCCGCTCCCTTCTTCCCTCCCCCCTCCCCCCTTCAGCCCTTAACTTTTTGTCTTCTTGTCTCGCTCTTCCTCTCAGGCTTCTGTTCTAAGATCCCAAGTTTTGGTAAAAATAACTCAGAGCCTTTTACATCTCTGCTTCCCATCCCCCGCTCCTCGCTTCCCTCTTCCCAGCTCCCATGCTTAGTTCGTTTACTCAATCGTCAACATAAAGGCTACCTAGCACAACCGGAATTGTCATCCATGCTCATTATTTATCTTAAGGGAATGTCCCTTTGGACCTGAAAACTGCTGGGACTGAATAGTTGACAGCTCAAAGCATAACCTTTTCTAGGTAGGGCACCGAGGAAGGATTTATCCCCACCACATTCCCAAACGGGAATTTCCCTCCCTTTACTCACACCCAGTGAGGTATTTCTGATGAACACCACTTTCCCTCCACTCACCTTCGACTCCAACCCAGTGGGGACACCTGTCTCACCTTCTGGGACTTATTTCTACCAAGAAATTCTTCCTGCCCAAAAGTGGCGGAGGTTATCCAAACTGGCCGTGAATCCTGCTTGGAAGGGGGATAGACGATGCTTGTGTCCGGCAGGGAGGATGCTGGTATTCTCCTCAACAAGCTGGCTTTTCGAGGAGGCAGCCTGGCCACTTGACAGTGCATTAAAGTAGATTCCTGGACCTAGTAATGTCACTTGAATGTCCCCATGTCCTCCTTCTGAAGTCCCTCAGGGCAGAGACAGATGAAGCAAATCAGTTCAATTTGCTGTCTGTTGAAGCATTTGGCCCATTCTCTTTCAATCTCCTCCAAGGCTGTTGGCCCTGTGCTAAACCATGACACTTTCCTATAGGTTTTATAACTGGAAAGGACCTTAGAGTTCATCTAGCCCAACCCTTTCATCATATAGATGATGTTTCCCTTGCCTAAGGTGACAGGGAATACTAGGAATGGAAAGAATCATCAGCTAGTCCCCTTTCTTCTAATCTGGTGTTCTTTCCCTGGATTAGTGTTAGGCCATCTGAGGGGTCCTCCCTGCTCTTTGAAACATAAAAGCAAAATCCCAGTTACAATGATGATAGACAATTTTCTATTGAGATAAAGTAAAATGAAAAATAATACAATCCTACAAATTATGTCAGCCACAGCTTTCTTCAATTCAACTCGGAAATAAAGATTAAACAGCCACCACCAATAGCTGCTGGGAGGCTAGAGGAGCATATGATTTTGAGATCAGTCTAGGTTGCAAGACAAGATGCATATTCATATACATGCAGGACAGTGAATAAGAAAGTGCAAAATCAGGTATAATCAAGGGCCAAAATTCATGAGACAAATGGTAGGTACTACAAGTTTGTCAATTAAGTATGGATTTAAGATTTAACTCAAATGGGTACATGGAAGTATACCTCATGAGGGAGGTGGTGTAGATGGGATAGTGGAAGGAATCCTGGGTCTGTAGTCAGAAACTCTCATCTTGAATCCTGCCTTTGCTTCTTACTGCTCGTAATTGATCAATTTGATTACCTTTTCTCAGGCTCCTTGGCATCATTTGACATCGCTGACTACCCTCTGCTCCCAGATATTCTCTCCTCTCTGAGTTTTTGGGACATTGCTCTCTCTTGGTTCTCCTCCTATCTATCTGACCACTCTGCCTCAGTTTCCTAACTGGATGTACTCCAAAGTTCTGTCCTCGGCCTCCTTCTCTTCTCTCTCTGCACACTCCCTCAGTGATCTCATCAACCCTCATGGCTCTAATTATCACTTCTATGTAGATGATTCCCAGATCTATATAAACAATCCCAATTTCTCCCCTGAGTTCCAATCTTGAATCAAGACCTGCCCATTGGACCCTTTGAAGTGGATGTCCTCGTTTACATCTCAAACTCAATGCTTCCTAAACAGAGCTCCTCATCTTCCCTCCAGGCATACAGATTCCCAAACTCAGTCATTCAGAGCCATTCACTCTCCTAAACCAAACATTAATCAGTTGAAAAACTGTTGGTTCTACTTCCACAACATTTCTTTCATTCATCCCTTTTTCTTCACTCACCCAGACATCACTCTGGTTCAGGTTCTCATTCATCACTATTTCAATTGCTTCTAAACTGGTATCCCTGACAAAAGTCTCTCTCCTCTCCAATCTATAGGACTATCAAAATAATTTTCTTAATGCACTGGTCTGACCCTACCATTCCCCTTCTCACTAAATTTTGGTGGTTCTAGAACTATTACCTATAGGATCAAATATATACTTTTCTGTATGTAAACAACGAGTGTGCGTACAAACACATGCATATCACTTTGAACCCTCCCCACCTCCAATCATTGTATCTGTTCTATCTCTGTTTATCTATATTCACCTATCCATCCATCCATCCATCTATCTATCTATCTATCTATCTATCTATCTATCTATCTATCTATCTATCTAATAATGCATTTGACAAGTGATTGGAGATGGGGAGCATCCAAGGTTATACACACACACACACACACACACACACACACACACAAATATTGTCTACCTTGATTGGGGGTGGGGAGCAAGCATTTACTAAGTGCCCACTATATGCCAGGCACTATGCTAAGCACTTTATAAATATTATTTCATTAAGTTCCTTGGGGCCTATTTCACTTTTGATTATCTATCTTTGTGACTTTTGGCAAGTGACTTCATCAACCTGGATCTCACTTTTCTCTTCTGTAAAATGCGGGAGTTGGACTAGATTCTAGATCTGTGATCCTATGATATTGTGAGATGTGATCCCATGGTCCTACAATGTTGTGAGATGCTGGGACTGGGTCCTGTGGTCTCACCACCAATTTCTGCATGACTGGCCTTGTCATCTTATTCAGGAGTAGGTTTGGGTAGCTCTTAGCTGAGTAACTGAAACTTTGTTTAGGTCTTGTTGTAGAATGGGCTTTCATGAGTCATATGGGAGGTTTTATGTACACATGTATGTTTGTTGTGTTGCATTCACCAATATACATCGATAGTCAATGAACATTTATTAAACTCCTACTATGTACCAGGCACTGGAAATGCAATTGCAAAAAATAGAAAAACAGTCCCTGCCTTCCATGAATTTACAATCTAATGGAGTAAGGCAGTACACAAAGAGAAGATGAAGTGGGAGCGGGCGGGGAGTATGTATTCATATGGAAAGTGAAGAAATCTTAAAGATATTGAATTTTAGTGCAGGAAAGGCTCCTCCAACTTGCCATAGTTGATCAGTCGGTCTATAAGGATGTATAAAGTGCTAAGTGTTGTGGATTGAAAGGAGAGCAACCTACTCATACAGATAAGGAGAATGGGGCCCAGAGAAGCAAATATTTTTCCAGGGTCACATAACTAAGTAATGTCAGGGTTGGGATTAAGAACCTAGGGGTCCTGATTCCCCAGCTCAGCCAGCATTCATTTGTTCCCTGACCTTCTAAGTTGGGGGAGGAGGGGAAAGGGGAATTTGCAAGTATGAGGAATGAGGCTCCCGATCCTCCCTGTGGCTGCCAGTTTAGCTGCCCTCCTTTCCTGACTCACAACTAGCTTCTAGAATTCCATACCTTGTCATATCAGGAGCCTGGGGAGGGGGAATTTGCAATTGGCAGGGTATATGGGAGGAATTTTAAATGGTTTAAAGCTTGGGGATTTTCAAAGTCAGCATCAATAGGATAAAATAGTTCAGTTGACCCAGGAGGAGGGAACATGTCATAGAAATGGGGGGTGGGGTGGGGAGAAGGTAGGATGGGAAGATAAAGGAGAGAGATTGAAATAGATGGCAGGAAGTGGGAAGAAAACCTCCTGTGACTGCTGTCGAAATGCCATTTCCTTGAAATAATTTGGCAGGCGATTTTCCTAGAGTGGGCTCTCTTCTAGAATCTTGGCTTCTGCTGAGGAAGATTTTTTTTTTTTTTTTTGGTGACCCAGCCTTGGTCATCTCAGTCTTCCATTTGGGAAGTAAGCAGGGATAGGGTGGAGGCTGGAGTGAGGAGCAGAACTCCTTAAGAGAGGTTGGGGCCACATGCAGAGTTGTCCCCAAGGTAGAGGAAATCAAGATAATTGCCTTCAGTAGCTCAGTGTGTGTGTCTGTGTGTGTGTGTGTGTGTGTGTGTGTGTGTCTGTGTGTGTGTGTGTGTGTGTGTGAGAGAGAGAGAGACAGAGACAGAGGCACAGAGACACAAAGAGGCTGATATACACACAAGTCAGGAGGCAAGGTTGGGGCTGACTGCCTGGAAACCACAGCCATTCCTCAACATGCCCTCAGATGGCATGCTGTCCTCTTGTAATACCTCTTCTTGTCCCCTTCAAGAGAATGTTCTTTTGAAGAGGGTTTCACTGAGATAAAAATGTTAAGGAGCTTGAATGGGGAAGTGGAGATGGGTCATACAGTAAGATTACCCAACACCCCTCTTAAACGTAGCCCTAGCAGCAAGTCTAGCCTGAGGGAGACAGGCTTCCTAATGAAGCAATTCTCTCCCCAGCTTTGGGCAGCTGTTCGGTCTGGGCCACTAGGCTTGGGAGGGCTGCTCCTTTCCCTACAGTTCTTGTACACTTAGGGTGGCACAGTGGATAGAAAGCTGAACTTGGAGACAGAAAGGCCTGAGTTCCAATCTTGTCTCAGACACCTACTAGCTGATTAATCTCAGGCTAATCACTTAGCCACTCCCAGCCTCAGTTTCCCCATCTGTAAAATGGGAATTATAATAGTACATATCTCACAGGGTTGTTGTGAGGATCAAATGAGATGAATCACTTTGGAAACCTTAGTGTGCTAAATATGGTGTCCTTCAAGACTTTTCAATCTTGCTAGTTATTATCTTTGCGCCTACCTTCCCCCTACCCCTTTTCCTCTCCATTCCTCCACTGCCTCCTTCCTGCTGTCACCACGGCTCTGACTGCTGGCACACAGAGTGTGCATGTTTAAACACGGCTGTGGTCTGCTGAGCTTGAGTTCTTAGGAGGATGCTAGGAGCTGTTCAGAAACCCAACCCAAAAATCGAAAAATAAATACAGCTATCACAAAGTCCTCTGTGGTCAATTTTGCCCTGAGAGTGGTCAGCTCCCCTTCCCCCAGCCAGCTTCGCCTTCAGAGGAATATACTCAGAAAATAAAAATAATTTTAGCTTTTGCCTGAGCAAAATATAATTAGAAAGGCAAATTTTCTTTGGGGACTAGGGGGAAGTTTATAAAAACAGCCCAAATCTTAATAGAAATTACTTTAGGGTTATCCATAAATATAAATACCAGGACAGCTAAAAATTGACTTTAAAAATTTAGACAACTGAGGGTGGACTGGAAGCAAAAAGGGGAAAACTTCAGAATCTGAGGCTATTACCTGGGGGGACCAGGAGAGAAGTAGGTGTTTATGGAGGAGGCAAGGGGGGAGGCAGGGTGTTGCAATGCTTAGGGACAGGGATGAAAGAAGTAAGTCAAGAAGGACCAGAAGTCATTTTGCCAGGCAACTAAATTGGAAGATTCAATATTCTATTTTCTCAGACTCTTGTTGCTACTTTGGGAAGGCCAAGGGAAGAGCTATAAAAGTAAGAGAATTGAATGGGGATGGAGTGGAAGAAGGAAATACAGGTGAGAGGGGGAGCTTTACAGATTGGGATCAGGTCATTTGAGGGTAAATGGGCAAACTTTAGCTAAGGAAAATGACAAGTAGTCAAGAAAACTGAAGCCTCAATCCTTAGCAGTGGCATGACTAGGGAAGGGGGGAGGTGAAGAGCATTTAGCAGAATCACCCTGGGTGCAGCCTTAGAGGGGATAGGAAGCATCATATAAGAGTCACCAAGCTCTCCATGATGGCCTTGCTTGAATGATGCTTCCTAGGAAATTCTACCTCTACAGAAGTATGTCAGCAAGCACCCTAGCATACACATGATGGCTGCTAGGCACAGGTTCTTTGATCTGCTTTTCTAAAGGAAAGCAACTCAAAAAGGGTTAACCATCTTGCTTTAATCAAACAAACATATATTATTTACCTAGTTCAGGGGGAAAAGTCAGCACCGTGAACTTCAGAGAATACAAACACAAGTTACAAGCAGCCAAAAACAGACAGAGAAAATAACACAGTTCGGCAGACAGGGCTTCCAGCTGTCTGACCATGACATCCATACCTAGTTAGTCACCAGAGAGAGAAGCACCAGGATCTGGGTTTTCAAAGCTGGGGGGCTCAATGGCTGCCCAGAGTCTCATCTGGCCAAATCACATAACTTTTCCCCAAGTGAACCCCAAAGCAAAACCTCACCTCAGAGGCTTATATAGCCTTCTCCAAAGTCAGAGAACATCATAACCCTCCTTACCCACTTGACTACAAAGTAACAAAAGTTGTGCCTTCCCACCACAGGCCCCAGGTGAACACATGCAGGATATTAGGGGGCAGAGTATGTTTTCAAATGAGAAAAGGCCCTGAAGTCCAACTTGGGCTTATTAAGGGGCAGGGGAGATGCTCAAACTTCTATTACCATTACAACAAGTCAGCTAAAAGTTGTCCTTCATTCTCAAAGAGGACCATGGCATCAGGAAGATGATGTCATGACTTGCAAGTGAATTGGATTTAAGTGAGGGAGGGCTGGGCAAAGTCATCATCCTCACTTTCTCCTCTGGAACCTTCAGGGTCCAGTGGCAAGACATAGATCAGAATGTCTTGGAGATGTCCCGGTCAGCTAAAAGCACTAGCAGTATCACTGTTCTAAGTCCCTAGCCTGAACCAATCACTTGGCATTGAATAGCCAATCTTGTCTTAGGGTCTGGAAATCATCAATTCTCACCATGGGCTGGGAGTGTCAGAATGGTCCTGAGGGATAATAATGACTCACATTAAGTTAAAACCTCCTATTACATGTTTATATAGTGCCTCCCTCATACAACTGCAAAGTAGGCAGTACAATTATTATCTGCTCCACTTTTTAGTTGAAGCATATGAGGCTCAGAGAGGCTAATTATTTGCCCATGGTCACACAGTCAGTAAGTGGCTGAGCTGGGGTTTGAACCATGACTTCAAGTCTAACACACTAAACCCAGTCAGATCTAGGACCTGTAAAAGTTATAGAATGTGCTGATTTCAATTCAAACATAGGAAAAAGAGTGGCATGGGATCCTATCGCCATTGGGGAGTAGAAGCCAGAAGGCCTCTTGTTGGGGATATTATAGACAGGATTTGTGATTTGGGTAAAAGTTTGGAGAGATGACCATTCCAATTCCAGCAGCCTGTGATACTTGACTTGCTTTCCAAGCTCTTTCTTTGGTTTTGTGAACCCAGACTACTCTACTTTTGATTATAACAAAGTTGGGCAAGGGGAATCCACAGAAACTTGGTGTCAGAGTCAGGAATCTAGCTAGGTGGCATCGGACCTCTCTTCTCAATCTTTGTTTCTATTATTCTGAGAACAAAAAACCAGGGCCTTGAAAAGATCACCAGTCCTGAAGGCTTCACAGAAGACTGAACTAAAAAGGTCAGGGATCTACTGGACTGAGGAACCTCTATGTAAAGGAGAAAGAGCCCAGGGAGGGAAACAAATCATTTGTACAAAGGAAGTCTTAGCCAGCATCTATTCCTCAGTGTGAATGCACCAACATCCTCTGCATTACAGATAACAGGCCCTAGGAAGCCCCAGTACAATATAATCTCTCTCCCTCCACCCACACACCCACTCTACCCTTTATCCTACCATGATGGACACAAGGTCCTAAAGTGCCAAACAATGAAATCCAGCAAACAATGGGAGAGGATCTTGGCCTATGGCCTATGCCCTTACCAGGAGGTGCAGAGTGGGTCACTGGAGAAAGAGAGTCTTGATACTGCCAGGACCTTGACCTAGCACCTTTGGAAAATCCCCAGCCCTCTTTTGGATTTCATAGCCTCTATTTCCTCATCTATAAGATGAGTTCCAGTCTTTAAGGTTCCTTCCTGCTCCAACTTTTTATGATTCCTCTCTTCAAATTACAGATGATCTCCCCTCGAAGAGTCAGGAAGAATAATGGAGAGCCAAGAAGAGTTCTCAGAGAATATAGATGAAGTACTCTGGGTACTAGGTCCAGGAAGGTGAGGAGCTCCATTCTGGACTACCTGCTTTCTGCCCCAAGTTAGTACCTCCAAGTTCTCACCTCTAGTGAAGAGGGAACATTCTCTAAGAAGCTTCCCAACTATGTTTGGAGAAGTCCTTGCATATAACTTCCTCAATCTTCAGTCAATTAGAAATTAGAAAACCTTTTCATAGCCTCCCCAGCCATGATTCCTCCCAGATTCTTTCCCTCCTCCCCCATTCACCTCTATTACTTTATTACACTATTCTCTTTGCAGGAAGAAGCTATGAGAACTCATGCTGAGTGCAGAACTCTGAATCCAGCCCAAAAGTTATTTATTGTGTAAGATGGGACCCTTCAGTCTTGCTCACCATGGTCAGCTTAGAAGGACCTTGCCCTTGGCCCCAGGGCCTTCTCTCTTTCACTCCATTCCAAATTTTATTGATCTCTGAACCCAAGTTCCACAAATGACCAAAGTTTCTGGGATCCCTGGGCTCAGAGATCTGTCACAGCTGATCACCAACAATCTTCTTTAGCTTTTTTTGGCTGATGCTACTTCGAGAGGATGCCTGCTTGGAGCACTTGCTCCCTCTTTTCTTTCTTATCGCTGCTACTATGCACGTTAGACCAGAGAAATATATTTTCTAAATAACTAGGAGCAGGTAAAACAGAGAAGGTGGAGTCCCTAGACCTAAAGTGTCAGTCAATTGCCTGTTCTAACATTCAGTAGCTGTGGGACCTCAAGCAAATGATCTTACCTCCTTTTTTATATCAGTACAATGGGGATAACACTCTGTTCAACCGACCTCATAGGACTGATGGGAGAAAGGGCTCTGTGTACTTTAAAGCACTAAAGAGATGTGAGTCATTAGGCTTTGTGTAGAAAAGGAAGAATAATAAGCGGAAATAACAAAAACAGTGTTGCTAGGTAAATAAGAGTTAAATCTTATAAAAGATTTCTCCTAAGTAGGTGTGCCTAGGCTTTTCAGCTCATTTCGTTTTTTAAGTAAATTCCCCTACTCAGTTGTTTGCTAGGAATTTCTTTAGCACTGGAGCCCACATCCCAGCTTGATGCTTCCTTGTGGCTTCTCCCTTCTTATTACTCACCCCCTCTCCCAAACAAATATTGGCCCAGAACAATCTCTTTATACACACACACACACACACACACACACACACACACACACACACACACACACATACACACGAAACATGAACTTGGTATTCTTCCAGACACTTTACCAGATTTACTCATCCAGTCTTTAATTGAAGGCTCACTCTCCATCAGGAAGCTTACTAATTTTTGGCAGGTCCACCCTTTTGGGCTACTCACATTTACATATAGTAGGGAGGAGGATTCTCCTGATGAATTCATTTCCTACCAGCCCTTCTGATGAAATCACAGAATATGAGATTAAACAACAGAAACAATAATGTGCTAATTCTCTAATGACTGCCATCCCACGTTCCCAGCAGTACATCTCTATTTTTCAGTCTCTAAGTCAACAGGTTCTCTTGCTTATGAACCCTTCAGTCAAAGGGGTCACCCTGCAGTATGCTGTCCCTATGTCATTCACACTGAATAGGGATGAGATCAGATAGCAGCTGGTAGAGCTGAAAATGAGGCTAGAAAGATCCTTAATAAAAATCACTGTTTTTCCATTTTGTCTGTCTTGATGATATTGGGGCAGGAAGTTAAGGCTTAGGACTCCCAGTTACCACTTCCTGGAGAGGATAGAGTTCTCATCTTACTCACATTTAAGGAATAGAGAGGCCCAGACAGATGAGTAAAAAAAAAAAAAGAAGAGTTTATATATTTATAAATGCCAAATCAATATCAGAGGCTGCCCAGCATCTGCCTCCTAAGCAAAGCTGCCTCCTTTCCCCCACCTCCAACTAGCCATTGGCTCTTGGGCCTAGAGGCAGCATGTCCCCAGCTTGTCCCACCTCACACCTAGCCACAAACAACATTCTAGGAGCAGCTGTTGATCTGAGCTATAAGGGTCCCCCTACTCCTTCCAAGTAGAGCAAATCTGTCCAACTGTTTAGAGGTCCCTCATATGTCTGATGGGCCCATGTGTGCAGATGGGCTTTGGGGAAGGTTGAGGGCAGGGGGTCAGGCTCAAGGAGAGAAGATAGGCATGTCAAGCAATACACGGTACCACAGTTTCTTGGTCTGCTTGCTGTCTTTGAGGTTCTCCAGGATGCTGTTGAAATGCATGCCCATAAGGGTCAGGTAAAAAGGCACTGTGATTGCACTGATAGTCGTCATAATTGGCAGGGGTCAGGTGGATCAGATGGTAATGGATGTACTACACTTACACCTGCTGGCATCATTGGACCAACTGATGGAAAGCTGGGGTGTGCAAGTGGGTGTGCACATGAGTGTCTTCATAAAGATCTCCTATAGCACAGATGAGCTCAACATCTCCTTGGCTGTCCCCATACAGACCTGGTATGTTTTAAGGTATTAAAGGGAGTGCAAAAATATGTCTATCCTCTGTTACTCCTTTATAAGATGCAAAGGAGTTCTCCAATTAAAACTGATGGAATTCAAGGACAGCTAGCTGTTGGATGGCCAAGGATCAGCCACCTTCCTGGTGACCCTTCCAAAAGCATGGTACACTTTCTAGGGAGTCCATTGAGAATCTAGGCAAGAAACAGTTGTGAGAAATGTGAGCTCTATGAACTGAGAACAGAACACCTAGCCCTTGAGATTTCTCTTCCTCTATCCCTCCACCATTAGCTGTAGGGATTTTCAGCAGAAGTACTCACCCAGTAGGAAGATACACACAGGTCCAGTCAAGGCATGAGACTAGAGGAGCTATTTCTGTTCAGAGGGTGTTAATTCTTGTCTTATAAGAGTTAGGTTGTAGAGAGGAAGATGCCCAGATAAGCAACCTACCCATTAGAGATGCTGCACTGGGAGGGGGCACCATTAGAATACTATAAAAAGAGAAAAGACATTGAGGCCCTAAAGCACTAGAGGTGTGAGTTGATTTGTTCATGCATTTCCTAAATTTGCACCTTTCTACTAGCATAGCCTATGTGGGTACTCACTCTTCCCATCCATGAAGTAAGACTATGCTCCAGATTTATGGTGGAATATTTTGTTGCTGTTCATACTGTTATTTTGGTAAATCTCTTTGCTTTAAGATAATTATATCAATTGGCTGATTACTAAAGGTAAATGCACCACTTGGGGCTCATGAGCTATATAGTTTTAAGAGTATAGAACCACAGAGTATCTTAAACCTGAGGTAGCTATCCCTTGGGGAACTGAGTCCAGGAATGAGGATACTCCAAAGGAGTTGTTCCATATGCATATTCACTTTACTAAGTAGATATCCCCCTTCTTCTACACAATGGGACCTGGGGACAAATAGAACTCAGATACTATTAAAATGTTCCCATTAACTAGGAAACAGAGTAATTCAGTATGCCACCCATTTTACCCACTAAAGACAACTTCTCATTACATCTAGGAATGCTCCCCTATTCCTCTCCTCTCTGCTCTTTTCCCACTCCTAGTCATTTAGGGAACTTACTCTGAGGCCTTGGATGTTTTTACTACTCCTTCCTCTTACAGAAGCCCCTTTGATAGTCTCCATAAGTTCATCTAAGACCCTGATTCAGAAAGGAAGACCCCAACAAGACTCTCTGTCTCTTCTTGATTGTCAGGATTTAAAAATCAGTTAAAAGGATATACTTTGAGGTACCATCTTTTACTCATCAAGTCAACCACATAGATGAAAAAAGAATCAAAAAAGTACACTGTTGGAGGAGCTATAAACTGGTGCCATCTTTTTTGTAGGGCTACCATATCAGATATAATTTTGGAGGGAGTGATCTCAAGGGAATAAGGGATTGCCTTCCATGGCATGAAATCTCTTTCCCCTCATGCAGATCAGCAACACATCTACAAATTTCAATCCTAGAGGTATTCCCGAGACACTGAGAGGTTCAATAGCTTGACCATGGTCCTAGGGCTAGCAAGGGTCAGAGGCAGGACATGAATATGAGTATTCTTAGGCCAGGCTCCCATCCACCACTTTATGCTGCCTCTCAAAATAACTTTCTGTGAGGCCAGATACAATAAGAGTTTTTAAATTGGCCCCAGTATAATAATACTCACATAACCTAACCCACAGGACTCCTATGGGGAATGAAAATGCTTTGTAAATCTTAGAGAACTATAGAAATGCAAGTTATTATTAGGATTGACTCAATGATTTCAGGATTATGACTAAATAGCAAGGAATCTAATTGAAAGGGAAAAGTTGTACAAAAATATGCATCATACACTCTAAGACTTATTCTCACAGCTCAGATTGAACTAGAGGATTGGGTTCCCAGTTAAGGGGCTTCCTGCTTCTTGTCCTCAGGGTCCTGGCGATAACTCTGTGGGGATAGGGCAGGTCTCTAGAAACTGGAGCCATGTTGGACTTTGAAAGGCCCGCTTAGACACCATTTAGCCTGTACTGCACTCAATCAGCCATCATTCCTATTTTCTTTCCCACCTGAGAATGAGATTCTATCCTAGCGAAGCACTGGGCTTTGACAACCAGTTTGGGCCTTATCTTGCTCAGTTTTAGGTCTCTACCAAACTTGCAAAACATCGCCAACAATGGCACCAGGCTCTTAACCCTATCCCAACTTCCATTTCCTCTTTATGTATTGTCTTTCTCATTTGAATTTAAGGTCCTGGAGAACAAGAATTAGTTTGTTTGTCTTATTTGCATCCCTAGTACTTAGTACAGGACCAACATGTAGTAAGTACTCAGTAAATCTATCTATCTATCTCTCTCTCTCTACCTATCTATCATCTATCCATCTTTCTATTATCTATCTATTAATCTCTATCATCTTTCTATCTATATGTCAAATTCTTGATCCTCTACTATTATTTATGAATCCCCAATCTGGTTATTCCCCCAATGTCATGTAACCATAAGTTACTCCCCAATTCACTAATTAACACCAATTAGCTTTTATAAAGGGATACTTAGTGAGAAGGTATAGCAAAGACCAAAGAACACCCCCCAAACCAAGGGGCACATTCTGTCAGCTATACACCCACACAGTCCTTGGGAAGAATGGACTAAAACTTAAAGTGATTTCTACAAAACATTCCTTATCCCCACCTGGGGTCGGGAGGCGGGGGGGGGGTGACCATGGAAGTCCTTTCCCCTTTCTCAGAGTCTCTGTGGAGTTCAATTCTGACTGTGGCACAGCTGAAGGCTCAGTTTCTTGCTGGGCTGAGTCAATGAAGTCACTCCTCAGAGCTGGCCCCTTACTAAACTCAGCTGCTGCTGCTGCTGCTGCTGCTGCTACTGCTGCTGCTACTCTCAGCAGTCTCTGCTACCAGTTCCATTTGCCGGACCTCTGATGGCTCTTTCCGTCTTCTGAAGCTCACAAGGTTATAATCTGATCTGTCCCATTTCCAAATGCTCCTGCACCTAAGATAAAGAAAGAATAGATACACAAAAGTCAATATAAATAGAATGCTAAATGTATTCATGGATACACAGCAACCAGGTCAGGGAGAGGGACTGACGCCCCTTCCCCATCCAGAGTTCTTCCTGCTACAGTTCTTCCTCCTCTTTCAAAATCTACCAAAGAAAACAGAAGAATCTTTGCATACACACTCAATCCTGGTTTTCATCACCAGGAAGCAGTCAGAAGATACATATTCTTGGCCAAAAGAGAGGGGAAAGATCTCTCCATTATATATACCCAATATGTTCACCAAGCCTTGCCACTGACCAGTCTGCCCTCTTCCCTTATTAAAAATTTTGCTAACTTTGGCAAATCAGCCAGGGTACATTTTTAGCACTTGTCTATACCTTTAATCAAGAACAGTTTCCTGGGGTCCCAGAGAAACATAAGCATTGTCTTCTTGCTAGTTTCCTTATTGTCCTATAGGAAAAAAGTCTCAAAATGGTCAACCTGGCATAGATCATACATAGCTACACATGTACAAGTAGAAATCACAATTTCTCTACTACAGAACTGTGCAGATTCAATAAATAATATTTTACAATGTTTATCACAGGCTACTGCTTGTTTAGTACTTAACAACATGTTCTAAAATTCCTTCCCCGAGTCAAAGGTAAAGAAAAGACAAAGAATATCAAGCTTCCTATCTCAAAAGGAAACCTGATCCCTTCAGAGCTTCCCAGGTCATGCGGGGCTCTTCCTGCAGAGATTTAGGACATGGGGTTGACTGGTTGTCATTCCCTCACCCTCAGGTGAAAATCCAACTGATTCAGCTTGATGCCTGTGCAGCCACATTCAAGTACCAAGAGCTACAACATACAAGCACAGGGTCTAAGGATGGAAATGGGGTGCCTCTTTTTCACTAAGGGCCCACATGTGCAAACTGGGTTTAATCCTATAAAATTCTTTTGAATCTCTGCAACTACTTAGAACACTCATCTTTTTTTTCCTCCAGAATCTCCATGACATATAAGGAATCCAACTAGAAGGCCAGCTAAAATCTTTAGGTATCCCTTTCTACAAAGCCACACCTTTGGAATTATCTTGAATCATTGTACTGATTAGAGTACCTGTATTAACAAGCACCCTAGCACATCCAGGATGACTTGCTAGCAGAGTCCTTTGATCTGCTTTTCTAAAAGAAAGACAACTTTAAAGGGTTTAACAATCTTACTTTAATTAACAGACAGATAAGCTCAAATAAGTAGAAAGAAGTGAGTATCCAAGAACGAATCCAATAGACAGGGCTCCAAGTGTCTAAACAGAATAATACAACCACCTACATACACCACCAGACAGAGAGCACCAACGTCTGAGTAGTCAGGGGGCTCTTAACAAACAGCTACTCAGTTCCATCCAGGGAATCAAAAGGTCCTTTGCATTAGTGAGCCCCCAAAGTAAAACACCAGCCTCCCAGTATATATAGTTTTGAACTAATGGGCTCAGAGTCAGAAGACATCACAACCCAGTGGCTCAGTGTCTAATTGGTCCAGTACCAAAAAGAGTGAAAGCCTTTCTACAAGCAAGCCTTCCTGTAAACAAATTTCTTAGGTGAGTTCCTCCCCTCCACCCCCCACCCCCATGGGCTCTATGTGACTCAGGATGTATCATGGCTGTGATTGAAATACCTGTGTACCTTTAGACCTGGGAACACAGCTCCTATTCCAAGGGAAAAGGGAACACATGTGGTCATATAGGTCTATTAATGGACAGGGAAGATCTTCTTCTTCTATTAACATTACAGCAATTAAATTTTTCACTATTGGTTATCATTACAACATTACTGTTACCATTACTATCTAGCTCTGCTGATTTCACTTAACATCAGTTTATATAAATATTCCCAGGTTTTTCTGAAACCATTCTCCTTGTCATTTCTCATAGCTCAACAGTATTCTCTCAACACTCATATACTATGACTTGTTCAACCATTCCCCAATTGATGGACGTTCTCTCAATATCCAAATCTTTGCTACTACAAAAAGACCTGCTATAAATATTCTAGAGCACATAAATCCCTTTCTTTTTTCCCTGAGCTCTTTGGGATAGAGGTCTTATAGTGGTATTGCTAGGTATGCACAATTTTATAACCCTTCGGGCAAAGCTTCAAATTACTCTGCAGAATGGTTGGATCAGTTCACAACTCCACCATCAGCGCATAAATGCCCCAATTTTTCCACATCCCCTATGGCATATGTAATTTTCCTTTCTTTTCATGTTAGTCAATTTGATAGGTGTGAGGAGGTATCTCAGAGTTGTTTCAATTTATATTACTATAATAAGTTAGAGCATTTTTTTTTTTTGCTTTTTGGAGGGCAATTGGGGTTAAGTGACTTGCCTAAAGTCACACGGCTAGTAAGTGTGTCAAGTGTCTGAGATCTGGATTTGAACTCAGGTCCTCCTGACTCCAGGGCTGGTGCTCTATTCACTGTGCCACCTAGCCGCCCTGAGCATTTTTTTATGTGACTATTAGTAGCTTTGATTCATTTTTCTGAAAACTGCCTGTTCATGGCTCTTATTTTTATAAATTTGGTTGTTTCCTATATATTTGAGAAATGAGACCTTTGTCAGAGAAACTTTTTATAAAAATATTTTCCAGTTTTCTGTTTTCCTTATTATTTTGGCAATGTTGGTTTTGTACAAAACCTTTTAAAATTTCATGTAATCAAAATTATCCATTTTACTTTCTGTGATCCTCTCTATCTCTTATTTGATCATAAACTCTTCCCTTACCCATATATCTGACAGGTAAAATTCCCCAAGCTTCCCTAACTTGCTTATGGTACCACCCTTTATGTCTAAATCATGTGCCCATTTTGACCTTATCTTGGCACATGATGTAACAAATTAATCTATGCCAAGTTTCTGCCAGACTGCTTTCAGTTTTTCTCAGCAGTGAATTCTTGCTCCCAAAGCTTGGATCTTTGGGTTTATTAAACACAAGATCACACTAGTTCTTTACTACTGTATATTGCGTACCTAATCTATTCCACTGATCTACCACACTATTTCTTAGCCAGTATTAGATTGTTTTGATGGTTACTGATTTCTAATATAGTTTGAAATCTGGTACTGCTAGGCCACATTCCTTCATATTTTTGCTCATTGATCCTCTTGATATTCTTGATCTTTTCTTCTTCCAGTTCTTCCAGATTTTATTATTCTTTTTTTCTAGCACTACTAAATAATTCTTTGGTAATTTGATGGTATTGCACTGAAAAAGTAAATTAATTTAGGTTGAACTATCATTTTTATTATGTTGGTGACACCCATGGACAATGAATGTTTCTCTAATTGTTTACATCTGTTTTTATTACTGTGAAAAGTGTTTTGTAATTGTTTTCATATAGTTTCTGTGTGTGTCTTGGAAGATATAGACTCCCAAGTATTTTATACTGCCTGTAATTATTTTAAATGGAATTTCTCTTTCTATCTCTTTCTGCTTGGTTTTGTTAGAAAAATATAGAAATGCTAATGATTTAATGTGGGTTTATTTTAAATCCTGCAACTTTCCTAAAGTTGTTAACTGTTTAAACTAGTTTTTTAGCTGATTTGCTAAGGTTCTCTAGGTATTCCATCGTATCATCTGCAAAGAGGGATAGGTTTTTTTTTCATTGCCTATTCTTATTCCTTCAATTTCTTTTTCTTGTCTTAGGATCATAGCTAGTATTTCTAGTACAATTTTGAATGACAATGGTGATAACAGACATTCTTGCTTCACTACCACCATACCATCACCCTGGTCTTATTGGGATGGCTTCTAGTTTATCCTCATTATAAATAATGCTTTGCTGATGGTAGAATACTACTTATATAGATAGATACTACTTATCATTTTAAGGAAAGTTCCATTTATTTCTATGTTTTTTGTGTGTTTTCAATAATAATGGGCGTTGCATTTTGTCAAAAGTTTTTTCTGCATCTATTGATATAATCACATGATTTTTGTTGGTTTTGTAATTGATATGGTGAATTAAACTTATAGTTTTCCTAATATTAAATTCAGCCTGGCATAAATCCCATATGGTCATTGTGCATGATCTATGTCATATACTGCTATCATCTCCTTGCTAGTATTTGACTTATAATTGTGGAATCAATATTCATTAGTAAAATTGGTCTATAGTTTTCTCTCTCTGTTTTTGCTCTCCCTGGTTTAGGTAATTGAAGCCATATTTGTGTCTGTATTAAAATTGTATTTTGTTCTGGTCCCCTTGACTACCACTGTTCCCCTTCTAGACAGTAAAGTAAGTTTATAAGTAGTCAGTATAAAAGAGCAATAGCAGGAAATAAGATTGCAAAGAGGAACCTGGAATTCATGTACAAACCATTCCAAAGATCAAACAAGCATAATTTACAAATCATATCACATATTAACCAAAATTCAGCAAAAATCAGCGAAAGTCATTTCTGTGTTTCTTGTCAAGGTTTCTGGTCCTATGTTATGTAAATTCCAGACAAAATCTAGACCTCCAACAGCTCCAAATTAGTAGAACATCCAAAAGATGCTGGTAACTTTGAAATGTAACTCTGAAGTTTTACTTATGACTTTGAAATGATATAGATATGTTAATGGACGAACTGCAAGGTGGTACAGAGAGGAGTTGGTCTGTTCCCCCCTCCCAAAAACAAAAACCCTGGAAAAATGAGACATCAAACTCCTGCTGCTCAGCACTCTTCCATCTCCACTGGGTCCATGCTGCCTAGTTCTCCCAACTCTAATCCATGGTAACATGAGTAATACTGCCTCTCTCACTCTCCATCCACTTCTCCATGCTGCCTACCTTACTTCATTCAGGTAGCTTGGTCTGCTCACAGGTTGTTTATCCTTCGTTTTCAAAGAGGACCACGGCATAAGGGCAAGGATAACATGACTTGCAGTTGGCTTTGATTTGAGTGAGAGAGGGCTGTGCAAGGTCACCAGCCTCACTTTCTCCTCCAGAGCCGTCTGTGAGCAAACCAAGAGACCTCACTGGGGACCCAGCCAGTTGGGTAACTCAGCCTGTCCTCTCCCTCTCCTTCTCCTCTCCAAAGGAAGGTAAATTGTGATGACCAAAAGCTGCCCACTTAACTGGAGGTTTACTGCCTGGATTTCTTTCTTCCTTTCTTCCTTCCTTTCTTTCTTCCTTCCTTCCTTCCTTTCTTTCTTCCTTCTTTCCTTCCTTCCTTCCTTCCTTCCTTCCTTCCTTCCTTCCTTCCTTCATTTCTTCCTTCCTTTCTTTCTTTTTTCCTTCCTTTTTTCCTTTATCTCTCTCTCTTTTTCTTCTTTCACAAAACCTTAAACTCAGTTCACTCGGAAGCTCAAGCTCTTAGATTGGACAATAGGTCCCTGATCAACCTCCACTTAATGGCTGTATTTTGGTCCCTCCTATCCTAGAGTAAATAACTGTTTCTCTTTGGAACAGCAACCCTGAGGGTCTTCCCCTCCCAGTTTGAGTTTTTTTCTTTTTTTTCTTTTTTCTAATTTAATGGGCCATCCCTTGACTCACTTCTTAAAGAGGCCTATTCACTGAATGGGCGTTACCTCACTCTAAGTGAATATGTATGAAAAGGCCTTAGCCTAAAAGGGCCAGGGCCTCCCATTGCACCTTGGGTAATCTCCAGTCATCCTGATAAACTAGGCAATTTATATTTTTGTGACCATTCATTTCACTTGGATTGTCAGTTTTATTGACACATAATTGAGCAAAATACCTCCTAATAATTGCTTTAGTTTCATTTTCATTTGTAGTAAATATAATCTTTTCAATTTTGATACTGGTAATTTTTTTCTTCTTTCCTTTTAAAAATCAAATTAACCCATGGTTTAAATACAATTTTTATTCTATTATAATCTGAAAAGGGTGCATTTAATATTTCTGCTGTTCTGCATTTGGTTGTGAGGTTTTTATGCCTTAATACATCATCAATGTACAGCAGATGTACAATCATGTACATCTGAGAAAAAAGTATATTCCTTTCTGTTCCCATTCAATTTTCTCCAGAGAGCTATCATATTTAATTTTTCAAAAATTCTATTCATCTCCTTAACTACTTTCTTTTTTTTTTTTTATAGTTAGATTTACCTAGTTCCGAAAGGGTTAAGTTGAGGTTCTCTTACTAGTATAGTTTTACTATTTCTATTTTTACCATTTCCTCCATACGATCTATTTCCTCCTCTTCCTCTAAGAATTTGTATGCTTTGCCATTTAGTGCATATATGTTTAGTATTAATATTATTTCATTGTTTATGGTGCCTTCTGGAGGCAGCTAGATAGTTCAGTGAGCACTGGGCCTGGAGTCAGGAAGACCTGATTTCAAATCTACCTTCAGACACTGACTAGTTATGTGACCCTACACAAGTCACTTAACCTCTGTTTGCCTTAACCAACTGGAGAAGGAAATGACAAACCACTCCAGTATCTTTGCCAAGAAAATCCCATAGACAGTATTGGCATGCTACAATCCACAGGATCACAAAGAGTTGAACATAACAATTAATGAACAACAACAATGGTACCTTTTAGCAAAATATAGTTTCCCTGATTATCTCTTTTACTTAGGCCTATATTTGTTTTTCTCTGTTTGAGATCATGATCGCTATCTCTGCCTTTTTTTTACTTCAGCTGAAGCATAACAGATTCTGCTCTGGTCCCTTTTTTTAAATCTGTTTGTGTCTTTCTGTTTCAAGTGTATTTCTTGTAAACAATATATTCTTGGATTCTGATTTCTAATTTATTCCACTGCTTCCATTTTATGGATGATTTCATTCATCCTATTTCCCTCCATCATATTTTCTTCTATCTCTCTCTCTCTCTCTCTCTCTCTCTCTCTCCCCCCCAACCTGCTTCAAAAATCTATTTTGTTTCTCCCTTATCCATTACCCTTCCTTTCTGTTAGATCTATTCCCTCCTACTTCCCTGTGGGTAAAATAGATTGCCATATCCAACTGAGTGTCTATCTATCTATCTATCTATCTATCTATCTATCTATCTATCTATCTGTCTATCTATATACACACACATATATACACACATATATACATATATATGTATGTATGTATTCTTCCATTTTTGAACCAGTTCAAATGAGAATAAGGTTCAAGCTTTGCATGCTTCACTCCCATTTTCTTTTTCATTGTAAAACCTCTTCTTTGTTTGTTTCTTTTGTGTGATATAATTTCTCCCATTCTTCTTCTCCCTTTCCCCTTCTCCCAGTGAATTCCTCTTTCTCATCCCTCCATTTTTTTGAGATCATCCCAGTATAATCAGTTCGTGCCAGTGTTCTCTGTCTATGCAGACCCCTTCTAACCATCCTAGTAATAATAAAATTCTTAGAAGTTACATGTAGCATCTTCCCATATAGGAATGTAAGCAGGTTAATCTTATTAAACCCTTATGATTTCTCTTTCATGTTTGCCTTCTTACACTGTCTCTTTTCTTTCTCTCGAGGTGTTTTGTCATTTCGGCTAGGCTGTTTTCTTATCTTTTAGGTTACAACACAGTTTTCTATTGCCCACATTTGAACTTGCATCTGAATACACACTCCGTAGAGACTGTCCAATAGAAGATGCAGCTATAACAGACAGTATAAATAGACAAGAGTTAGACCCAGAGTTGAAAAAGAAGAGGATAGTGATTGGATTAGTTGGGAAAATTTGTAAAGACCTCTGTTTCTGGTTAAGAATTCATCCATTTGGGGTGGCTAGGTGGCGCAGTGAATAGAGCACCAGCCCTGGAGTTAGGAGGACCTGAGTTCAAATTTTGCCTCAGACACTTAATACTTACTAGCCATGTGACCTTGGCCAAGTCACTCAACCCCAATTTTCCTGCTGTCCCCCCTCCAAAACAAAAACCAACCAAACAAAAGAATTCATCTCTTAACTATAACTATGAACAACATATGATCTGCTTCTTTTCCATTTTTTTAATGGTGTGAGTTTTAATATTTGGGTCATATATCAATTTTGAAATTTTTGAAGAATATGATATAAGATGTTGGTCTAGGGTTTACCAGATTGCTATCCCATTTTCCCATTAGTACTTATCAGATAGGGAATTCTTTCCTACATATTTATGTTTTAGAGTTTATCAACGACTGGGATTATGAATTTCATTTTTTCATTCTTCATTATATATCTATCTTATCTATAGAGTTCATTGATTTTTCTATTTTTTTAACTAGTGCCAAATGGTTTTGATGATGCTGATTTGTAACATAATTTGAAGTCTGGAAGTTCTGCCTGCTTTCTAAGTAACAAACTATCTTAAATCTTTTCCTTTTTCACTCCTATCATCTTGTACTCACTAAGACTTGGCTCCCATCTGATGACATGGCATCCCTAAACACCCTTGCATCACTGATTATGTTTTCCCTCATGTCCCAGCCTCCAACTCCTTGGTCATGGGGAGGGAATTGGAATACCCTTTCCTCTCCATTGCCACTTTCAAACTCTGTCTCTAATACTATCACTCACTAACTTCTCCTTTGAGGTTCATTCAACCTGCATTTATCACCCAATCAAGATTCAGGTGGCTATTATCTAATAGACCCAGGACTCTCTCTTTCCTTCTTTGATGAGTTCAGAGCCTGGTTCAGTCTTTTCCTCCTTCCCATCTCCTGTCGCCATAATAGGAGACATATAATCCTTCCTCAAACACTCTAACCTCTCAGTTCCTCAATATACTAATTTCCCATGACCTCCTCTTCCTCTGCCCCACACCAACTATATCCAGAGATATCCTTGATTTTATCATCACCCACAAGTATTAAACTTCCTTTCTAAAGAACTCTGAAACTCCTTTTTCTGATCATAATCTTTTGTAATTCCATCTTTCCTTTTGTCTTATAATGCCTGTTCTTTGTTCTTACTATGGCTGACTAGCTACATTCTCTTCCCTTCCTCAAAATGACCGCTTGGTGAACCAGTTCAGCATTATCCAGTGTTCTCAAGTCCTTTGCCCCTTTATCCTATTATTGATCTTATTTTGCAAAGCTTTAGTTTTGGATCCTTTCTACCATTTGCTGCCTTTGATCCTTCACATGGGCTGCTGAATGAAACTGGAGAAATTCATGAAACATGCTCATTGCATCCACAACTAATTTTATTTTATATTATCTCAAACAGGCCCTTGCTGCTGCAAGGTAATCCTTTTGTATGTCTGTAATTAATTCACTATCCCACTTACCACAGCAGCTTTTCCAAACTTTTTCACATCACCTCAGCTTTGCCTCCATTGCACCCCTATTCCTACTCTCTCAATTGAACACTTGCCTCATATTTCACTGAAATAATGGAGACCATTCAGTGACAGCTTCCTCTTCTCCCTTCCTCCTCACTTAGCTGTCCTCAACCACTATCTCCCCCTCCACCCTCTTCTCAAATGAGAGGTAGAGCCTCTATATGTACATGGGATTCTATTCTACTGAAGACTTGGGTCCATTTTGGGGGAAGGAGAAGAGTAAAAGTAAAAGTAAAGAGTAAAGGAGAAGAGTAAAAATATAGCCTTGGAGGGAGGGGAAGAGCTTACCAGACAGTTCTTTCCCAGAAGCCACTAGAGATGGAATCACCTTGCTTCCTCAGACACAAATGCAGAAAAAGCCTTAGCCATTGCTGACTTGGGACCTTTGGAGATTCTCACAGTTCCCAAAATACAACCAATGTCTATGGGACAGTCTAATCAGAAACAGTTACTAACTGTCTGCATGTATTCTATTCCTCGTAATTCTCCCAGAGGCAGCTCCCTGGCAGCCTCTACGTGGATGATGCCATTCAAGCCATTTGATGGGTCCTATGAAGATTCTTGACCCCTATTACATATATAGCAATAATAATAGGAGTAGCAGCAGTAGAAACAGCTAGCACTTTTAGAGCATTTTAAGGTTTGCTAAGTACTTTACAAACATGATCTCATTTGATCCTCAGAACAATTCTGTGCAGGAGCTGCTATTATTATCCTCAAATGAGCAAACAGTCTGAGACAGGGTGAGTGACTCTCCCAGAGTCACGTAGCCAATAAGTATCTGAGGCAGGATTTTAACTCAGATCTTCCTGACTCCAAGTCCAACATTCTACCTATTGTGCCATCTGGCTGCCTTTCACACCCAAATATAGAAACATACTTATATACGTGCACACATTTTAAAATATATATGCATGTATGTGTGTATGTGTGCACACACGTTTGGAGAGGTAGTTCTGGGGGACCAGGAAATGCTTCTTGTAGAAGATGACTCTGAGGCCGTACCTCAAAGATGTTTCTATTTGCATTTCCTCTGCTATTAGAGATTTAACACTATGATTCTTACGTTTATTAATTCTTCAGGAACTATTTACTCATATCCTTTGGCCTCTTATCTCTCCCCTGGGGAATGGCATAGCCAAGAAGGAGAATGTCTGGGGGTGGGGGGAATCACAAGGAGAGTGAGTTGATCCATTGGGTAGTCAAGTGATACTCCCTTTCCAGGAGCAATGGTGATCTGATTACTGATCCCAGAGTAAGAGGTGGATTAGGGGAGGGGAGGGAAGGCTGGATATGTGAAGCTTGGTCTGGAGCTGGCTAGATATTATGAGCTAGCTGAGTTGGCACTCATTCATCAGTAAAGACAGTTCAGCTCAGGGCTAGAATTTTTAAATGAGTCAGTTAACTCCTCCGGGGATTGGGAGCAATTTTTTGGAAGACCCATAGAATTGTATTGTGGTTATGCTTACTAAATCATGATGTTCAAGGATCTCTCTCCAGATACTAATATTTTGCTTGTACTCATGTAGTCATTCTTCAACAGCTCTCTCTCTCTCCCTCTCTCTCCTTTCTCTCTCTCTCTCTCTCTCTCTCTCTCTCTCTCTCTCTCTCTCCCCCCTCTTCCCTCTCTCTGTCTCTGTCCTCCCCCCCCCTTCCTCCCATATCAATAATTTGGAACCCCTGACTGCTGCTGCATAAGCTCTACTCCCCATCCCCATCTATCCTCTCTCTCACACCCATCCACCTTATCTCTCCTTTCTGATACCTAATGGTAAAAGCAACAATAATGATAGCTAACATTTATATAGCACTTACTAAGTTTCAGGCACTATACTAAGTGCTTTACAATGATCTCATTTGATCCTCATACAACCCTAGGAGGTGGCTGCTTATTACTATCCCCGCTTTACAGATGAGAAAACTGAAGTAAACAAAGGGGAAGTGACTTGCCCAGAGTTACCCAGCTAATAAATATCTGAGGCTGGACTTGAACTCAGGTCATCCTGGCTGCAGACCCAGCACTCAATCCACTTGCCACCTAGAAGACCTGATCCATAATGGACAAACTTCCTTTTGTCTTCCATCTCTTCCTTCCATCTTCTGGCACTCCCTGAGGCCTGGCTCTCTCCTGAGGATACTGCTTCCTTGGCTACCCTTCCCATTGCTATTTGCACTTCCATTCATTCCTCTCCCTTTCCCAACCTCAAACTTGCATGATGAAGGAGTCAGAATATACTTGTGTCTTCTGTCCTCTTCCTCTGTCCTCTTCCTCCATCTCTCTGCCTACTAGCTTGTTCTTGGCTCATAACATTCCATAGTCCCTCTCCATGTCTTTTTATGGTTGTTTTCTATGCCTGGGACCTCCTCTTTCCATCTCTTGAAATCACCAAATTTGGGATTTTGAAGGGATCTCAACAGATATCTCATCCATTCCACAGATGAAATTAATTCCCTTTATAACAAAATTGAAAAGTAAATGTCCAACCTTTGAAGACCTTTAAGCTGGGGGACTACCATCTCTCTACTCAATCCATTGAATTTTTGGAAAAGTTCTAATTGTTATGAATTTTTCCTCTGACATTGAGGCTAAATTTGCTTTCCCCGCCCAACTTCTACCCATTGTTCCTGATTCTATGCTCTGGGCTCTAATGGAATAGGTCCAGCCCCGCCATATCACAGACTTTCAAATACATGAAGACAACTATCATATTCCCCCTAAATCTAATCTAAGCTGAGCATTTTGGGTTCTTTCAACTGATCCTCATAGAAATATGGTCTCCTAGACCTTCGCTATCTTATCTGACTTCCTCTAACCACTCACCAATTTACTGTGGTCCTCTTAAACAATGGTGCTCAGAATTGAACATGAAACTACAGATGAGTTCCAGGGAGAGCAGAGCACACTGGTATTCCTCTCTAAGCTACCTATATGTATTTTGTATGTATGAATTTATTCACATGTTATATTGTAAGTTTCTTGAGGACAGGAACTATTTTTTTTGCCTTCCTTTGTATACCCAGGGTCCAGTAGAACCCAGGGCTTATCACAGGGCCTGGTACATAACAGTTGGGGGTATTTTTGCTACTTTAATTGATAATATTTTTGTCAATCTCATATAACAGTTGTATTTTTTTTTGTTGAAATCTGACTAGTCAATTTCCATCTTTCCTGATGTCCATCAGTTCTTCTCATAAATTAACTGCAAGGTACTCATATTATCTGTCACCAGGTAGGGAGCATATTTCATCACCCAGTCCTTTGGAATAATGGTTGGCCATTGCATTGAGTTTATAATTCTTGCTCAGTCATTTTTCCTTACAATGCTATAATTTAAATGTTGTTCTTTGGGTTCTACTCACTTTGGGTTCTACTCACTTCACTCTGCACCAATCGATATAGTCTTCCACAGTTTTTCTGAAACCATCCCTTCTATCATTTCTCATGATACAATAATATTACATTCCTTCCATATACCACACTTTGTTCAACCCTCTCCAATTGACAGGCATCCCCTTAGTTTTCAGTTCTTTGTTGCCACAAAAAGAGTTGTTATACATTACTTTTGTACATATGGACCTTTTGATTTTTCTTTGAACTCTTTTGGCTATAAGCCTAGCTTTCTCAGCAGCTTTTGTCAAATTGTGAGTCCCTTACTGAGTCAAATTGTGATTCCTTACCCTAGTAGTTAGGACCTTTGCGGTTATCAACATGAGACTACTAGTTACCTTTGCTTCTGTATGTTGTATATTTAATAAGTTCCCTTGATCAACTTTTCTGTTTCTTAACTAGAACCAAATAGTTTCGATGATTACAGCTCTTTAGTAGGATTGGTCATCTGCTGCTGCTGGGTCTTTGCCCTTTCCACTTTTTTCATTATTTGTCTTTATGTTCTTCATCTTGTCTTCCTCCAGATGAATTTCATTATTACTTTTTCTATCGCTATAATATAATCCTTTTGGAAGTGTGAGTGGTATGATACAGAATAAATAGATTAACTTAGGTAGTATTGTCATTTTTATTATGTTGCTCCAGCCCAACAATGAGTAACTAATTTCTCCAATTATTCAGATTCTTCTTTATTTATACTGAGTGTCTTGCAATTGTGTTCATGAGGTTACTGTATATTTGACGGACTTCCGAATAGTTTATAAATTCTTTAGTTTATTTTGAACAGAATTCCTCTTTCTATTCTCTTCGGATTCATGGGTAACAATATAGAAAGGTTGACGATTTGTGTGGGTTTATTTTATATCTGACTACATTGCTGGAGTTATTATTTCAGCTGGTTTTGGGGGTTATTCTCCGTTGTACTCTAAGTAAATCTTCGTATCATCTATGAAAAGTCATCTTTTTGTTTCTCTTTCCCTGTGTTTATTCTCTTTAATTTACTTTCCTTTTCCTATTGACATAGCTAGCATTTCTAGACATATGTCAAATAGTATTGGGGGTAATGGATACATTTGATCTATTTGAGAAGGCCTTAAATTTATCTCCATTACATATAATACTGGTTTTCATTTTATAGAGATATTGTTTACTATATTAAGAGAAGGTCCATCTATTCATATATTTTGCTTTGTTTTTTAATAGAAACAGTGTTAAATTTTGTCAAAACCTTTTCTGTATCGATAAAATCACATAATTTATTTATTGTTATTGTTTCTAGGATCAAAGATAAATTCCTCTTCTTGACTTTTGAAGCCCATTCCTAACTTGGCCTCCTCCTACCTTTCCAGGTCTTTTTAACATCTTACTTCCGAACTCCATGTTTATGATCCAGTAGCCTTAAGTTTCTTCATACACGACACTCTATCTCCCAAGTCCACACTTTTTTTCTGTGAATTTTATTTTTACCTCGTCTAATTAGTCAAAATAATTTATAAGTGTGTTAATTTTCATTGAAATTAGTTTGCAAATTGGTCTAAGAAATATTAACATTTTTACTATATTTTCTTGGACTAGCTATTAAGGAGGAGAAAGGTATTGAGAGGTTCATCTATTTGTTCAGTCCTTTTTTATTATTAATTAACTTATTTATTTTTAGTTTTCAACATTCACTTCCCTAAGATTTTGAGCTCTAAATTTTCTCTCCTTCCCTCCCTTCCCCCTCCATAAAATGGCATGCAATCTGATACCGACTCTACATATACATTCATATTAAGCCTATTTTCACATTAGTCATGTTGTAAAGAAGGATTAGAACCGATGGGAGAAGCCACAAGAAAGAAGAAGCAACAACAAAAAAAGAGCAAATAGTCTGCTTTGATCTGTGTTCAGACTCCATAGTTCTTTTCTGAATGTGGATAGCATTTTCCATCATGAGTCTTTTGGATAAACTCCATATTTTATAACTGGCTGTCTGTCCTTGCCTGAAATTCTCTATCTTCTCATTCCTACCTGCTGGATTTCTTGATTTCTTTTGATTCTCAACTGAAATCCGCTTTCCAGTCCCCTTTAATGACTTCCCTCTGACATTATCTACAATTTACTTTGTAGATATCTTGTTTGTACATAGTTGTTTGCACATATTCTGCCCTTTAGATTGTAAGTTCCTTGAGAGTAGGGACTGGTTTGTTATGGTAGTGGTTTGTGTGTTTTTTGGTTTCACCATTTTTTGCAGCCCCAATGCTTAACACAGTGCCTAGCATATAGCATGAATAAATTCTTGGTGACTTGTTGGCTTTATTTAATGTGATCTGTTATGTTAATAGTTTTCTCAATATTGAACCAACCCTGAATTCCTGGTATAAATCCACTGGCCAGCATACGTAGTCTTCTTGATGTGTGGCTATAGCCTCTCAATAAATATTTTATTTAAAATGTTAATGTTTATCCTCATCAGGGATATCGTCCAATAGCCCCCTTTAATGTGTTTTCTCTCTAGTTTAGGTATCAGTATCATTTTTGTGTCCTAGAAGGTATTTGGTAAGAGCTTCTTTTTACTCTTTTTGCAAATAGCTTTTATGATATTAGAATCAATTGTTCTTTGAATGTTTGATAGCATTTGCTTGTCAATTAATTTGGTCTTGGGGTTTTCTCTTTAGGAGTTCATTTGTGGTTTAATTTTCTTCCCTGAGGTTGGATTAAGTCTTCTGTTTCTTTTTTTGTTAATCTGAGCACTTTATGTTTATGTAAATATTTACTCATTTCATTTAGGTAGTTTTCTTCGGCATTTAGTTGAGTAAAATAATTTTTAATGAGTTTATTTCTTCATTTGCTGTGAGTTCTTTTCCATTTTTTGACGTTGACAATATGATCTCTCTCTCTCTCTCTCTCTCTCTCTCTCTCTCACATAAACATACACACACAGAGGTGACTGGGGTTAAGTGACTTGCTCAGGGTCACACAGTAAGTGTCCAAGACAGGATTCAAACTCAGGTCCTTCAACTCCAGGGCTAGTACTCTTTCTACTGAACCACCTAGATACCCCTCCCTTTTCTTTTTTAATCCAACTGACAAAAGACTTATCTATTTTATTGTTTCTTTAAAGAACCAACTCCTAATTTTATTTGTCAATTCACTAATTTTTTTGTTTTCAATTTTGTTAATATATTCTTTGATTTTTAGAATTTCTATTTTGTGTTTAGTTTTATTTTTTTAACTTTCTTGCTTTTTTAGGTTTTGCTGTTGTGGTTGTTGCATGCCCAATTCACTGATACGTTTTTTCTATTTTTTTTCTTTTTAGTAATTAAAGTACTTAAAGATTTTCCCTTATGACTCCTTTAGTTGCTTCCCAAATATTTTTTGCCATTTTCTTTGATGAAAGTATTTATTGATTCTATATTTTGTTCTTTGACTCACCAATTCTTGGGAATTAAATGAGTCTTCATTTAATTTTTTTCTTCAAATATCCTTTATTGAATATAATGCTTAATAATTTTTTATAAGTAAAGGATATGTTTGTTTTTTGTTTGTGAGGTTTTTCTGTTTCAATATTTGACCAGTTTTTATAAATATGCGATATACTGTTGAGAAATATGTACATTCTTTTCCATTCTCATTCAGCAGAATCATATATCATATTCAGAAAATGTAATTCCACTTTGCTAAAATCCTATTCAGGTCCTTAATTTTTCTTATTTATCTCGTTTGTTAGATTTGTCTAGATCTGAAAGAGATCTAGAGCTGTCTACTATAGTTTTACTGTCTATTCTGCCCTGTAAATTTTTCAGCTTTTCCCATGTATTTAGATGCTTCATCATCAGTGAATATATATTAAGTACTTATGAAGTAATTGTTTGTGAGGCCTTTAAACATCATGTGGTTTCCCTGTTTATTTCTTTTGATGAAGTTTATTTTTCCCGTTGCTTTATCCAAGACCATAACTGATACTCACTTTTACTAGATCACCTGAAGCATTACATTTCACAGAAGCAAGATGCTGCTGGATTTTACTTTGAGATCCATTCTGTTATTCTCTTCCATTTTTATGAGGTTTCTGAAGGGACATATGTTTCTTCTCTCCCTACTTGAATATAAACACTTCATCCTTGTTTAGCCTAAATTCCTCTAATGTGTTTATCTTTTTATGTTCTTTTGACTCCTATATCTGCATTGTCTAGTTTTTACTCAGTTCTACTCTTTTCATCAAGAAAGAAAGCTTAAAAGCTAATGAAATAGAATTTTACTAAAGGTCTATTTTTCTTCTCCCTGTAGGATTTTACTGTTTTCATGGACAAATTATCCTTGGTTGTAAACCTTTATCTTTTGCCTTTTGGAATATTTTGTTCCAAGTTTTCTTCTTCTTTTAGATTAGGGACTGTCAAATCTTGTTCAGTCCTGACTATGGCTCCTTGATAATTGAACTGTCTTTTTGGATGCTTTTTTTTTTCATCTTTGACCTTGAAGCTCAGAATTTTTACTATGATATTTCTGGGAGTTTTCCTTTTGGAGTTTCTTTCAGGAAGTGACCAGTGGAGTATTTTTATTTTCACTTTGTTCTTTGATTCTAACAAGTCTGGATAATTTTCATTCATAATTTCTTGAAACATAGTATCCAGGCTTTGTTGTTGTTGTTGTTATTTCAGATAATCTGATGATTCTTAGATTTCTCCCTCCTTGTCTGATCTTCCAAGGTGAGTTGTTTTTAATAGAGAATATTTCACATTTTTTATTCTTCCAGTCTTTTGATTTTCCCTTAATCACCTCATGGAGTCACTGATTTGTCTTGTCCATTTTTATTTTCAAGGATTCTATTATTGGGTAAGGTTTTATACCTCCTGTACTAATCAACCTACTCTCCTTCCAAATCTTTTTTCTAGAACTCTAATTTAACTTACATAATTTTAAAATTTTGCTATATTTTTTTCTAGGAATTCTAGCTAACTTTGTAGCCAAGTCTTATTTTTGCTTGTGTCTTTGCTTATGGATGTTGTAAAGTTATTCTCTTTTTCTGGGTTGTGTCTTAGTTGTCCCTAGATGCTTAATATTTCCTTATTATTTGTGTCTTCTTTTGTTTGTTCTTTTCCCAGCCTTACTTTCTGAACTGGACCTTTGTACCAGGGCAAGGCTCTATACATTTCCGTAGGGAATAGTGGGCCTTCTTTGGTTCTTACTGGTAATAATAATAATAATAGTAACAATAGATAGCACTATAAGTTTTTTAAAGTGCATTATATATGCTCTCTCCTTTGATGCAACAACTTTTAGAGGTATTTGAGATATTATCCTTATTTTACCAGTAAAGAAACTGAGGATGGGAGGGGTTAAGTGACTTTTCCAGGGTCACACAGCTAGCAAGTGTCTGAGGCAGGAACGGAACTAGGTCTTACTCACTCCAAGTCTATAAGTCTAGCCACCATACCATCTTGCTACCTCAAATTGCCCAACATAGTTTCTTCCCATTATCAAATACTCTATTCTTCAAGGATCTCAGGAGTGGCTCAGGTCATTGACCTTCAAACTTTCAGTGCCCTATGCAAGCTGACTTAGGGCTTGATCTGATTACTACCCTCCCAGCCTAACTCTATAGGCACCAACTTGGGTTCAGGGTCTGTGTGACATAGCTTCAGACTGAACTGTGGTCAGAGCACCAACAGAAAGCTACTGGCCCTAGCCCCTGCCAGCATCTTGAAAGCCTGCCCTGGTTAAAAGAAATAGAAATGCAAGCTTACTGCAGGTTGATGCTTCCTGCCCTGGGTACATGGCTACAGGCTCCAGCCCCATTCTGTCCCTTGGAAGACTCAGCAACCCCAATTTGGAGTCAAAGTAGAACAGTTCTAGGCTTGCCCCTGGAAATATTTTTCCTGTTCTTTTCTGTCTGAACCTTCTTTCCTGAACCCACAAGCCTCCAGATGTTTCTCTCTACTGACATAGACCTTTTTCCAGAATCCACTAGTTTCTCCCTGAATTACTCAATCACTGCTCTGTCTAGTGTTCTTTGCTGAATTAGTTATATGAGAGAGCCGAGCTGCATGCACTGCTTCCTCTTACTTTGCCATTCTTGCTAGTCATTCTATTTGGGAGATTTTTTAATAAGTTAGAAAAGTCTATTTCTACTTTTTTTTAATGTGTAGTTATAAGCAGTTTTAATAGGTGACACATGATTCTTGGCAGGAAAAGTTTAGTTTTTAAATGTCTTACTAATCGTGATGAGAGATAGCATAAAATACAAGATAGAGAACTGGCCTGGAAGCCAGGATGGCCTTTGTTGAAGTCCTGCTATTGATGGTGGTGTGACCCTGAGCAAGTCATTTATTTCCCAGAGCTCTAAGCAACTCAATAAGACTACACATTCCAAAGAAAGTGCCAGTCTGAATTAACAGAGGAAGTTTTCTCTACTGAATTCCATATACCTATGAAATCACAAATTTGGTCTTTAGCCCTAGCTTGCCTACCATGATGGCTTCATGCCACCGTTAGTCAATATCTTAAGGTACAATATACGACTATGGTGCAGTTTATTGTTAATGAATATTAATTGATCAAGTACTTTGATGTGCAAAGCTCTGTGTATAGTGACAGTGGTTAGAAATCTATATTTCAAATAATTTTCTTGATCATTTTGAAATTCTTTTCTTTCTTATCAGATTTGATTAGATCACAGTTGGTCTAATAATGGCGGACAACCTAAGGCTTGTAACAGGAGCAGATGTGTTATTTCTGCCATTTTCTTGTTGTTTACTTGTGCTCACATCATTAGTATTATCTTCAATCTCCAGTTGCTCTCCAGGAATTTCTAAAATCCATTTGTCCATTTTGTGATGGTTAGTTTAATTAAAATCAGATGGTGCAGTGCAGGGGTGGGGCATCTGTGGCCTCGAGAGCACAGGTTCCCCACCACTGGTATAGCCTGTCAATTGACCTAATTGGGCACATACAACCTGCAGTTTACACTCTATGATGAAAGAAAACAAACAAGTGAAGACATCGCTATCAACCTCTCAATACTACGTAGCTCCTACTTTCCTCCCAGGATACCTAAAATATAATATGTGTGATTGGCACACAGATTAAGTGAAGGCACCAGTGTCGATCCATACGTGAAATATTAGCAAAGCTTCATTTTTCTTATGTTCTTTAAATTAAAGAATAGAAGTTATAGGTTTTCTTTCCACACACCAATGGATCATCTAGCACTCACCTGGGTACATACATATTTCACTTTGGAGACCATTGGAACATGGCCCAAGATCTACTCTGATGCATCCTCTTGGTGTATACCCTGACATCTCAAGGACTATATGCCAATAGTAGTACCTACACAATCTGGAAAGATTTTGTATTTAAGCCTGGTGATGAGCTGTATGTCTGTCATCTAAAGACTAAGTTCCCACAGGTTTTCAGGTCATCATCAGGTTTTCACAGAGCTATGAGAGTTTTGGCCCTGGCAACTCTCAAAAACTTAGAGGTGTTTGAGTCCATCTTACAGATCAAGAAACTGAGGCTCAGAAAGTTTAAGTTGTTAAGCTCAGGGTCCTATAGCCAGTAAGTGTCTGAGGCAGGACCCATTTCCTTCTGCCTCCAAGTCCAATGATCTCTACAACGTACTGCTTCTCAATAGTCTACTAAATTAAAGAGGGTTAGTATGAGGCTAAACTAAAAAGAGTTGGACTCCCACCTGTAGTTGGACTCCTACACTAATGAAATCATATCTTTACAAAGAACTGAAGTAATAACATGTTTCTGTCCTTGAGGCTTATGACAGGGGCTAAGTGATGGCTACCATGACAAGTGCCATAGAAGTTCATAGGAGGAGACACCTCTATGAATTCAGATGGTCAATAAAGTCTTCATGGGGATAATAGGATCAACTGATCAACTGAGATCATTTACATAAAAAGCAGTTTGTATATCTTAAAATTCTATAGAAAAAAAGTGCCAGTTATTGGAGGATTTAATGCTGGATTTTTAAGGATGGGCTTTATTTGCAGGGGAGAGAATGATTCATGTGGGGAATGAAAGGTTTGATCCAACATGGCATTGTATAATAATGTACACACAGCACATTTAGGGGATGGTGAGTAATTATGTGTGGCTAGAGCAGAGAGAATAATAAGAGAAAATTTTAGGAAGATAGATTGGACCATATGGTAGAAAACCTTGAATGCCATGCAAAGGAGTCTCGACGTTTTTCTGTAGGAAATGGGGAACCATCAAATGTTTTTGAGCCAGAGAGTGACACGAAGGCTATATTTTGGAAAGATTAACTTTTCAGTGGTACGCAGGATGAATTGGATGTGCTGAACATAGAGAATGAGAATAGAAGCAGGGAAATTAATACTTGTCCAGGAAGGGGAAGGAAAAACAATGACCAGAGCTTTACTGATTTAGTTGTAGGATCATACATCGAAAGCTGGAAGGAACCTTTAAAGGTCATCCAGTCCAACTGCTTTGTCATTTCACAGAAGATGAAACTGAGACCCAGAGAAGATAGATCACAAAAGCAGCTGAGCCAGCTTTGGAGCCTTGGTCAATAATTCGTTTGCTGACTCCTTTCTTTGATTATCTCCTATGGATTTCTGGGTACCCCTACTGCTATTTTTCCAATACTGTATGTAGCTCATCTTTACTTATTTACCTTGGTCTTAGACAGGTTTCTCCCTCCCTTTCCCTTTTCCTTTCAAAGCCTTTTTTGATCAGATTTCTTAACAGTAGTTGTTAAAAAATACTCCAGCCCCAGCGAAAAGTACAGTTTAATCTATGACCCAGAAATCCAAAACTAAATTCTCAGACACCAACTTAACTAACTGTTCACCTCACAAATCTGCCTCTTAGGAAGTACCTGCCTTCTTGCCAATTACTTGGGATCTTGGGTATTTGACTGAATTACCTAGGAATACTATCTGACCATGGATGAGTGACATGAGTTAGGCTACTGAATGGTAGTGCCGTGGATAGAGTGCCATACCTAGCGTCGGGAAATCATCTAGATGAGTTCAAATCTGGTCTCACACATTTACTAGCTGTGTGACCCTGGGCAAGTCACTTAACCCTGCTAGTCTCCATTTCCTCATCTATAAAATGAGCTGATCTTGGGGTGGGAGGTAGGGGAAAGACTGAGAGAAAATTTGTAACTCAAAATCTTGTGGTGATGAATGTTGAAAACTAAAAATAAATAAATATAAAATGAGCTGGAGAAGGACACGGCAAACCGCTCCAGTATCTTTGCCAAAAAAAGAACAAACCCAAAACCAAATAGGGAGAACAATAGCTTCTACCTCCCAGGGTTATCATGAGGATCAAATGAGCTGAGAAGAAACAACAGAAACAACAGAATCCTAGAGACAGTCAGTCAAGTATTCCTTAAGCACCTACTATGTGCCAGGCTAAGTGCTGGGGGTATGAAGAAAGGCAAAATGCAGAGCTTGCCCTCAGGGAGCTCATAGTCTAATGGGGAACACAACATGTGAATAACCCGGATATATATAAGATATGCACAAAGTATGTGTAAGGTAATCTGAGAGGGAAAGCCAGAAGTGAGTGGGACGCCAGGATAGCCATCCTTCCAAGTGTCTGCTACTAATCAAAGGAAAGCCCTACATCCCAAGGTTAATGGGTTTCCTATTTGTAAAAAGGCTGATTTCCTTCAAGTGATGACTCACTCTGCAGGGGTCAGGCTGCAAACCGAGGGCCATTGTTGACAGGAAGACTTTCCCTTCTTCAACCCTGCTCCCTTGGTACCCAGACAGCAACACACATCCACAAATAAGCAGGATGAGCTCTCCTGAGCCTCATGAGAGACACGCCCCACCCTTACCCCACCAGCTGTTGGACGGCACATCACATGATATCACCCGTTGGCTGGTGAGTCAACAGCCTACTCTGCTCCAGCAGAGCTCAGACATGAGGGTTATGGGGGGCTGCAGAAGAAGGAGACCCCATCCCATGGCAAACAACCTAACTGAATATAAAAAGCCAAACACAAATGGTAAGAATATGTAAACGTCCCAATGCCGAGTGCAACAAGTAGCATGGTGTGTGTGTGTACATTGGTATGAGTGTATGATGGGTATGAGTGTATTGCTATGAGTGTATATGTAGGTAAACAGGGAGGTGGGTAGGTTTGTTGTTCATCCTTTGAAGACTACTGATGATATTACCAATTGACTTGCACATGTAGGTGGGTGGGTATGAAGGAGTGAATGAAGAGATAAGAGCTGAGAAGGCTTCCTGGAGAAGGTGTTTTGAGAACAATTTTAGGGGAAAAAAGGGCGGGGATGGCATCTCCAACTGTCCTGATCTATATCTTGCCCCTGGACCCAGGTGACTCCAGGGGAGAAAGTGAGGCTGGAGGCTTTGCACAACCTTCCCTCACTTAAATGCAGTTCATTTGCAAGTCATGGCTTCACCTTCCTGATGCCATGGTCCTCTTTGAGAATGAAGGACAAAGAGCAACAACATGAAAAAAGTGAAGGAGGTAGATTACAGGGTTCCCCCCCCCCTCCCCCCCCGGACCACACCACATCCATAAGGTAAAGAAATGTTCACCCACACAAAATGGGTAGGAGTAGAGTCAAAACACTACTTTGTGACTTCGAACAAGTTATTTAATTCCTATGGGCCTCAGTTTCCCCACCTGTAAATTTTCAGATAGCTACCCCCAAGAGTTCAATTGCAAATGAGTCGTTTGAAACTGTAAATGAATTGTCCCATTGAGACATTCTATAAATTATGGCTAGGGTTAGCCAACAAAAACCTACATAAAGCAATAATATAGGCCATGGGGTCATAGATGTAAAGCTAGAAAAAGTCAACAGCCTCATTTTACAAAAGAAGAAACTGAGGCAAGAGGGGTCAAGTGACGCTTGTCACAATACTGATGAAATCATAAGCCTAATCACATTATATAGCAATGTTTTTATGGGAAAATATGGTCTGACAAATGCTTTGGAATGCCAAAAACATCCTTCTTCCCACCTCCCACACCCTGGCCATGGGATCAAGACTGCTTTCTCTCTGTCCCACCCTTCTTACCTGCTAGGCATTGAGAGTGGGAACATCACTGTCTCCAGGGTGTACAGAGGTAGTGGTTGTTACTCTGGTCTGGGAAGAGAACTCCTACGGGGACCAGCTGGACTGATAGGTAGAGAAGATAGGGTGTATGTAGGGGATAGGAGCTAGAGAAAGATGCTCTGGTGGATGGAAAGCCTAGCTAGGAGCACAGGCTAGATGGCTGTTTGTCTTCTACTCCTAGGTAGTTCCGTGGTTAGACTACCAGGCCAGGCGTTGGGAAGAACTAAGTTCGAATCTGGCTTCAGACATGTACCAGCTACATGACCCCGGGCAAGTTACTGTGAAGTGGGGAGAATGGTAGCATCTACCTCCCAGGGTTATTGTGAGGATCAAATCAGTTTATAACTGTAAAACACAGCGCAGCTCCTGGTACGTGAGTAATTGCTATGTAAATATTAGTTATTACTATTAATTATCATTGCCTCCCTTCTCACCATTACCACTTGCTCCTGGTGCCAGGAGAGGGACAGGCTGTTGTTTGTCTCTAGTGGTAGCAGAACAGGTTTTTCCTTCCCTCCCCTTCCCTGCCCCCTTGTCTTCTTGTCTCTAGATCAGAACCAGCTTTGATGACTGGTGCTGGTGGGAAGGTAAGAAGCTCGAGTGGGAGGTGGAAGGAGGAGGAAGATATTGGTCGAAGTGCTACAGGTCTGCCCTGCCAAGAGGAAAGGAATGGGAAACCCCCAGGGGCAGGCAGTTGGAGGGAAATCATGGCCATTTTTATGTGGCAGTCAGAAGCAAAGGCACTACTTGCAGTTGTAATCTAACAATCCAATTCTTTTATGTACTAATTATGTACTATTCTAGGTAAGGAAGAAGGGAGTAGGTAGAGTGGAGAAGGAGTGAACGCAAAGATAAAAAAAATAAGAATACTGGTCCCTACCCTTGATGAGCTCATATTTTCCAGGAAAGGATCTCAGATAAGTATAATTCAACATGGGAAGGGACGGGATAAAGATCCAAAGTGCACTAGAAAAACTGGAAATGGAAGAAAATGGTTTCAGCTGGACGTAAGCAAGCTGAGGTGATGCCTGAATTGAATCTCAAAGGAAGAGAGCAATTCTAAAAACGAGAGAAAGAAATGCATTCCTCCAGGACCAAATGCAATAATACATGTGAAAAAATGCTTTGCAAACCTTACTCTATAAATGGTAGGTGCTCTTCCAGCCACGGGGGACATCCACTCCAGTTTGGGGAGGCAGGAGGAAGCATATCTAGTTTGGGAAATGACTTAGTTTGGTATATCTGGAATGCAGAGTATGTACAGAGTAATCTGAAAGGTGGTGGTTTGGCATCAAATTATGAGGGTCTTCAAAAACCAGTGTGAAGAATTTGCATTTTATTATAGAGGCAATGTGGGGGGGGGGGGCACAGCAAGTTTGTTGTTGTTTTGGCATCTCTGACCAGGAGAAATTGGAGAAGGGAAAACTAGAGATAACAAGGCCATGTGGGAGGCTAGATTAGGTAAAAGGTAATGGAGAGGTCTACACTTAATAACGTCAACTCTCTTTTATTAGTCTCCTATTTCCTCAATAATTTCTTGCATAGTCTAGTCAAAAGACCTATTTCTGTAGCTGAGATCAGCCCTGTGACCCTGGGCAAATCATATATAACTTTTCTGAGCTTTAGTCTCCTGATGTGTGAGATCATAATGGGCTGGATTAAACCATGTATTAAGTGCTTACTATGTATCTGTCACTGTGTTAGGTAATGGGCAAATTACAGATACAGAAAACGCAACCAGCCAGTTCTCAAGAAGTTTACATTTTAGAGGAGTCAGCACCTATTATAGAAGTCAGGAAGGGGTGTTTTGGTCAGGGAAGTCACAGGGGTGGTTTGGAGTCACACGATAACTGATAATAATAGTAACCCAATAGGAGTATAATAAAAGCTAACATTTCTAGAGTACATGCTGGTGCTCCAGGCCCTGTGTTAAATGCTTTACGAATAGGTCTCATTTGTTCCTTACAACTGGAAGCTAGGTGCTATTATCCCCACTTTACTGAAACTAAGGCACTCTTTGTGACTCCATTTGGGGTTTTCTTGGTAAAGATTTGTTTGTTGAGGCTGCTAGGTGGCACAGTGAATAGAGCACAGGCCCTGGAGTCAGAAGGACCTGAGTTTAAACCCAGCCTCAGGCACTTAACACTTACTAGCTGCGTGACCTTGGGCAAGTCACTTAACCCCAATTGCCCTGCCTTCCCCCCAGAAAAAAAAAATATTTGTTTGTTGTTTTTCAGTCACATCTGATTCTTTATGACACCATTTGGAGTATTCTTGGCGAAGGTACTAGAATAGTTTGGCATTTCCTTCTCCAGCTCATATGACTGATGAGGAAACTGAGGCAAACACAGTGAAGTGACTTGCTCAGGGTCACCCAGCTAGTAAGTGTCTGAGGTTAGATTTGAACTCATGAAGACAAGCCTTTCTGATTCCAAGCCCAGCACTATATGCACTGCACCACAGGTCTTCCTGATTCCAAGCCCAACACTCTGAGCATGATGGCACCACCTAACTGTGTAGTAAGTACTTAAATGCTTATTTTCCTGCCCTGCTTCCCATACCCTCCATACACTGAGCTCTGGACAGCTGCCTTTCCTTTGCTGGCCCTAGTTCTAGCCTTCATCACATCAATGTCATCATTCTGGCACTAATCGGTTTCTTGTAAAGATTATTCTGACGAACCAATCCCCCAGAGCTTAAACTCCCCTGAAAGAATTAATAAAATGGAGCTTCTGATCAGGGCAAGCTGAGGATCAGACACTGGGCCACAGAGATTCTACTAAGGTGTATTGATCCTCCAAGAGCCTGCCTGAAGCCATAGTTTGTTTTGGCCTTACCTGCAGGTTACAGTAGTGGGAGAGGTTTGCTTGGGAGAGAAGGAGAGAAACTGTGAAAAGGGAGGGGCGGCATTCTAAGCCAGGGGACCAGCCTGGCTAAGGCATTAGGAGGTAGGAAGAGGAAGCCCTGTCAAAGGAGACAAGAAGCCAGCTTGCCCATTTCTCTTTAATCATGGACGAATCATTTCCCTTTCTGAAACCTTATTTTCTTCTGCTATAAAACACAGATGATAATCCTTTCACCACCTCCTTCACAAGAAAGTACCTTATAAATCTTTTTTGATGTTGTTTTCTCCAGACCTGTGATCTCATTGACCCAGGAAATTCCCTTTCCCAATGCAGATTCCAATGATCTGTGCAATTTATCATCTCAGGACATTCCTTGGGGTAATGAGAGCTTTAGCAACTTGCCCAGAGTCATATGATGTATTTATCTGAGGTGAGACTAGAACCCAGATCTTCCAGACTTGGAAGCTGGCTTTCTAGCTCCCTACTGCCCACACCACCTCTCACTTTGTAGATTTTAATGCAGACACATATAGACATGAGCTATGATTAATCAATCTCTCCGCCTCCAGACTTTCCCCCTTCTATCCATCCTGCACCCACCTACCACATTAATCTTCCTGAAGCACAACTCTGACATATCCTGTTACTGCTCATAAACCTCCTATCAAGGAAACTTTATGTTTATATTATTGCTCTTCAGTTATGTCTGACTCTTTGTGACCCCACTTGGGATTTTCTTAGCAAAGATACTGGATCAGTTTGCCATTTCCTTCTCTGGTTCAGACACTGAGGCAAAGAAGGTTAAGTGACTTGCCCAGGGTCACACAGGTAGTAAAAGTCCAAGGCTGGATATAAACTCAGAATTTCCTGGTTCTGGGTCAAGAACTCTATCTGCTCTCCGCCTAATTTTATATTCTATCTTCCATGCCTCCAACTGTTCCTCCCATTTAGAATCCCCTTGCCTCAGCCTCTCCATTTTACTGAATGTTAACCTTTCAAAATCTCCCTTAAATCCCATCACCTCCTTGAAGATTCCACTGAACGTCCCAGCCTCTGGTCATCTCTTCTTCCTCTGAACTCCTGCGGCACTGATCACGTTCCTTCGTTTTACTGTTAGAATATAAGCTCCTTGAGGGCAGGAGCTGTTTTATTTTTTATATCTGTATCCCTGGTATTTAGAACAGTGTCTGGCATACAGTGAGTATTTAGAGGCAGCTGTTAGGTAGTACAGTAGACAGAGTGCTGGACCTGGAGTCAGGGAAACGAGTTCAAATGCAGCTTAGACTTATTAGTTGTGAGACCCCGGGCAACCCATTTAAGCTCATGTTTCCTCAACTGGAACATGGAGATAATAACGGCACCTGCCAAGCAGAGATGTGGGGATCTAATGAGATAATGTTTGTAAAGTACTCAGCACAGTGTTTGACACATATTGGGGTCTGTATAAATGCCAGCTGTTATTAACATTTAATAAGGGCTTTGTCGTTCACTCCTGCATTCATTCATTTATTGGACACCTAACTTGTATGGCTGTGAACTATTAGTTAGTTGTCTTCTTCTACACACATGTTTCGTCTTCCCACCTAACCTGTAAGTTCTTTGAGATCACTTACTGTCTTTGTATCCTCAACAGTATGAAGCACAGATACACACACGCGCACACACACACACACACACACACACACACACACAGAGTGCCTTATATATACCAAAGACTCCATAAATGTCAGCTGATTAAATGAGCGAGTAGTTATCCCTTCCACATCTCAACTTTCCCCATCACAGTCTCGATATATTGAAGGTCAGCATAAGAAATTAAATGGGAATTTAGGAGAAGTTTTGCAGAAGCCACAGACAACATGTGAGGACCAGAAGATGACACCGAAAAAGTTTAGAAACTCATAAATGCATAAAATATATGTATACTATTGTATAACATCAACATATTTTATCCTTTTTTTTTTTTTTAGGGCAATTGGGGTTAAGCGACTTGCCCAAGGTCACATGGCTAGCAAGTGCTACAGGTTTGAGGTGGGATTTGAACTCAGGTCCTCCCAACTCCAGGGCCAGCGTTCCACTCACTGCGCCACCCAGATGCCCCTATATTTTATCATTTAGGATCATAATAATTCAGACTTCTTCTCTGGTATGAAGGAAAAGCCAAAAAAATTTACATGGATTTTACAGATCATGAGGACTCCACACCCCTAATCACCAATAAGTGGAAGGGATAACTGTATTAGTGTGTGTCCTGGGTCCTATAGCACATTATGGAGAAAAGGTAAGGCTTAGGGAGAGACCACATAACCCATACATGACACAAACAATTTTTAGAAAAAAGAAGCTGAAACTATCTTGGACTGCATTGAGAAAGAGATAAAATGCTCGGGACTAAGTAGGTGATAGGTCCCCTTGTACCCTGCCCTGGTAAAACCCTACCTGAAGAAGTGGTTCAGTTTTGAACACCACAGTTTAGGAAGGATATTGATTAGGACGTTGAGAGTATCCAGGCAACCAGAATGATGAAGGGCCTTGAAATCATGTCATATGAAGATCAATAGAAGAAACTGGGGTGGGGGTATCTAGTTTGAAGAGGAGGCTCAGGGGGACCCAATAAATATTTTCAAGTATTTGAAGGAAGAGGGATTAGCCGTGTTCTATTTGGCCCTAGAGGGCAGAACTCGAAACTCAGAACAATGGGTGAAAGAATCCCCCTGGGAAATAATGGTTTCTTTCTCACCAGAGGTGTTCAAGCAAAGACTGGGAGGGCAATTTGCTGGGTGTATTGTAGAAAGGACTCTTGTCCAACTAGAGTGGGATTGGTTTGCCTCTGAGCTGTGAGGTACCTTCCAGTTCTGAGATTCCTGTGAAAATTATGGCAGTCCCTATGAAGCTGCAAAGTCAGTCAGTCAATAAACATTTATTAAGCACCTTCTATATGCCAGGCATTGTGTTAAGTACTGGGGATACAAAGAAAGGAAAAAAGAAAATTCCTATTCTCAAGGAGCTCTCATCTAATGAGAAGGACAATAAGCAAACACCTCTATACCACCAAGGCTAAATTGGAGATAATCAACAGAGGGAAGGCATTAAGGGGACTTGGGATTTGGGAAAGGTTTCTTGTAGAAGGTGGGACTTTAGCTGGGACCTGAAGGAAGCCGGGGAAGCCAGGAGGTAGAGATGAGGACGTGAGGGACAGCCAGCGAAAATGCCTGAAATCTGGAGCCTTCCAATATGGGCCACGGATAGATGTCCATGATGTTGCTTACGAACAGATGTGTGCCTGCACACACACACACACATACATACACACAACCCAGACAATAGATAAGTTAAAACAGAAAATGTGTGAACTGTGTATACACACATACATATACACACACATACTACACATCGAACAATACTACTGTATACATACGTGTACCTATATATACACATGTGTGTATATAGTATACATTCGTGTGTGTACATGTAGTGTGTGTATATATATATATATATACACACAGGTATACACATGCATGTGTATATATGTAGGTACATAGGAACAGCTGCCTCCCAAGTAAGGCTTTGGGGACTCAAAGGCTCAAGAGACAGTAGAATGTCAGCTCAGAAATTACCCCATCAGGACCACAACATTTGACTAGACATGGATTGCCTCTAAAAAGTTGGTACCAATGGGAAAATTCTATTTCCGTTCTTAACTCCATTTAGAATTTTGCGCCCTCTGTACCATGCAGCACTGCATCTCCACAAGCGAGAAAACCACTCTAATCGTCCTAATAGCTCACATTTATACAGCATCTCCTCTGATGCCAGACACAGTGCTAAGTACTTTACAATCGTTATCTCACTGGATCATCACAACAGTCCTGGGAAGTGGGTGCTATTGTTATACCATTTTCCGGATGTAGAAACTGAGGCAAACAGAGGTTGAGTCACTTACCCAGGGTCAGACAGCTAATAAATGTCTGAGGCTGCCTAGATTTGACCTCAGGTCTTCCTGACTCCAGGTCCAGCACTCTATCCACTGCACCATCTAACCACCCGACAAAGGAGCATTCTGAAGAGGAAAAGGACAGAAAGTTACTCAACACTCATCCAGCAGATATTATTGAAAACCTAGTATACCATTTATTCAACATTCAGCAAGTATTTATTAAGCACTATTATTTATCAGGCACAGTGCTGGGTGCCAGAGATACAAAGATAAAAACTAAACGGTCCTTGTGCTTAACTTGCTTACTTCCTAGGGGCAGCACCTAGGATACAGCAGGGGATGGAACCCAGAGTCAGGAGCACCTGAGTTCAAAATTACCTCAGGCAACTTACTTGCTGTGTGACCCTGGCCAAGTCACTTAACCCTGTTTGTCTCAGTTTCCTCATCTATAAAATGAACTGGAAAAGGAAATGACCAACCACTCTAGGATCTCTGCCAAGAAAACCCCCTATAGGGTCACAAGGAGTCAGACATGACTGAACAACAATTATGTACCAGGCCCAGTGCTAGGTGCCAGAGATTCAAAGACAAAAATTAAATAGTCCTTGCCTTAAATAGCTTACTTTTTACTAGGGGAAGACAACATGTCCACAGAGAAGTAAATACAGATTACACAGAAAGTAGTTTGGGGGGAAGAAGAGTAGAGGTACTCCCAAATGGGGGGGGATCAGAATAATCCTTATGTAGGAGTCAGTGCTTGAGCTGAATCTTGATGGAAGCTAGAAAATCTTATAGGTGGAGGGAAGGAGGGAGTATATCTCAGGCATCAGAGACAACCTACACAAAACCATGGAAGTGGGGTGATGGGATACTGTGTATGGGGAGCAGCAGTGACTATACAGTGGGGTGCAGTATTGCTGAAAGAAGTTGGAATATCCCACATGGAAAATGCCATTCTAGAGAAAGTTGGTAGCAATTGAGATGAATAACACCCAGTCCTTGGTTAACCAGAGTGATAATACATGCACACATGTGACTCTGATGTAAGGGAATGTGTTGTGACTTCCACAGCACAAATGATTCAAGTTCCAGTGGAGGGATAGGATCAAGAATGCTAATAAGTTAGACTTCATTGGGATATTAGAGATGATGAAGTCTCTTTCATTTTACAGAGAAAGAAATTGATTCTTGGAGAGATATGGTCACTTGCCAAGCTAGTTCATGGTAGAGGTGGGACTAGAACACAGTCATTTTCTTGCCTATGTAGCCAGCCACTACTAGACCTTGCAAACTAGACTCCCAGAGACCTCACCCTGAGGGATGGAGGAGCTAAACAACCCAGATTTGGAATTCCGTCTTGGGGCCATGTTCTCCTGGTTGATGAGGTTCTGGGATGACCTAGACAGACCATGTACCTTGACTTCTGCTTGATTCCACATACATAACACCATTCCCCTCACTCCTCTCCCTTCCACCTTTTGCTCCCCCTCCTCCTCTCTCTCCTCTTCGAAGTCAGGTAAATTTGATGGCCAAAAGCTGCCTAATTAACTTGGAGTTTACTGGCTAGATTTCTTTCTCAAAGACCAAACCTTAAAACCATTTCACTCTGGAGCCCATAGATTGGACAATAGGTCCAATACTCAAATAGGTCCCTACTCAAACATCACTTTTTGGCCAGCAACCCTGAGGGTCTTCCCCTCCTAGTTTTGATTTTTTTTTTTTTTTAAATTAAAGGTCCATACCTTGACTTACTTTTTAAAGAGGGCTATTCACTGAATGGGTGTTACCTCACTCAAAGTGAGAACCTGGAGAGACCTTAACATAAAAGGGCCAGATTCTTCCACTGATCCTGGGTCATCTCCAGTCGTCCTGATGAATATCTGGCCCCTGGACTCAGACGGCTCTGGAGGAGAAAGTGAGGCTGGTGACTTTGCACCGCCCTGCCTCACTCAAATCCAAGTCAATTTCAAGGCATGTCATCCTCTTCCTGGTGTCATGGCCCTCTTCAAGAATGAAGGACAAACACAACCTCTGGGATAAGTAATCAGAGTAAACCATTGCTTCTGAAAAGAGCATGTTAATGGAGTATCTTATTGCTTCCCTCATTCTCACACCAAAACACCTTCCCCTGCTCACCACCACCCCAGATGTACCTCCTTCCTATAAGAATGTAAGCCCTTTGAGTATCTAAACTATCTCAACTTTTTATTTGTCTCCCCAGTGCTTAGCACAGAGATTGGCACCTAATAGGTGCTTAAATGTCTTCTCCTTCGTGCATTTGTTAATTTATCCATAAGCAGCATATAACACAAAGAACATTAGAGGTGCAATCAGAGGACCTGAGTTCAAATCCTGACTTTGCTACTAAAAAATTGTATGGGACCTTTGGCAAGTCACTGCTCCCTCTGGGCCTCAGTTTTGTCCTCTATAAAAGGAGGGGGTTGGACAAGAACCAATTCCTAACTGCCCTTCCATCTCTAAATCTTATGAAAGTCTGCTCCCCCAAACCCCCAGCCTCCTGCTGCTTCTCTTCCTATTTACATGACCCTTCCTCATCCTTCAGAATGAGTCTTCACTATTTCTAAGCCTTCAAGAAGGAGCACTTGACCAAGCATGTGACTTCAGCATCTAGCAGTCCACTCCAGCCCAGAAGTGGTCACTTAGATCAAAAAGGTCATCTTGCAACTGGAGGAAGGAAATCGGGACTTGCCAAGGGGCAGGAAGGGCCCCATTAGTAAAAACTGACCCTTCTCTCCCTTTTCAGCCCCCCATCAGGAGCTGCTGGGAATTTCCCACTTCCTAGGCACTTCCTGAAGGGCTTTATTAATCCTGTTCCTCTAAGGGCAATGGAGCCATGAGGGGATTTTTACACAGCCCAGGAATTTGGAATGTCTCCCTATGCTTTCCTTCTCCAGATTTCTTTAGCCTCTACATGCCCACTTCCTTCCCCCTCCTCCTGCTAATACAACCCAGGTGGAGTGACAAAGAGGAAGTTGCCTGAGTTTGCCCAGGGCAGGACAATTTGGAAACTCTGTCCCTTCCATCTTTCTTGCACTGGTTTGTGACTCAAGGAGCTGAGGACAAAAGCCAGGCCTGGCAGCTGCTAGAGCCATGGGCTCGAAAACAATGAGACCACAATTCACAGCTTTGTGAGAGGAGGGAGGCAGCAGGCAGAGCAAGGCAGGGCTGGGGAGCTGGGGCCAGATGTCGTTTTCACCAGTCCATCTCATAGGATGAGAGAACACATTCCCCAGGCTTTCCCAATGAGCCATCTCTAGTTTTGCCTCATTCTGCCTGATGTCGCCTTCTATCCCCTCCCTCCCATAGGCCTTTAGGGGGATGATAGTGGGGAAGAAGAGTGTTGGTTAGCCAGCTGGCCCTCAGGAAGCCCAGTCAAGAGGGAAGAATGCTCTGCTGTAGAGCTGAGTGGGTAGATCTGGCGCCTCTGGGGTGCAGATGGCCTGGGGCCCAGACACTGGTCACTGCTTGCTAATTGTGACTGCCTGGCTATATCTGGGCAGCCTTCTGCTCTAGCTGTTTTCTAACAGGTCCTCCCACCTGCTATTTACCAGGAATAATAGTCATTGAGTCTGTGGTTTGGAAGAGAAGACATGCAGTCCAAGTGGCACCCAGACAAGAATCCCCTCTAGAATATACTCAATGAGAGACATCCAACCTTGGCATGAAGACCTCCAGGGAAGGAGAGTCTCATGTGGGGAGCTGAAAGCTCTAAAACTCACACCCAGTACAACAGGTCCAACAGCTACATGACAAGAGAGATTGGTGGAGAGCGTGGCCAGTGGCAAGTGTAGTGACATTACCAGAAGATGTTGGCATGAATTGCCCCCTCCATGCATATGCCTTGGACGCATATGTTCCCTATGTCTTTGTCCCAACACATAGGTTCTTTGGCCACACATTTTCACTTGACCACCTGTATTCCCTACACGTACCCACTCTTCTCGCTGCTGAGAATGTGCCCCAGGCTTTTGGGGGGAAGGTTCTATTGCTACTTTCCTTACTGGGCTAGGTGATTAAATGTCTTTCCTGTCAACCAATTATATCCTTTCATTGAATTGGAAAAGTAAACACATTACAGAGGGTTGTGAGTTATGGTTTATGAATAGGTGTGAATTCCCCATGTGAGTAAGGGGGTTGCCCCTCTACAGTCTGGATATAATTTCTGAATTTGCACTTTTCCCTTGTTAAGTAATGCCTATGAAAAGCACAGAGAGTATCCCTCAGGAATCAACCACAAGTCAACAAACTCTAATTAAGCACTTGTTAGTATGTGCTGCCTGGCATGTGCTAAATTCTGAGAATATGCATACAAGTAGAAAGAAATATGGTGCCTGCCCTCAAGAAGCTTACATTCTAATTGGGGAAGACTGCATCTGAGAAGCTGGAAGAGGAGAAGATAGGGCGCGGTAGAGCCAGGAGCCAAGTTCAAGAAGAATGAAGACAAGGTAGCCTGCCTTTCCTCATAAGAAAAAAAAGACAGGAAAGGAGAACACGGTTTTTAGACTTGAGAAATGCTTGATGGGGGAGGGGAGGAAGAGAAGACCTACTTCTACCAACTTTCATCACATGATTTCTGTGTTCAACAACCTTCAGTGACCTTACCTTTGCAAAAAGCAGAAGCCAGCAGTAACCTTTAAAAGATAGGGCTCTTCGCTATTTTGCCCAGAGCTGGCAAGACGCCAATGAACCTTTTGACCCATATTCCATAGGTTTCTAATCAAACATATCAATTTGACATTCAAGGTCAAATCTATCATCAAATAAAAATCTGATCCTAACCTACCTTTCCAAACATCTCCCGATACAGAAATGTTTGAGTCCAATCAAGCCAGTGTAGATGCCTAATTATAGTAAAACTGAAAATATTAAGAGAGACAATATTTTTCTCTAAAGTCCTTTAAAGACTCCTGAGAAGGACAAAAGGGAAAAAGGTCCTCCATTAAATACGAGGATTTAATTCTAATATCATTTCACTTCTTTGTCTCCCTGCTCACTTGAAAAGATTCTGCCTTCAATTCTGAGAAAGGATTAAAGAATAAATGGAAGGGAGGAGGTTCCTTTGCTTTAATTCTAGGGTGGGCCAGCATAAGAATAGGGTTGCTCAATAAATTCTGCAATGTTAACCCAGACTTGTATTTTCAGATATCTTCTCCTTGTTCAAGATTCCTACTGTTACCCAAAATTGTCTTGGGGCAGAGTATCATGTTAAATGGTGTGGGGGATTATGCCATTTGGGGAAGTCTCTCCAGTCTAGAAATGATTTGAATATAGATTTATGTTAAATTGTTTCTGGCAGACTTGAGCATAAATCATAGAGAATGGGGTCAGTACTAATGGCTTGTTTTCCAAAACCAGTCTTCTCACTGTCTATCCAACAGCATAACATGGCCATGGCCATCACCATCTCTACTTTGAAAGATTGTTCATGCTCTTCCCTTGCCTAGAATGACTTTCTTGCTTGCTTTCCATTCAACCAAAAAACTACTCTTCCACTAGTCTAGTTCAAAGCCTACTACCTCTCCAAGAAGCCAGAACACCAAAAACCTACAAGTATCTCTCCTCTGAATTTCTTCTATCATTGTTGACCAGGTCCTATGCTAGAAACTTCAGAGATCTCAGAGAAACCAGAGAGCCTTTCCAGCCCTCACATTCTCTGGCTCTATGATTTCAGATCACTTAATCCAATTCCCTTATTTTACAAGTGAATAAACGGAGTTTCATGGAGGTTATTACTTAATTATATGTTACTTTGTATTCCTATTTAGGGAACAGATAGAGCACAGAGTCTGGAGTTAGGAAAGTTGAAAGTCAGAGAAAGTGGGGGAGTAGTCCCAAAATCACACAGGCCCAGATTTAGGCCCAGATCTTCTGCTTCCAAATATATTACTAAATAGTCATTGTTGAACAGTAGTTTCACTTGTGTCTGCTCTTTCCTTGACCCCATTTAGGGTTTTCTTGGCAAAGATACTGTAGTGGTTTGCCATTTCCTTATCCAGCTCATTTTACAGATGAGGAAACTGAGGTACACATGGTTAAGTGACTTGCCCTGGGTCACTAAACTAGTACTTAATCTGAGGCCAGATCTGAATTCAAGTTTCCTCATTTGTAGAAACAGGATTTTGAACTAGATGGCCTCTGAAATCTCTTTCAGCTTTAAAAAAAGAATCTCTTCCGTATCAGCCACAGGGCTTGGTACAATCCGGAGCACTAAACACATTTAGGAACTGAATAAAAATTGAGTTGAAAGCTTGCTCATACATTCTCAAGAAAGATGTAAGACTAGAAACAGAAAGCTATAGCCAGGAGCCATTGCATTCTGAGCTATTTCCAAAGTGTTGTGGAGATTCCCAAATGTAGCAAACAAAAGTCACACTTCAGGAAAATTTCTTGGAAAGATTAAATTTTGAAAGAGGGAAGGGCCTCATCGTGGAGAGTGGAGTTGGGAAATTTCTAGGTATGGGGAAAGGCCAATGGGAAGCTCAATAAGAGGAATCTCTTAGCTTGCTATGAAAAACTTCACTGAATGTCAGTTTCTGTGCCTTCCCTCTAAATAAATTCATTAGCATTTCTTGAATCACTTCTCTCTGTTGTTTCTTGCCCACATGCCATTCTTTTCAAAATCGTGTTTGTGTGGGGGTTAAAATCGTCCAACCTGCAACAAAAGAGACTAAGGCCCAGGGCTCTGGGCTGATGGTACTTTCTTAAAGGGTCTTTGGTTCCCTCTCACAAAGTGAACCTCAGATCTTCCTCATGGTCTGAGATGCCCCCTTCTTCTAGTACCTTGTTTTTTCAGGGTTTCCAAATATGTGAGAGAAACATGGTGAAATACAGAATCTCATTGGTTGGTAGACCTTGCTCTTGAGGGTCAAAAATGACACATTAGCAGGGTGGGAGGGGTCACAGGTTGGATGAAGCATGGACATCTCCACTAAGTGGTCATAAGATGATCAAGAGAGAATGATTTGGAGCAGGAGTGGGGAACCTGCAGCCTTGAGGCGACATGTGACCTTCTAGAAGATCCTTGAGTGTGGCCTTTTGACTGAATCTAAATTTTACAGAACAAATCCTTTTAATAAAAGGATTTTATTACTCCCAGACTTTGGAGGTAAAATTAAATAAATTGGGGGACTTTCCAAAGCATCAAGGCACGCCATCCATGCTAGGTCTAGACACGGAATTTGAGGAAAACAGGACTGATAGATCTTTGTCAGCATTCTCGTTTGCGAAAGTGAGCTTCATAACTTGGTAAACAAGTAGTGAATATTACATTAAAGTCTGAGGCCCACTATAACAACCTATCTGTCCGTACATGATTTATGTAATATAGCAAACTCATTAGTGCTGATCGGGATAGAGTAGGGGTCCAAGCGAATTATTTCTCATATTTGTTGACACTAGCCGCTCGTTGGTTTGTTAACAAATAAGTAAATTTAAAATGAAATTTAAAAAACAAATAAATACATATGGAGAGTACTAGAGAGGGAACACACACTAGTGTGTGGGGTACAGTGTTAGGCACCATCCCTGCCCTCAAGGAGCTTTTGCTATAATGGTTCAGGTCCCCAGGTGTCCCCTTCTTGGCTACTACCGGGTCCATGATATTCAAAGGCTACTCATCATTCTCCATTTAAGGGCTAAGGAATCCTCAAATCCAGTGAATCTCCCCTAGCCTGGTCAGAATAATTCACACGATATGATTTAACAAAGCATTTCCTTGAAAAGAATGCAAAGTAAATAACAAGTTAAATCCAGGGTTCCCAGTCTCCAGTTCCCAAAACTCATTATACACGTCTGGGAAGAAGAAAAGGGGAAACTGTCTCAGCTACTGTGTAGGCAGCCCGGGCTCATCCTGCCACATCCCAGATGCAGCAGAAGCTGTATTCATCAGGTCAGGCTCAGCAGGATGCTAGGGGAATGTTTGCAGCCAGAAACATGTCATTTCCATATGGGTGTGCCAGGCCTGTGTCCAGATCCATGCCCTTCTCAGATAGGTAATAAAAACTCACTGTTTATCTGCTGAGTTTGGAATATTGTACTGAGCATTGAAGTACATTGAAAGACGGGATCTCCACACTTTCAGGGCAATGGACAGGATGAGCCAACGGGAATCGATAAAAACATATAATTACACAATTAGGAAAGTGTTCTGTAGGGAGATGGTGGCTTGAAGTTTATGTAGCTCCTTCTCTAGCTCAAGAAAAGCCTGTCTGTGCATAATAATAACAATAATGATGATAATAGCAAGCATTTATACAGCATTTTAAGATCTGCAAAGTGCTTTATTTTGATTCTTACGATAGCTTTGGAGGTAAGTGCTATTCTTATTCTCTTTTTTTATATGGGGAATAAACTAAGGCAGACAGAAGTTAAATGATTTGTCCGGAGTCGTACAGTTATGGTAAGTGTCTGAGGCATCATTTGAACTCAGATCTTCCTGCCCCCAAGTCAGATGCTATACCCACTGCACCACTCAGCAGTCAACGGAATCTACTAGAAAGTCTGATTTTAAAGGCTATCTATAATCTGGACCTAACCATCCATTCAACCTTACCTCCCCCTGCTTACCAATGACCAACTGGTATATTTAGGCTAGATAGTAAACAACAGGTATTTACTAAGTGCTTACCACATATCAGCCATTGTGCTAAGTGTTAGGGATACAAAGAAAGGGGAAAAAAAACCCTATTCTCTGACGTCAAGGAGCACATCGGTGGAGACAGCTTTGTACAAACAAGATATATACTGGACAAATTATGGGTAATTAACAGAGGGAAGGCACTAGCATTAAGGCAAATCCAGAAGACTTCTTAGAGAAGGTATGATTTTATCTGGGACCTGAACAAAGTCAGCAAAGTCAAGAGATGAGGATGATGAAGAAGAAAATTAATCATGTTTGACGCTTTGTGACCCCATTTGGGGTTTTCTCGGCAAAGATACTGGAGTGATTTGCCATTTCCTTTTCCAGCCCATTTTACAGATGAGGAAACTGAGGCAAACAGGGTTAAGTGACCCTGTAGTAGTAAATGTCTGGAGCCAGATTTGAACTCAGGAAGATGAGTCTATGGCACACTCGGCACTCGAGATGCACTGTGGCTCTACCTAGCTTTTGAGAGATGGAGTATCTAGTTTGAGCAATAGCCAAGAAGCCAGTGTCACTGGAGACATGAATGACTGGAAGGAGGGTAAGGTGTAAGGAGACTAGAAATGTAGGGAAAGGATTGTAATAAAAAAAGAAGGAAAGGTCAAGAGAAGATAGAAGAACCTCCTAAAAGGTCACAGTGGAAAGAGCACTGACTCTTGAGTCAGAGGAATTGATTTCAAACCTTCCTGCTCATGCTTTCTACCTGTGTGACTTTGAACAAGTCACTTAACCCCCTAGGCCTTCTGTTTTCTCATCTACAAAAAAGAAGGGGTTGTACCAAGATGGCCTCTTGAGGACCCTTCTTGCCTTAGGTCTATGATCCAGAATTCTCTTCTCCCTACTTGTTCCCATCCCTAATGCCATACTTTGTCCTCACCCTTCTGTCCATCCCCTGTTACACTCACTAAACTCCAGATCAAATCCTATCCATCTTCTCCATAAAGTTTCTCCTCCTATCTTATGCTGATCTCTCCCTCCCTTCTTAGAATTCTTTCACTGCAAAGTTTGACCCTTTTTTTCTTTTTTAAATTAATTTTATTCAAGCATTTATTTTCTCTGCCTCCTGCCTCCTGCACACACACTTAAAAAGGAAAGAAAAGGAAAGGGAAGAATAACAAAGCTTTTGTAACAAATATGCATAGGCAAACAAAATATGGGGGCAGCTAGGAGGTGCAGTGGATAGAGGGCCGGGTCTGGAGTCAAGAAGACTCATCTTCATGAGTTCAAATCTGACCTCAGACACTTCCTAACTGTATGGCCCTGGGCAAGTCATTTAACCCTGTTTGGGTCAGTTTCCTCATCTGTAAAATGAGCTGGAGAAGGAAATGGCAAACTACCCCAGTATCTTTGCCAAGAAAATCCCAAACAGGGTCATGAAGAGTCAGACATGACTGAACAACAAGAAGAAGCAAAATATATTCCTATATTTACTATATCCAAAAACATATGTCTCATTCTACACCTTAAGTCCACCAACCCCTCTGTCAGAAGGCAGGCAGCATGCTATATCATCAGTCCTATGGAATCATGGTTGGTCATCTCATTGATCAAAGTTCTTAAATCTGCCAAGGCTGTCCATTTTACAATGTTGTTATTTTATGTAGTATACATTTTCCTGTTTCTGCTCACTTCACTTTGCATCAGCTCGTACAGTCTTCCTAGGTTTCTCTGAAACAGTGCCTTGTGTCGTGACTTTCAGCACATTAGTATTCCTGTCGGGCCTCAGGCAGATACAAATTGCCAGTAAAGCAGAATCATAACTGGGGAATTAGAAGGAAACTTAGAGATCACTAGTCTAGTACCCTTGTTTTATGAAGGAGGACAAGAAGACCCAGTAAAGTAGAACAACTTCCCCAAGACCACACAAGCGGCAAGACACAGTTCCCATCATCACGGAGCTTACAGCATAGTAGGTAGAGGTTTGTGATTCACACACAAATAACTGTAATATGAAATAATATATAAGTGCTGGAGAAGGGCAAATGAGGAGCTCTATGAGATCTGAAAGGAACAAGGCCATTTTCTTATGGGGAAGACTTCTTGGAGGAGGTGACATTCAAGTTGGATAAGAGGGGGCAGCTAGGTGGCACAGTGAGTAGAGCACTGGCCCTGGAATCAGGAGGACCTGAGTTCAAACCAAGCCTCAGATACTTAACACAAAAACTAGCCGTGTGACCTCAGGCAAGTCACTTAATCCCAATTGCCCTCCGAAAAGCAAAAAAAAAAAAAAGAGTGTCTTGTCTGGGGTCCAAAGCGAGTACATATTTGAGAGAGTATTTGAGTGCTGGTGAACAGGTGAGTCCAGTACCCTATCTACTACCCCAAGCTGTCTTCCTGAGAAATCTTATAAGTCAGCAGAACAGGCTGGGGAGGGGGAAGGAGGATTAAGGTGGGAAAACCTGTTAGGAGACTGTTGCAATAATCCACACAGGTGATAATGAGGACCGGAATCGGGTGGCATCAATCCGGATAGAAAGGAGGGGATAATAGGAGAAATACCGTATGGTTAGAGTCAGAGAGAGGCTCACGGACTGAGCCAGCCAGAGGGCTCAGTAGATGGGGAGCCAGACCTGGAGGCAGGAAAACTTGCACTCGTATCTGACCCCAGATACTTCCTAGTTGTGTGACCCTGAGTCAGTCACTTCATTACTGTCTGCCTTGGTTTCTACATCTGTTAAAGAGGAATAATAATGGCACCTCCCTCCCAGGATTGTTATAAGGACCAAAAGAGATAATATTTGTATTTTTTTCTTTTTAAAATTTATTTAGATTTATTTTTTTAGTTGATTTGTTTATTTACTTTTAGTTTACAAGCTTCCATTCCAGAATCCTTTGAGTTTCAAGTTTTCTCCCTTCCCTCTCGCCCCACAACCATGGCAGCATGCAATGAGAGTATTTGTAAAGTGCTTAGCGCATAGTAGGCGCTTATTCAATAAATGCTTCCTTCCTAGAGCTGAAAGGGATTTTAGATTAATTAAGATTTAGATTAAATGATTTTAATTTAATTTAGATTTAGATTAATCATTTTTAACTCCTTCATTTTATAGATGAAGAAATGGAAGTCAAGAAATCCGTAAGTCTCTGCTGGTTGAATGTATCTGAAAGTGGAAGGAGAGTAAGGGGAGATAATGCCAAGGTTTTGAATAAAGGAGACTTAGTGAAGGGTGTCATGGATCCATTGGTCATTAGAGTCCAACCTCTTCATTTCTGAGGCCCCCAAAGGGGAAATTACTTGCCTAAACACGACAATACAGCTAATTAGTGGCAGGGCCAGGTCTCAAATGAAGACCCCTAAATTCCTTATCCAGGGAAGGAATCTTTCCACTACGCCCTGCTGCTGACGCTTCTGCCAGGTTTAGACATTTATGCCACAGCCTATCCATGGGCTCTTCTAACTTCCTAGCACATCCAGCCATCCCATTTCATCCCATTCCGGAAAGCTCCTGCTTTCTTTAGTTTAAAATATCTATTTGGCTTGCCATTCCAGGGAGCAGGTCTGTATTCAAGCCAGGCAAAAATTGAATGAACTTAGCCAACTCCCTTTTTTATCCATCCCTTTCCAAAGGGCAAGCATATAAACACGTCTTACATTCCAGCATTCTCTCATGACCCTGTTCCAAAGAAGCGATAAGATTTCCTTAAAATTCTTTCTAGACTATCCACTCCCCAAGTATTTTCTGAGTACCTAGGTACTCAGAGCGGTTCAAAAAAAAGCACAAAACACAGGTTCCTGTCCTTTTTATTCAGTGAATGCAGGGATGGGGAACCTGTAGCCTGGAAGAGGCATGTGGCCCTTTAGGTCTCTGAAGTATGACCCTTTAACACTGAATCCAAACTTCACAGACCAAATCCCTTTAGTAAAAGGATTTGTTCTGTAAAACTTGGACTCAGTCAAAAGGCCTTACTAAAGGACCTAGAAGGCCATATGTGGCCTCAAGGGTGCGGGTTCCCCACCCCTGACCTAGTGAGTCAAGGTCAGTTGTTTCAATGTGCAAGGCAAGATATTGCAGGAATCAAACTGGAGTGGGGTGGTATGGCTACATAGCTAATCTGGGCACTTCTGTACTAGATGGAATTTGTGTAGAGAATGAAGACAGAAGATCCCTCCAACTATCCAGCGGCAGGTGAAACTAACATAGCAAAAAGGATCATTTTAAAGAAAAGGCCAAAGTACCAAAGGTAGACCTATGGACTGGAAGAACATCACAATCACAGGTCCACCAGCCTGGCAATCAGAAATTAAAGGGCACCTAGGTGGTGCAGTAGGTAGGCTTGGAATCAGGAAGATTCATCTTCCTGAGTTCAAATCTGGCTATGTGACCCTGGGCAAGTCACTTAACCCCGTTTGCCTCAGTTTCCTCACCTGTATAATGAGCTAGAGAAGAAAACGGCAAACCACTCCAGTATTTTTGCCAAGAAAACCCCAAAATGGGATCACAAAGAGTTGGACACAACTGAACAACAACAACCTGGGGGAAGGTATGACACCAATAAGGTAGAACTGTTTTGGGAAGAAGCTAGAGGGATAAAGCTCTATGCAGCCTATGCTTAGAGTAGGGAAGGTCATCAGCCAAAGACAGTCTGTTCATATAGACAGAGAGGGAAGAACAGCTGGTCACCCCAGAAAGGAAAAGCAGCCACACTGAGAGAGTAATCTAGCATCAGTAGCAGTATCTGCTAACCCTGAGGACAAAGTTCGAACCTGCCCATTTTGGTAAGAAATCTACAGAGAGGTGTTTTAGGGAGAAAAGAGAATGGGGTCTGGGGAATCCAGAGAATGGAATGGAGCAGAGGAAAGAGAGCTAAAACCTAGGATTGGTTCAGTCTGATCTAAGACAAACAAAGATGGGCTGTTCTCCCCCCCAGTCCCTCTCCCCAGTCCCAGAGTTGTTTATCTGCAAACAAGATTGCTTTCATTGGCCATCTGCCATAGTTCTGCCTTCTAGCCAACAGAAGCTGATCTGTGTGACTAAGCTGCTCTTCCCAGCCCCCTCCCACTTGTTCCCTATCTCTGGCCACCACCAGAATCATCACAGGATGGGGGGGGGGGAAGGGCTCTAGGGAAACCATATTCTCCTTCTTCTCCATCTCTGTAAATGACAATAATGTACATGATGACAAGAATGTATATAAATGACAATAATCTGATTTAAGTTAATATTAAAGACATCATGATGGATGGTGGTAAGGGGAGGCAGATCCCAGCTTCTTGGCCTTGGTGACCAAGGGGAATATTCTGGGGCTGTTGGATACCATTGAATGGACAGCACATAGAAAGTATCTCATAAATGCTTGCTGACTTGACCTGTTTATCAGGTCAGGGACACTAAAAGACCTCTTTAATGAGATGCAGAGTCACTCAGAAGAGATCAGTTTAGCAATCTGCAGGAGAAATATCAAGCAGATGAAGAATTCATTTTACCCAGATTATTGTATTTACCCAGATTATTATATGCCTCGGGTTGGGTGCCCACTGAGTTAGCCAACTAGCACGTATATCATCTTCAGTTGGGATGTGTGGATAAGAATCAGGCTCAGAATGAAATAAAGGGAGGAGATTCTGCTAAATCACATTTGAGAAATTGTGCCGTGTCTCACCCTAAGATGAAAACAAAAAAAAAAACACCAATATTGTCTTGCTGACACTGTGTGGCCTTGAGTCATGCAACTCCAACAATTTCAGGGGACCCGAAAGCTTAACAGAATGATGTATGGAGGGCATAAATAGTCTGCAGCCTATTGCCTGTGCTGAAATGCACAGAAAATGGCCTAAAAGATGTCATTCCGGGTCTGCATGAGTAGAAAAGGAAATGAATGAGTTAAGCAGAGAGACCATCAGCATCATCACCACCCTGTATGGTACTGCTGTATCCCAAACACCAAACCCGCCACAGGGAAGCCTGCAGCACATTGGGCAGATTTGCTAAGGAGAATTTGTGAGAAAGCACAGATAAAGGCTTCACAGATCTGTATGGCTTTCATTCTTCACCAGGGGGAAAAATACATCTTCAAGGTCATGGAACTGCAAAGGTCAGGTCCATATAAGACTCTGATCTTTAACTCAAAAAAAAAAAAAGAAAATGATTACTGAAATATTTTGTTTTAACACCGAAGACCCTTTCTAACAAATGCTTAAACAAATCCCCCTGCCAAAAGAAAGGGCGCCTCCTTTACCTTTGACGGTTATTGTCCTAACACCGACCTTCGTAGTTGACCAGAATTCTTTTGCTTGTTAATGCTGACTACATTTGCGTTATCGTAGACTTTGCAAATATTGCTCTTTTAGGCCTGTTTTCTTTACCATGCATCACTTCATACAAGCCTTCCCATATTTCTCTGAGTTCCTCATATTTGTTGTTTTTCTAAGGCCCCCAAACATTCCATTACATTCATACATATGGCTTTCTCAGTCATTTCCCAATTGTCAGATACATATTTTGTTTCTAGTTGTTGGTTTTTTTTGTCATCACAAATAATCTTCTGGGTTTTTTTGTTGTTGTGGAGTTTGTTTTTTTTAGAACCAGAAGGCCACTGCCTTCCCCCACACCCCTTCTCCCTAATCTAGCTCCAGCTTGCTGATTCTAGAACCACCTACCCTGCCCACCCCTTCCAATCCCACCTCTAGTACCCGAGAGCTGATTTTTAAATCAGTTCAGCAAGAGTTAAGAATGTTTTCCACCTGAGACAAGCATCACAAACCAAACCTGGAGCTAATGGCATGAAAGGGATTCTCATTTTGGAGAACTTTGCTCCATGGGAGAGAGACAGAGGTTCCAAGCAGCTAGCTTGTCGTTAATTAGATGTTGGGAAGGAATAAGCATTCATTAGTTGCCAGGCACTAAGCTAAGTGCTTTACTTATATTGTCTCATTTGATCATCACACCAGCCCTAGAAAGTAGGTACTGTTATGTCCTTCATTGACAGTTAAGGAAACTGAGGCAAACAGAGGTTAGAAGACAAAGTCATACAGTAAATATCTCAAGTCACATTTGAACACAGGGCTGATTCAGATGCACTACTCCTCTATTTACTGTGCCACGTAGAGCAGCGGATAGAAGACATTCGTATTATCTGGACAACTTGTAGCTTTCTGTTGCAGTAAATTAACCTTGTTAACTAGATTCTCTATTGTTTCTCTGCTACGACTGCAAGGGCTGACAGCACTTTCTAAATTTGGCACTCTCTAAATTTATCACACTGAGATTAAGACCCAGTCACATCACCCTAGTCATGACTCTGAGTTCAGTTCATCAAATTGAAGGACTTGTAGGGATGGCTATCATTAGTCCAGGAAAACTATTTTCTAAGGTCCTCTGCAGAGTTAGCCTCTTGAATCTACCTCTTGGCTATATGGTTAGGGTACCAAAGTTCCCAGTCATCTAGACTTGGGTTAATTAGTAGTTGGCATCAGAGCCTTCCAGATATCGTTTCCTGGTCTTCTAGGCTTGGGTTAATTAGAAGATGGTGGAGAAAAGGCAGGGACTCACCTGTGTTCTCCTAAACTTCCCTCCAAACAACTTTAAATAATACCTCAAGGTGAATTCTGGAGGGGCATGGGGTAAAGTAATTTTTCCATCCCAAGACAACTTAAACTGTTGGAAGGAATTGTCTGTTACACTGTGGTGAGAGTGCAACTCAGTCTAGCGCAGGCAGTGCCCCAGCAAGATAGCATCAGGTCTTGGGGACAATGAATCAGCAGCAGCAGCTTCCAGAGCTCTTAGCCCACAGATAGTAAAGGAGTCAGACAACTGGTCAAAAGGAGATTATAGGGATACTTTGCTGGCAGTAGGTGCAAGACTCTATTGCAGCGCCCATACAGGAATTCAGGTCACAGTCCTGAGTCGCAATCCCAGGCAAAGAGGAGCATTAGCACACCAGGGACTCTGGTCATAGTTCCAGGACAGAAAATAATACTCGTGGTCTCTCACAGACCAGAGCACAAGTCAGGAGAGTAGTAAACACACCTGTCCTTAGATCATGTCACCTTGGAAGAGCTAAAAGCTTACAGACCCCCAGAACTAGCTCTGAAAATAGCTCCATAAAAAACCTGAAACTTGGGACAGTTATGCTTCCCACCAGGAGCTGAGCCTAACTTTAATATCAAGTTAAAAGTCAGAATTCAGCTGGAAAAATCCCCAGAACAGAAAAAGAACCTGACCATAAAATGTTGCTATGGTCACAGGGGAGATCAAAACACAAGCTCAGAAGAAAACAACAAAGTTAAAACTGCTACATCCAAAGCCTTGAAGAAAAATATGAATTGGTCTTGGTCCCAGAAAGAATTCCTGGAAGAGCTCAAAGGGGATTTCAAAATCAAATAAAAGAGGTAGAGGAAAAATTGGGAAGAGAAATAACAGTGATGCAAGAAATTCAAGAAAAAAGAGTCAATAGTTTGGTAAAGGAAGTACAAAAATACTGAGGAAAACAACATCTTGAAAAACAAAATAGACAGGATAATTAGTAGTTGGCATCACAGTCTTCCAGGTATAGTTCCCTGGTCATATAGACTTAGCCTACTTAGTAGTTAGCAACAGAGCCTTCTAGGTAATCAGGGCAAACCATAGATCACAATATTCAGAGCTAGAAGAGACCTTGGAGGTCATTCAGTTCAGTCTCCTCATTTTAATAAAATAAGTAAACCAAGACCCAGACTGTAACTAGTTCAGGGTCTACCAAAATTAGAATTCAAGTCCAGGTCCTCTAACTCCAGATCTACTAAACTTAGAACTACACTACCCTGCTTATGGCCAAACCAGTGTGATTTAAGGAAGATGGAAAAGCCTTCCTATTCTCAGAGATTATTTCCACTGAAGGCTGAAATGCCATTGGCCCTTACTTCCCCCAGACTAAGTATTATCCCTATCCTCCTCTAAAATATAATTATTCTTGGAAGGGGTGGCATAGTGAGTTTCCAACAGTTCAATATGAATGAGTTTATCAAAATTTTCCCTTGTATGGGAGCACAGCAGCTATTAGCACCAACACATTCTGGCTGGATGGGAATATTTGCAGCATGCCTGGTGGGCAGCTTATTCTGAGATTAATTTTTTTTAAATCATCATTTTAATTTTTCATTTTCAGTTGTTGTTCAGTGAAGCTATTTTGAGCATTGGGTCAAGCTGAGGCGATGTCCTCTAAGGATTCAAGGGCTCATCGATCTTTTTTTCTTTTGCATTTTTTCTCTAGGTTGTAATTGACAGCTAAAAAATATTTTCTCCTTCATTGAAACTCTTACCGACTGGACCAGATGTTTCACTCTGACTGTTATAATGCTGTGTGTCAAACTGCCATTGGAATTTATTTTTGTATTACTGCTGAAGGTTGGGGGTGTGGGGTGGAGTGTAGGGAGGGAACCACAAAGACAAGCTTCGCCTGCTTCATTCACAGTGTTGCCAAAGGTCAGTCCTGGTGAACATGCACACTCTGTTTTGGAGAGGTAGACGCTCTACTGTGTGGGGTTAGGTGTTAAAACAGAAGACATGCTACACTTGGAATCACAAGTGCCCTAGGTTCAAATCCTGACCCAGACCCTAGTCATCACCACCCTGAATTTTGGTTTCATCATCCATAAAATAAAGATAACATTTATTACTATAGTTTTGTAGTGTTTGGTAAACTTTCAAGTACTCTAGAAGTCAACAAGCACTTATTAAATACCTACTATATGCCAGGTACTAGGGATACAAAGAAAGACAAAAACCAAAATGGCACCTGCTCTCAAGGAGCTCACAGCCTAATGAGGAAGACAACATGTAAAGAACTATGAATGTGAATTGGTGTATGAACAAAAAGCTTGGACAGCTTCATCCAGGTTCACAATGAGTGGAGAAATAAGATAGATCCCCTCCAGACTCCTAGGGACAAGAACAGGGAGGGCAGGCCAGGCCAGACTGGGCCTCTACCTAGTGACCATCCAGGAAGAAGCCCTGTCAGTGATTGAGCTGTTCAGAGACTATGGGCCCTGAATGGAGAAGAGTGACGGTGCCTCCCTATCCCTCTAATCCCAAGAGAAACTGGAGGAATAGAGACCTTATTAGCTGGGCCAGTTCTAGGAAAATTAGGCAGTCTTCAAGCCCCACCCTATCCTTCCAGCCACTGTCCACAGCCTCCTCCAAAACTCTCTCCTCTTCTTCCCAGAAAACAAAAACTGCTCTCTTGAAATTCAGTTTCACAAACAGACATTTAGGTGTTAAGCAATGACTACTTGCAAGGTTCCTTTCAATAATAATCTAATTCTACCAGGTACCGCAGAGGTTCAGACAGAGATGTGGTAAGGACCTCAGTCCCATGGAACTTGTAAACTAATGGAGGGGGTAAGGAAGAGAGGAGGGATAATGTGATATCCCTTCACCTCTGAGATTCAATTTCCTCTTCTATAAAATTAGGGGGCTGAGTTACATTCTCTCCGAGATCCCTCTAGTTCTGAATCCTGCTGTCCTGTGAGCATACATTCAAAGAGGACTGTGTTATGAGAAACAGGAATATGGAGTGATTACTTCCAGCTGGTGCAATGGTGTGTTAGTAAATATTTAACAACCAGCTCTCCAAAAAAAAAAATTTGTACATAAGACACACTTTTTTTTAAGGCAGTTGGGGTTAAATTACTCACCCAGGGTCATCTTGCTAGTGTCTATGGTTAGATTTGTTTTTGTTTCTGTTTTCTTTTTGGAGGGGGGGGGGAAGGCCAGGCAATTGGGGTTAAGTGACTTGTCCAAGGTCACATAGCTAGTAAGCATGTCAAGTGTCTGAGGTTGGATTTGAACTCAGGTCCTTCTGACTCCAGGATCCAGGATCTAACCAGAGGATAGGGCATAAGGGCCAATTCTCCATCTACTGCACTACCTAGCTGCCCCCCCCAAAAAAATGTACATAGGACACACTTTTAAGTTTAATCTGCCCTACTACCCTTTTCTCCACCACTTTCTTAAGTCTAGACAACTTAAAAATGATAAATCAAGTCCTGGTTTATAGCGTTGGCTGGCTTCTGAGGTGTAAACGCTCACGCTAAAAGCTTAACAATTGGCTCTCAGGAACTAATCCAAGGCAGCTCTAGCACACCACTGGAAGCAGGTCAAGGAAGACTTCATGGGTAGGTTAATACTAGAATTATGCCCTGAAAAAAGGAAGGAACTGCAACAGGCCAAGAATAGGGGTGAGAGGTGAGAATACATCCCAGACATGAGGCAAGTGGGAAGAAGAGAGCAGGCTAGATGAGAAGAAGGGACTGAGAGTAGTTTCCTGAGTACTCAGAGACTAGACAATGGAGGGAAGTAGTACAAGAAAGTGCAGGAGTTTAGGCTTTGTTTCATGGGCACTGGGGAGACAACGAAGGCTTTAGAAGAATGCATTAGACATAATATGCAAGCAGCAATGTGGAAGATGGGTTGAGAAGGACAGAGACTGTGGGTCTTATTAGGAATCTATTAAAATAATCCAGATAGGCCTTCACAGTAACCCAATGAGTGGCCAAGTAGGCAGCTATCTGTGTGGTGTTTTCCCAGGCTTCATGAAAGCCCAGTAACTAAAATTATACCTTTCAGGAAATGGTTGGTCAGTTCCTAAAATTCCATTATTAGAGCTTCATTTCTTTGACTTCAGTAAAATAGTAGTTTGATCATCTGTGAAAGAGCAAATCCCTCAGGAGCAGTCACATTAAATAATTTATACATCAGAGTAAATAGCTATAAAAAATCCTTTCCAAATGCCTGTTAGAAAATGCCCTAAGATGTCCCTTTGGAACTTCAAATTCAGCATGACTGAAAGAACTCTTTTACCTCCCAAACCTGCACCTCCCCTCCCAGCTTCCCAACTTCTTAATAAGTCTATCTCCTATTCCCTCAAAACCTCAAAAGCCTGAGTCATTTTTGATACTTCCCGTTGCCTCATCCCAAATCCAACACATGCAATCAGTTAACTAACATCTCCACAATATCAGTCACATTTGTGCGTTCTTTTACAAGCACCTTCACCTTCCTTCCTTCCTTCCTTCCTTCCTTCCTTCCTTCCTTCTTTCTTTCCTTTCTTCCTTCCCTCCTCCCTCCCTCCCTCCTTCCCTTCCTTCCTTTCCTGGCAGCTCTATCCCTAGCTCCACTCATCTCCCCATCCACCTCTATTTTATAGGTGATGAGACTGAGGCCCAGACAATTAAATCGCCGTGCCTCGTAGGACCAGTTAGCGGCAGAGTGAAGAATAGAACCAGATGCCTTGTATCCCCAGGTTGTTGTTGTTTATTTTGTTGCTGTTGTTGTATCAATACTGAGAAGTATGGGGGTTATAGGTTCAAGGCCTAGGTTTCTGGGAGGGCCACTTGGTAGATTCAACTTTGGTCAATCCGAAAGTCCATCAACCATAGGTCAACAAGCATTTGTAAAGTATTCCTATGTATTAGGCACAGTGCTAAACTCTGAGAACACAAAGAAAGGCAAAAATATAGTTCCTGCCCTCAAGTAGCTCACATTCTAATAGGAGAGTCGATGTGCAAATAACTATCTACGTACATGCACGACACAGACTGTGTGAGTGTCATGTATGACACACACTGTGTGAATGCCACGCACGTACATAGATCCAGCAAAGGATACTGAAAAGAAGTGATCTGATAGGTTGGAGGAGGATGGGAATAGAAGAAGAGTGTAGCCACTACAGACAAGAGTGGGGCGGAGAAGACTGGGCCGTCTTGGTGAGAAGAAAATACAGTCAGGGGTTGTAAGGATTAGGAAAAAATGAAATTATAAAATATGATCGGATAAAAGAATTTCAGAGTTGATGAGCAGGGAATGCCCTGGACAGTCAAGAGAACTGAGTGGGAGATTGTTCTGTCCAACCAGCATTGAATCTTCAGAATGTTCACAGACTTTAGAAGAAGGACCGTGTGCCCAGAGGCTTTCACTGAAAGACCAATCATGTCAGACACTATCGTCAACAGGTGGGGACCCAGGACTAGTCTAGCCTCTTCATTGTGCAGATGAGGAAGCAGAGGCACAAGAGAGGTCAGGCAATCCTTAGAATATATAGTACCTACTGTAGGCCTACTGTATACCGTGCTAAACGCTTCACACATATTATCTTGTTTGTAATGCGCAAAAGCCCTGAGAGGTGGGTACTATTATTATCATCCCCATTTTATAGATAAGAAAACTAAGGCAAGCAGAAGTTAAATGACTTGTCTAGGATCACACAGCTGAGGCCAAATTTGAACTAAAGTCTTCCTGACTCCAGGCCCTGCACTTCATCCACTGGACCACCCTAACTGTCCGTTTGTTCAGCTTCACAAAGCTGGTAAATAGAATCTAAGTATCTTTATTCTTATTCCAGGGCTTCTTCTGGTAGAAAGTGACTGCCTGGCCTTGTTTCAATTGCAGGTTATACAAAGAAATTGTGCCTTCAGAAAACAGCAAGAGGAGGTCCATGATTCTACTTCTGGGACCATCTCTAAGGTGCCCCATTTCCTTAGCTCCTCCTCACCCCTCCATTGTCTGTTTCTTTCTGCTCTTGTGTATCCCCCAAAAGTAGTAGCAGAAAAGGAGAAAGGAGAGGTTCCCTTTTGTCCTGTGGGCTTTCATTTCAAATGCTAATTGTGAGACACTTAGAAAAGACACTCTCCTCCTCCCCCACCCCCACGTCACCCCCCAGTAAAGACCAAACAATCTGATCAACGCGGGGGAAAGGATTCAGGGCCTCTGAGTCTGACAAACTGGATCACAGACATTCTCGACCCACGTAGACAGGCTAACAAAGAAATCTTAGATTAGGGAGATCCAAGCAAAGTTAAATATCGACTTTATCTCTGAAAATCAAACTTGACAAAAAACCATTTGATCCCATACAAAAAGTAACTCCTAGCCCTCCTGTTAGAAACTTGCAGGCCAGGGAGAAAGAGAGCACCCAGCAAGCCAGCGCTACCCCTGGTACAGGCACCTAGGAGGGTCCAGACACCAGGCATAGCCACTTCACCGTTCTGCCTTCTTCGGTTGCTTTCATTTTTTTTCTAAGGTTTGGGGGAATTGTCATGTGTTCAGGTCTCTCCCTAGTTTCCACCACTCAAAACAAATTCCCTTCTCCCTAATAACCAAGCATCTTAGAACAGCAGAGAGGGTGTGGTGCAGGCAGTGTGGACTGTAACTCAGACACAGGGCCCCTGTGGGGGCTCCCAGTGAGCTCTTGGCCAAAGGGGTGTTCACAGAAGATGAGAAGAGGTAAAAAGCAGACAGACCTTTCCTAAGCACCACCGTGCCCCCACTTGCTTCCCTCCACGTATTCTCGACCCACCCCCCACCATGGTATCTGGGCTACTCAGAGTCCAGAGATTATCGGGGCCCAGCTTCTCCTGGCCAGGCCTCTGCTAGCAGTGAAGCTTTGGGTCAGGCCTTCCATGAGCTCACTGCAATAGTGTCCTGCAGCCAGGCCAGGAGGAGGAGAAAGCAAACACTGAAAAGCTGCCCCCACCCCCACCCCCACCCCCAGAAGTCCCAGCTGCCGGCAGAAGGAGGCCCAGCCGGCTCCAGGCTCCAGGCTCCAGTCTCTAGGCTGGGTCCGGGCACTGAGCCCAGCTCAGGAGGCCTGAATAGAATTTAAAAGCATTCAATTTCCCCCTGGAATTCCAAGGATTGCTCAACATTCCTCTGACCCCCAGGGCTCCAGTTTGGCAGGAGGTGCTAGGGGGCTGGGGACTCAGAAGTTGTAGGGGCTGCCATCTGGACCAAGGGTTATCAGGGAACGACCCCTCCCCAATCACTTCCTTCAGTCTACAAAGGGAGGGGAAGGGGAGCAGGAGAAGAGGGTGACAGCCTGCTGGCCAGGGTCATAGAGCAGGGTCCTCAGGGATGGGGGAGGAGGGATTGACAACCCAATAACCAGCATGGTGATAGACCAGGGCCTGACTGGTGGGTGGGTGGGCTTAGAGGGAATGGGGGAAGGGAACAGGGAAAGGACTCCAGGGTTCCCATAGTAACTGGAACTGAGTTTGAAAAAGAAGTGAAGGGCTTCTCCCTTTAAGATACGATTAGCTGTAAACCCCAGTAAGCCACTAATACCTTTCTGAGCCTCACTTACCTCTGACATGAAATGGGGACAATAGTACTTTCACAACCTACCTCATGGGCTCAGAGTGGTTACTGCAAATGCCAGCTATGACCTGGGTTTGAAACACAGCTCTTTCATTTATAATCTGTGCGATCCTGGGCAAACCTCCATCTCTAGGCCTCAGTTCTCCCATCCATAAATGAAGGAGTAAGACCCAATGGCTTTTGAGGTTCCTTCTGGGCTCTCACTCTTTCTGTCATCTCCCACTCCTACAGACAGGTCCCAGGATTTGGTACCCAGCCTCCTGGGCTCGATTCCCAAATTCTGTCTCAATGGGATCTGGGTCAGGTCACCACAGGCACTCTGTCTTTCCATTTCTATTACAACAAAAACTCATTAAAATGAGATTAAGCAGCTAGCTAGATAACATGCTCACATTCCGTGTCAATTCTCAAGCATCTACCCTTATGGGATATCTTCAATGACTTCCTCCTACCTAGGATCCAGCTGGGTCTTATCCACAACAGAGTGGATCTAAGGGGCCCCAAGGATCGGAAGGGATATGTATACAGGGCTTCATATGCATATCTGGGTGTGTCTCTGTATACCAAGTAGAATAAAGTTCGGACTGTGATGAAACAAAGCCTCTCATTCTCTTCTTGTCCATAGGTATTATCTGTGTTAATATCACTGTATTGCAATATAATAGAATACTGTAAATTTATAACATAACTTTTGGACGCTCTTCGACTGGGAATGAGTCATCAGCCTTTGAAGGTAGGGAAATTGGTAACTGGTCCAGCAGGTGAGGTAAGAAGGGTCAGGAGTTTTGAACCCACAGAAGAAGACATGCCAAAATGGCTTAGCCATTAAGAACCATCAGACCTAGGTTAGGCTGAACCTAGTGATGGAGCAGGTGGGATCTGGAGATCTGGAGTCAGGGTCCTGGGTCGGACTTCCTGCTCCGCTTCCTGCTGGTGAGTACGACCTTCGTGACTGGATACTTTCCAGTTCTGTGTTGGTGAACAAGACACTCAATCTCTTGGCTCCCAGCATTCTCTCTGGCTGTCCCCCATCCCTGGAATGCTCTCCTTCCTCTCCTCTCCCTACTGACCTCTCTGGCTGCCTTTAAGTCCCAATGAAAATCTCATCTTTAACTGGAAATGTTCCCTAACCCTTCTTGACTCCACTGCTTTTCCTTTATTAATTTTTTTTTTTTTGCTTTTTGGAGGGCGGTTGGGGTTAAGTGACTTACCCAAGGTCACACGGCTAGTTTGTTGGTGTGTGTGTTAAGTGTCTGAGGCTGGATTTGAACTCAGGTCCTCTTGACTCCAGGGCTGGTGATCTATTCCCTGCGCCACCTAGCCGCCCCTCCTTTATTAATTATTTCCTCTTTATCCCATATATATTGTTTTCTGTGGCTTGCTTTGTACGCATTTGTTTGCAAGTTGTCTCCCCCATCAGATCCTTGAGGACAGGCACTGTCTTTTGCCTCCTATTTACTGTATCACTGTTGCTTAGCACAGCGCCTAACACATAATGAGCACTAAGTAAACATTTATCGATTGGTTATCCTAATACACTCTGATGTCTAATTAAAAAGTAAGGCAGCTTAGACCTCGACAGAGAGTGAGGGAAGGTGTTTGTAGAAGTCAGGTCGCTCTGTAAATGTGGAAATCCCAAGTCCTCTGTGTTGATTTATTTGATTTTGTTGTTGTTCAACTGTGTCTGACTCTCTGTGACTCCATTTTAGGATTTACTTTACAAAGATACTGGAGTGGTTCACCATTTTCTTCTCCAGCTCATTTTGCAGGTGAGGAAATTCAGGCAAACAGGGTTAAGTGGCTTGCCCAGGGTCACACAGCTAGTAAGTGTCTGAGGCTGGATTTGAACTCAAGAAGCTGAGTCTTCCTGATTCGAAGCCCCAGCATTCTGTCCACTGTGCCACCAAGCGGTCCCAGTTTGAGCTTACTTTTTTCCTTTAATCTTCTGTGGTGAATTAAGTGGAGAGGTTTCTGGACTTCAGGTCCAGAGTCAGGTAGAGTTTCAGCTCCCTCAGGAGAATTAACAAGAAAAGCACTTTACAAACTTTAAAACGCTGAATAAAGATTAGCTATTATTCTAAAAATTGATGGTTAGTGAGGCTTACAAAAGAAAGAAATCCTTTGGGAAGGCGCTTTAGGGTTAAGCTGTTTTAAGTATTTCTGATTCTGCAATGGACCTCCCAGTGTAGTTTATTCTCACAGAGCTGTTGTTTAGAGATAATATATGCTTCTATCCCACCCCTTTCCCCCTTGCTCCTGTCATCTATTAGGCATATAATAAAAATGTTTTCCTACTTGTAGTCAGCCAACAGATATGTGTTGAGCACATAATGGCTGAGTCCTATAGAATATTTAAAGGGGCCATGCGGTGGAGTGGGAAGTGTACTAGACCAAGAGGTAGATCTCTCTGGCTTCGATTTCTTTATTTGAAAAAGGAGAGGATTGAAGCAAATGACATTTAAAGGTCCCTTGTGTTTCTAAATTCTATCAATAAGAAGTCTAAGAAATTTCCCTGTCTTCAAGGAGTTTTCATTCTCCTCAGGGCAATGCATTGACACAGCAGAAAAACAGCACTGTCAGTCTGTGGCAGGGGTCCTATGAGTGATACGATGCTGTAGAAATAATCAAGAGAGAACAGTCACTAGGGGCTCAGGCACACAGGGAAGGCTTCCATAAAATCCAAGCATATGATTCATTCTTGACAACTCCAGAAGTGGGGGAAGGAAAGGGGCAGATGAGTAAACAGGATCAGATACCATTTTATGTCATGAGAATTTCTTTTTAAAACATTCATACCTATCTTGATAATCCTCCCCTTTAAAGTCTCTATCTTAGATAAGATATTTTTTAAGTCTCTATAGAATGAGACCTAATTTTTTCTCTGAATGTTTTGAAATCTCTCCTAAAGTCTAGGGTGCATATCTGACTTCCAATGTCATCTCCTTTCCCTATGATGAACTCTCAGATTTGATGATATTCCTCCGTGGTTTTCTTCATCACTCCCTCACCAGTTCTGTCTTCTTTGTGGGTTAGAATTAAGTCCAGAATCACCCAATCATGCCTGTTGAATCTTTAATCCTGATTTTTTTTCTTAAAGTATTTCCAAAGTGGTCCACCAACAGAATACTGCAGATACAATGCCTCTGGACAACTAAATGACAAGTGAAAGAATTTTTTGCAGTATTGTGGATGAGATGAGGAAATGCATGCTGGAGTCTGGTAAATATTAAGTGAATTTGGTTTTTGATTAATAAGCCTATTCCCAAAAGTCTTGATTAATGGAGAAATGTCAGCCTGAAGCAAGATCTCTAGTGGTATGCCACAGGGCTCAGGTTTGGGGGCCCTCTTCCATTTAATGTTTTTGGAATCGCTTATTTAGATACTATGACATGATATGACAGAGAAGGCCATGCCCAGCAAATTTTCAGGTAACACAAAACTAAGAGAGATAACTAGTACAAAGGGTGACAAAAATTAGTGCTGAAATTGTATTTCAACAGACTAGAATGATACAATTTAACAGAGATAAAGACAGCATCCTGCATTCAAGTTCCCGAATTACATCGTCCACATACAAGATGGTGGACATGATAGCATTTCATGTTAAAACACCTACAAGTCATAACCAACTCAATGCAAACCTGCAAAGGGCCTTAACCACCCAAAAAGCCAGTTCAATCTTACCCTACATTAATGAAAATAAACTTTCCAGATAAGATGATAAAATTGGTTGACATTTATACAACATATTAAGGATTGCAAGGCACTTCCATAGACTCTCATTTTGTCCTCATCACAATCTTGTGAGGCAAGTACCATAAATATTATTATTATTATTCCCCTTTTACAGCTGAAGAAACTGAGTCTCAGAGAGTCTGAGTGATTTGCCCATCATAATAGAACTATTGTAGTTTTTGGAAGCAGGTTCTAACCCCCTCGTATTTCTTGGCTTGAAATCTCTTTCCACCATATCAGGCTACCTCTCCTTACTGTAGGATGCTAGGTAGTATAGTGGAGAGGACACTGAAGCTGGAATCAGGAAAAACTGAGTTCAGATCCAACCTTAGACTCCTACTAGCTGGTTGACTCTGGGAAACTCAATTAGAGTAAGCTACGTATGATCTGAGGGCTTCACTTTATCCTTTCAAAAAGTCTTTATTTTGAACTTAAACACTGAGAGAGAGAGAATATTTTCATATACATAGCGCAACAAAAATTAGGATTGTATTGAAAAATGGGGCAGCTAGGTGGTGAAGTGAATAGAGCACCGGCCCTGGAGTCAGAAGGACCTGAGTTCAAATGTGGCCTCAGACACTTAACACTTACTAGCCATGTGACCTTGGGCAAGTCACCTAACCCCAATTGCTCTGCCCTCCCCCCTCCAAAATGCAAAAAATTAAATGAAAAAAAAAGGATTGTATTTAAAAATATGAATCTCCATTTCATACTTACTTTTTTAAAAAGTCTAACATAATTAAATATATTACCTTCAAAGCAATCGTGTTTGTCTATGCTTCTTTCTAGCCTTCCTTTTGATCCCTTCTTTGCATTTAAAAGAAACATTTCAATGACTTTTTTTTTTTTTGCATCACTATCACTAATCATATCCTTCCCCCAAATACACAATTAAAAGCTGAAAATAAGGGACAAAACGTTATAAGTAGTAAACATAATAAAACCAAACTAAACCACACAGTGGTCATATCAAGAAATGTATGTCTCTTTCTGTTCCTTGAATACATCTCCTCTCTATCAACAGGTGAATGGCATGCTTCATTGTAGGTCCTCCAGAAAAATGATTGGTCCTTTTGTTGATCAAAATTCTTAATTCTTTCATTCTATATTGGTGTCCTTGTATAAATTGTCCTCCTTGTTCTTCTTACTTTCCTCTACATCAGTTCATATCACACAAATTACTGTGAAATTAACCTTCATCATAAAAACATTATATTCATATGCCCCGATTGGTTCAGTGATTCCCAAATTGATGGACCACCGGCTTCCCCCTTAGATTGTGGATTTCTGTTTTTCTTTATAAAGCATACATTTTAATAACAAGAGACAACATGCACAAGGGACTGGTGGCCAGGAAGTGAGTTAGGCACTTAGATGTGAAACATTACAACCAATAGCAGAGTATCCAAGAAAATGGCTTCATGTGCTCCATAAGCTCCATGTGCTATAATTATACTTGAAGCTGATTATTCAGAGAATATTCTGGAGGAATTCTGTCACTACCTTGTATCCCTCAAGCATATGCCCTCTGAGAAGTTTGAAGCATTGTGTTATTCAATCTCTTAACCATCCAGGTTACCTTATTATATACACATTAGAGGGTACAAATTCACTCAATATTAGATGTACTAAAGTAGAGTCAAAATGACTCTTTGCCAGGCTACAGAACAGATTTGTGCATTGGGTAGAAAAGTGGATTAAATGATTGCTGTGGTCCTTTCTGATTCCAAAAGGTGGAGCCCAAACTGGGCCTCCAAAGGATCTCACCTCTAAGGGTGAGATGGGTTAGTGGGAGGAGCATTTTAGGCAGCAGAAGACAAAGATGTGGAATCAAGACAGTGCATACATGTTAGGGGAAAAGGATGGGGAAGGGAAGGAGGGAAAAACAGATGAGTTTGATTGGCATAACGGATTTGCATTGGAGAGTAGTGGGAGACAAGACTGAAAAAGTAGTTTAGGGGAAACATGAAAAACTAGGCTGAGAGTAGGGAAGAGGATATTCCAGGAGCATAATGGTGATTGATAAATATAGTCCTTCAAGCATTCATTCATCTAAGTGAGTGGTTTTTGTTCAAAGTACAATGCTAGTGGCTTAGAATTCATGAGTATGGCATGGTTTCTTCCTTCACTAAGGATACTGTCTAGTCAGGATAAAACAGACATAAAAATAATCTTGATATGATATAAGTTAGGATGTAAAAATTCAATATATGTTATTAAATATAACAGATCTATGCCAATGTAAGGTGTGTCAATCAGGGGATACCCCAATCAACTTGATGAGTTCCCCCATTGACTTGATGATGTTACAGGACATCTAAGAAGCAATTTTCCACAGAATATGGGCATGCCTACTAGTCTTTGCTGAGAAAACACCAAGGACTCCAAATGACTGGTCAACTGAGACTCACGGGGATGAACTTTTATTGAGGGTACTCCCCACGGTATATAAAAGTGAGCTGTTAGACCAATACCAGAGTTGGAGTTTTCACTTTCCATGAGCTACCATCTTAGACTGAATGGGTGTACTTCTACCATATACTTCTCCAGGGAATCTATCAATGCCTTGGTTGCTACCATATGTCATACTGGGAAAGTCCACTCTCAGGATCTCTCCTTTCAGATCAAGTTCAAATACATGTCTACTGCTGCTGTGTGTTTCTGGTACAAGTCACCGTTGGCTCCTCCTAGGGGACAAAAATATGCAGGGGAATAATTAATCAATCAGTAAGCATTTATTAAGAATCTACTATGTGCCAGGCACTGGGCTAGATGCTGGTGATACAAAAACAAAAGGGAAACAGTTTCTGCCCTCAAGGACCATTTATTCTAATGGAGGAAACAGTCTACATAATAGAGGTATGCTTGTGTGTACCCATGCAACATATATATGTCCACATGATTTGTCTGATTGTAAAGGAGAAGACATGGATAGATTATGTCCTGAGGTCTGGGCTATCTCTGAGAAGGAGAGCTGAAGTTCTTCCATCCCCACTGTCAGCATGCTAGCTGAAGGGAGGAGGGGGCAGATCAGCCCCAGGAATACACAAGACTAGCCATTCCTTTCTCCAGTCTCTGAAGGAGTACATTATTAGAAGTATTTCTATCTACACTCCCTCACCTCCACGTCTTTAAATGTTGCCGGTATAAGAGCATGATTTTGGTTCACAAAAGCCACTTCCCTGGTCAGTCCTGAGGAGAAGGGCTGCCTCAAGCTTAGACCTAGTAACATGACCACCAAATGCTGGTTTTACCAAAGACAATCACAGTAGCAGGAGGTTGGACCGGGAAAGGTCTCATGCAGAGAGCGGTGCTTGAGCTGAATTTGAAAGGAAGCCAGGGATTCCAAGAAGGGGCAGTAAGAATATAGAAGACAGTTGGCACAAAGACATGGAGGAAGGAGATAGAGAGTCACGTATGAGAGGTATCAAGCTGGCCTGTTTGGATGGACCACCAAGTATATGAAGGGGAGTAATGTGGACTATGACTGGAACTATAGGATGCAGCCAGGCTGTGAACACCTGTAAATGCCAAAGAGAGGTCATATTTTGTACTGGAGGTAATGAGAGACCCTTGGAGTTTTTTTGTAGTTTGTTTTATTTTGGGTTTTTTTTGAGTAGGGGGAATGACTTGGTCAGACCTATGCTTTTGGATACTCACTTGGCAGTTATATTAAGAATATTGAAGCAGGGAGATTTCCGAGGCAAGAAAATTAATTAAGAAGATATGTCTCAATTACAAGTGAAAGGTAATGAGAGGTAGAGAGGTCAAAGGAGACTGCTGGCCATGTGCGTGGAAAGAAATAGATACAAGAGATGTCATGAGGGTAGAATGAACAAGGTTTGACAACTGAATGAATAGGTAGAGAGAGTTAGGAGTTGAGGCTGTGAACCAGGTGACTAGTGGACATTTCCACGCCCAGAACAGATCCGTTCTGTCTTCTCCAAATGAGAGAGATGAACACATAGACACAGACAACAGACACAGACAGTTCTGAAGATCAGAGCTGATCTCACAATTTGCTTTTAGATACCATAGGCAGGCTGGCTTCTTCACAAGAGATTCAGGTCTCTTGAGCTCCTTCTGTCCTATCAACAAGGTGTCCACAACGGAAAGGTGATCTAAGGGTATTTCCAAGACAAACACCCTGTAATTTTAGCAAGATGATTGTGTAACTCCTTTTGACAATATTTACAAATACACACATCAAAAGTGAAAACCAGATACAGGGTGATGTTAATTAGGATGCTAATGAACAGAATTCTGATTACCATTCAGACAGTAGTGTAAATAGAACCCTCATTTAATAACAGATTAATTATCCAACACCCTCTCAATGGTGCTGACCTGTGGTGGAGACCAAAGATCACCATCACCATGTGTTTGGAGGGATTAGAGACAGAGGCAGATGCACTAGCCCTCATGGGGGGAAACTCTGCAGCCTCTCAAGGCCAAAGCTGAAGAAACACCATATGTAGGGTAGGATTGGGGGGAGATAAAAAAGGATCAGAGAGCAGAATGGTATCAAACAGGAGCTCATGGTGAGGCACAAATGGAAGGACACCAACTGGTGTCTTCCTTTTTTAACTAATTATTTACTAGTTAGGCACTAAACTTAGTTGTTGTGATGCTGTTGAAGAAGTTCATCTACTATCAGAATTTAAATGTATCAAGTTATTAAATTATATAATCTTTTAAAATCATTATTTAAAATTTCAAAAATACATTTAAAATTTTTCTTGGTACATACCAATGCTTTTATTAGTTTAAGACTAGACATTACCTTTCCCAATTAGTAACTGTCCTGCTTCTTATGGTTTTATACAGTTACCTGGGGTACCGAGATAGTAAGTGACTGGTTTAGTTGCTAACAGTGGTACAATGGATATGGAGAGCTAGGACTAGAGTCAGGAAATGTGTTCAGTTGTGTTCAACTCTCCATGACCCCACTTTGGTCTTTTCTTGGAAAAGAGGCTGAAGAGGTTTGACATTTCCTTCCTCATTTTACAGATGAGGAACTGAGGCAGACGGGATTACGTGACTTTCCCAGGTTCACACAGCTAGTAACTGTCTGAGGCTGGATTTGAACTCAGGAGGACTCATCTTCCTGATACCAAGCCCAGTACTCTATCCACTGTGCCACCTGACTGCCCAGAGTCAGGAAGATCTGAGTACAGATCTGGCCTCAGACACTTACTAACTGTGTGACCCTGGGAAAGTTACTTAAACTCTGTTTAACTCAGTTTCCTAAAATAGGAATAATAGTAGGGTTGTAGTGAGAACCAAATGAGATATTTGTAAAGCACTTAATTATCACTGTTCCTGGCACATAGTAGGCATTATATAAATGCTTATTCTCTTCCCCTTAGAGTCACAGGGCCAATATGGACTTGAATTCCATTCATCCTGACTCTGAGGCTAGCCCTCTATCTACCATTCCATTGTTTGCCTCTTTCAACATCTTTTATTTTAAGTTTTGTCCTGAAACAAAGGTTCACCCTATTTTTTGTGGTTATGAGCACATCTTCCATTGCCACAGCCTGTATGCTAAAATGTAGAGGGGTTGCTATAGGCATTAGTAGAGGAAAATCCACATCCGCAAAATCCCTAGAGCCTTGGCAGGTTGAAATATCACCAATTACAGCAATAATTGCAGTCTGAGAATACTCTGAAGAAGGCGAGGGGTCATACCAATGTCAAGTTACTTCCAACTTACACTAAGCCTTCCTCAAATGAGGGCCAGATCGGCTGTCTTCTGCCTTTCAAAGGCATCTTAGCAAAGCTATTAAAGCTAGAGCAGGTGTTGCACAAGCATCTTCCCTGGAATCTGACTTGTTTGCTTACTTTCCTTTGCTCTAATCATGAATGAAATGACATTTCTTCAAATGAATAGGGCTTGAATAGTTCTCTGAACTTGAAAAGAATACACCGTGAGAATGGATTTCTGTTTGGCAACCCCAACAAGCATATGGGATGTGTCAGCCTTTCTATAAGGCTGTATTTCCCATATAACAATATCAAGCTGCGACCTAAGCTAGACAGGAAGAAACCAAAACAAAGAAATCAGCGATCATCTTTCCTTAATGTAAACTAACACTTCACTCCTAGTGTAAACAAAGCATAACAGGGACTGCCCCGTGACTCCAGAAGGCCAAAATGACCATAAACACTCTCCCCTATGTAATCTGATACAATCAACAGGAAATAAAAATGGGAACAAGTCGCAATCAACATCAAGGTGAGAATGTAGGAAATGAGAAAGGGTAAATGAAGTCACCCAGAAATAGCTTGGGGAAGGTGGTAACCATAGAAATCTCAAGGCAGAGTACCCAGAGTAGAAAAGAAAAGCCGAAGGGTGTGTTGGATTGGGGGTGGGGAGGTGGGTACAGGATAAAGTTATCTGACACTGACCTCTGGCACACTCCCAGTGGCTTTGGTTTAAGCCAGGCAGACATCTCCTTCCTTGTCTCAGATTCCTTACTCACCCAGTAAAACTTTGGTGATTAAGTAGATAGATCTGGTGGCTGTTCTGCCTGGAAACGTGTTTTGCCTGGCTGTTATTAACCTGCTATCAAACAGGTGTAATCGTGGTTATAAATTAGTCTGAGTCTGACTCAGAAGTCAAAATCGTGGGCCTTCCTTGAGTAAGTGGTTGTTTAGTCAGGACTCAGCTATCTCTGATGTGATTAACAAAGGAATTCTCAGACCAGGAAAGACTAATGACTTGATCTTGAGTCAGTGTAGACCTCTTGGAGCAACTGTTCACATGCAGATACCAGTCCATTTGCAAACCATTTGTCAAAACCCATCCAAACATGGGAGGGAATTTGGTTAACGGGTTATAAACTGGTTGATTTTTTTTTTAAATCCCTTAATATAACTATAGCAAGCACACTACCCTTAGAGAAAGACTGGCTACATATTCCCCTCAGAGTTTTAGGAGTAGTTGTAAGGGGCTGGGGTGACTTTCTCTGATACTGTCTTCTTAAGCCACTGTTCTGATGTTTCCCCTACCCCACACACAGGCAGCTAGATGATGAAGTAGATTAGAGGACTAGACCTGGAATCAGGAAGACCTGAATTCAAATCTGGCCTCAGACACTTATTAGCTGTGTGACCATGGGCAAGTCACTTGACCTCTCTTTGCTTTAATTCACTAGATAAGGAAATGGCAAACCACTCCCATATCTTTGCCAAGAAAATTCCGTGGACAATATGGTCCACTGGTTCATGAAGAGTTGAACATAACTAAACAGTAACAACCTCATACACACTATTAACAACTAGTGATTAAAACTGGACTTCCATTTAACCAAACAACATCAATTAACTTTTTTTTTTTGCATTTTTGGAGGGCAATTGGGGTTAAATGACTTGCCTGAAGTCACATGGCTAGTAAATGTGTCAAGTGTCTGAGGCTGGATTTGAACTCAGGTCCTCCTGACTCCAGGGCTGGTACTCCATTCACTGTGCCTCCTAGCTGCCCCCCATCAATTAACTTTTACAAAGAGATATTTACTTTTCTGATGGAGAAAGAATGAAAGTCCAAGCATTTTTCCCATATCTCCCAACAGCTAGGAAGCACACTTTCCCCTATTCTACTTCAGGCCCTTGGGAAAATAGGCTTAGCAATTTCTACATAGTTTTGGTTCCACTAAGTTGATACACAAATGAATCATAGCTACTGGATGAGTTCTCATCTCAATTAGTGCTAGACTGGTTCCAGATCTATCATGGTTCCTCATGGCCTCCAATGACTGGCTGCAAAACCCGACTTGGACTCTACTGTCCAAACTCCTGGTGGCTTGTTTGACTGACTTATTACAGTTTACAAAATCAGAGCCACCTCCAACCTTTCTCCTAAAGGCAAGAAGAATAAGCATAACATCCAAAGAAGTAACATCATGGCTGTGGGCTCTTGGCTCCATGCCTGCTTGAGATAAGAGAGGGCCCATGTAGATTGGAGCCCCTCAGCCTTTCAGAGACTCTCAGTAACATGAGATTCTTCGCCAATGCCAACAAATACAGAAAGATCCTTCACGAAAAGGACTATAACCTTTTGGAATACACTCCAATTCTGGTTCCATAGACAATCAAAGAGATTCCTCTTCATCATATGAAGTACAAGCTCCAAAGTTCATGTGGGCATTGCATTGGTCAAGCACTCTCCACATGATTATAAGGATTGGAGTATGGGCCAATCCCATTACAAAAAAAGTAATGTTAGCTATTTTTTATTTAGCAAAGGTGCCAATAATTAATATGAAGTAATATATTAATCAGCATGAAGGATTATTAATCATCATTACATTTTATTTTTATCATTATTCATTCTTAATCAATTATATTAATTATGAAATCACATCTATTATTAAATATTAACCACCAATTATTAATATGAGGTAATATAATTAATACATATAATTTTAATTAGCAGATAAACTTAACTACATATATATGTATATATATCTCCCTCTCCTAAAGTGGGGTTGGCGGTCTTCTCACAAATGTCCCTGTGACAATCATATATGTAGAAAAATGCAACACCTACTTGGTTGAGAGATTGCTGGAAGAAGGAAGCAGATAGAATGACAGAAGACAAAGTACAAACTTTAAATGAAGAAAAAGGCTCCCGGTGATTTAGTAATATGGAGCAAAACCATACTGCAATGTGTCCATTCATTTCCAGGGCCTATAACCCAAAAGGCTACTAAGAAAGTACCCATAAGATGAGATCATTCTCTTCCCAAATGAGCTAAGATTTCATCTCATTCCAGTATCCCAGAACCCTCTGTTCATTCTATCACCTAAATTAATCTGTATGACCTTCCTGAGGACTATTTTGCTGCTTGCTTTAACAAACGTGTCTGCTGGGGGCGGAGCCAAGATGGCAGCGTAGCAGCAGCAACATATCACAGCTCTCACATAGCCACCCCAAAATACCCATAAAATAGGACTCTAAACCAATCCTAGAACTCCAAAACACACACAAAGATACTTCCCACTAAAGTCAGCTCGGCTACGAGGAACCATATCAGCACTGCGAACCGAAACCAGCCTGGCCTGAAGCTGCGGCTGTGCCCCAGGGGTGGCTGGACAGGAGCAGCGGAGGAGCCTCTCAGGTGAGCGGAT